>KZ061736.1:11626-42115 GCA_002091835.1 Anopheles maculatus | reverse complement strand
TGGTTTAATTTGTTTTTGCTAATTAAAGATTTTGCTAGCGGATGATAGCACTCTCAGCCGTTGATAAGCGCATGAGTGGCATTAATGCGACACGGGAAGGGTATCAAGCTGTCAAGTGTGTGTTACAGCTGTCCTTGGCTCGATAGTGTAGCTGGAGATGGATAAAACAAATCTAAATATGCGTCAAAGCGTTGATAAATGTCCTTATATCAATCACATTTATTTTAATTTTTCGCTCTAAATAACTTGCCGATTTATTCAACGCCATCTAACCGTTGAGTGCTAGGTCATGTATTAGTGTACACAATCACACTATCTGGCCATCTCACACTGGGCAATCAAAATTTATTTTTACTGTCAAATTTTATATCGTAGCTCATTTCCCTATCCTTACACTAATCACTCTGTCGCCTTCGTACTAAGAGCTACGAAAGCTACGAACGATTAATTAAGCTATCCGGACGAATATTTGCCACTGTCATAACTATCTAAGAGAAGTCTTCTTTTCAACAACATAATGGCAGCCGAAAATCATCAATTGCCAGATAAAAAGCTCATTTGCCAAAAAACTAGGTCAACTTTAAACCAAACTCAAAACTTCCGTTCGCTAGTGCCATAAAATGTTGTTGCTTGGCACAAGTTTACGATCGTACTTGGGTTTCTTTGCCGAACACCACTTTTTACTGTCCACGATAGTACGGGTCACTGTTTTTTTTTTCTATTTTAAACATCCTCATGTCCGAATGATAACGACATGGATCACGCTTGCTTCCGTGTGCGGGCAATAAAGCCTCCCGGTCTGCATCCGAGCACCGGTACGTCCGGGTGACCCGGTTTTCCAGCCAACCAGCCGACCACCGTTTCTCAGCTCGAAACTGAAAAGCCAGAACTTTGTCTGGCGACGGTGTACGCAATAAATAAATTGCTTCCGTCGCGATTCTAGCAAGCCTCGCCGTTGTATGGAAAACTGCGACAAGCATTCCTCACTAGAACATCCGGACGACTGTCCTTCCGACTTCCTTTCGAGTTCCATTCGTTGAACAGAAACCTGTCCCCGACTCTCTCTCTCTCTCTCTCACCTGTTTTATCGGCACTTTTTTTACTATCGGGATTTTTTAACCCATAAATGTGTTGCCTTCGTTGCGTAAAACCCAACGCTCACATGGCAAAGGTACGACGGACAATGGAACCGAGGGGAAAAAGAAAAAAACAGCCCGGGTCCCCGAATGCGGTGGGAATTGTCGATGATACAATGAAATATTTGTGTACGCAAGCAATGTTTGCAGCCCCGGCCAACGACCGAACAACGAATCGGACTGCGACATACCCTGTCCCTGACATTGCCCGAAACGGGAGTCCCCGTTTCCCAAGGGTATACCTCCGAAACCTTCGGCTCACCTGGATTTGCACTCAATTCGAGCGCTTCGTTAGGTTCAACATCAAAATGTGACCTTTTCACCGTCCGCTCGCGGTACCTGGCGCCTGGCCTATCTCCCCAAAACCCGGAGTGTCCTGTGTTACGAGCGACATTTATGGCAAGTTTGACATACCGAAATTCACCGGCTAGGGCGTGTGGGGAGCATGTATCGGACTGGGATTTGCACCACGCACCGGTCTGGTTGGTTGGTCGGTTAGCCTTCGGTGGTTTTTGCCATCCGGCCGGTGTTCGGTTATCTCATTGGACGCTTGTCACACAATTAGCACAGTATCTGTATTGGATTTTTACGCCTCATTTGCCCAGCTCGTCCACGCAGTTTCCTGTGACGTGTGCAATGGTGTAGTATTCAGTTCGGACGTTTTAAGCACACTTTAGCGCCAGTCAATGTGCCGGAATTGATAACGAGCGCAAGTAGTTTAAAACAATTAGGCAAATGTTGTTCATTATTGGAGTTGGAGGTACAATCAATTGGAGCGTTGTAATTTCAATTACTTTGATGATAGGTTGTACCTGTACGCTGTTAAATTATTTGTATTTGTATTGTAAAATATCCATCAAATTTGTTTCTGATAGAAAATGCATGCAAACATTGATTGACTTCAAAAGGTGTTTATTGGGTAATCTTGACACCTCGTGTCACCGATCGTGTTGAGATAAAATGTCGTGTTTGCCATTCTCGAATAAAGAGATAAACGGCGACGTAATTTAGATTACCGGCAGTTCTTGGAGAAGATATTAATGTGGTGTTGTTTCCTTCCAAGCTTCAAGAGACTAATGAAGTAAAATAACTCAAAGTCTCTATAAACAAACAAACCAACCAACAATCCTTCAAAACTCGTTGGTAAAAGGGGACACATTATGTTCGAAGTACTTGCCGGAATAAGGTACGTTCTCCAAGCAGTATCACAAAAAGAAACATCATCTTTCAAGTCTTTTGGAAGGGTCTGTGTTCGGAATATTGTGCTAAGAGATTATTGGAGGAGATGGACCGGATCAAGAGAAACATTTATTTGGGAAATTCAACTTATCATATTTCATTCAGTTCATTGTCATCTTCATTGTCTGTACAACCACAAAAAGTCAGGTGGGGATACCCGGGACTTGAGACTCGTAACTGTAAGAAAACTTACATTACTTGATTGCTTCTTATCAAGTTTACGGTTGAATAATGCACTCGTTTTGCTTAAACAATAAAACAATTCTCAACTATGAACCTGCTTGACATTGACCTGCTCATGCGTTAAAAAGGTGTTCGTTGGTACTTATTCTATACCAGATACATTTAAAAAAAAATAGAAAAGCTTCGAAAAGAACAAACTTAAAGCTTCGCCACGTCAGTACACACACACCGATACAGCATCAAGCGAAATGTCATGCTCAAATTAATTCCCACAATAAGAACCGGTGACGGTGCGATAATTGAAAATTGGTCCGCTCGTTTGAACTGCATTTTCACCCACCAACCAAATAGTCGGCGAACTGTAGCACTCACACAAAACTCCTTGAAAATGTGCAACGGAAGCGAAACAGTACAAAAAGTGCAAAACACTCCCGGCACAACAGCAGCAGCAGAGTGGACAAGCGTTGCCCATTTCTACCATCGGACACCATCGCCCAGTTTTGCTTCACACGCAGTTTCCTGTGACGTGTGCAATGGTGTAGTATTCAGTTCGGACGTTTTAAGCACACTTTAGCGCCAGTCAATGTGCCGGAATTGATAACGAGCGCAAGTAGTTTAAAACAATTAGGCAAATGTTGTTCATTATTGGAGTTGGAGGTACAATCAATTGGAGCGTTGTAATTTCAATTACTTTGATGATAGGTTGTACCTGTACGCTGTTAAATTATTTGTATTTGTATTGTAAAATATCCATCAAATTTGTTTCTGATAGAAAATGCATGCAAACATTGATTGACTTCAAAAGGTGTTTATTGGGTAATCTTGACACCTCGTGTCACCGATCGTGTTGAGATAAAATGTCGTGTTTGCCATTCTCGAATAAAGAGATAAACGGCGACGTAATTTAGATTACCGGCAGTTCTTGGAGAAGATATTAATGTGGTGTTGTTTCCTTCCAAGCTTCAAGAGACTAATGAAGTAAAATAACTCAAAGTCTCTATAAACAAACAAACCAACCAACAATCCTTCAAAACTCGTTGGTAAAAGGGGACACATTATGTTCGAAGTACTTGCCGGAATAAGGGACGCTCTCCAAGCAGTATCACAAAAAGAAACATCAAGTCTTTTGGAAAGAACTGTGCTCGGAATATTGTGCTAAGAGATTATTGGAGGAGATGGACCGGATCAAGAGAAACATTTATTTGGGAAATTCAACCATATTTCTTTCAGCTCATTGTCATCTTCATTGCCTGCACAACCACAAAAAGCCAGGCGGGAATACCCGGGACTTGAGACTCGTAACTGTAAGAAAACTTACATTACTTGATTGCTTCTTATCAAGTTTACGGTTGAATAATGCACTCGTTTTGCTTAAACAATAAAACAATTCTCAACTATGAACCTGCTTGACATTGACCTGCTCATGCGTTAAAAAGGTGTTCGTTGGTACTTATTCTATACCAGATACATTTAAAAAAAAATAGAAAAGCTTCTAAAAGAACAAATTTAAAGCTTCGCCACGTCAGTACACACACACCGACACAGCATCAAGCGAAATGTCATGCTCAAATTAATTCCCACAATAAGAACCGGTGACGGTGCGATAATTGAAAATTGGTCCGCTCGTTTGAACTGCATTTTCACCCACCAACCAAATAGTCGGCGAACTGTAGCACTCACACAAAACTCCTTGAAAATGTGCAACGGAAGCGAAACAGTACAAAAAGTGCAAAACACTCCCGGCACAACAGCAGCAGCAGAGTGGACAAGCGTTGCCCATTTCTACCATCGGACACCATCGCCCAGTTTTGCTTCATCGGTTTACATTGTTTGCGAAGAACCGCTCGAATTGGACAAACCGGCAGCAACCAGCAATGAGGTGCGAGGTTCGTAGCAGATACAAAGGACAAGACGATGCATCTTTCAATTCGCAACCACACTCATAATGCATCCGCAAAACCCGTGCAAACCTTTTCAGCTGCGAAACCCATTGTGCACCGGCGAGAACCATCAAACGAAATGCGATAGTTCCGGCTTATTTTTCCTTCGCTAAGGTTTTCATCTTCCATTGCACCGTCGCCTTAAAAAGCCAATGCAGGTCGGGCACAATAAAAGGATGCCCTGTGTGAAAGGATGCCATCGAATCGTCAATGATCCCTTCCCACTAGCACCACCGAGGCACCGACCGACCGGCGCCCGTGTCAAGCGCTCGTCATTTCCGCTTCGTTAGCTTTCGCTATATTACACTTCACCGTATCGGTGGGACCCCCGTGCGACCCCGGAAGGATTCACCGTTTCTCCGGCGAGTTCAGTTGTTTCCACTGTTGGGCCCCCTCGTTACGTGACGATCGTGGAATCGGACGAAGCATTTTTCGTTTCTTAAAAGCATAAGCAGCACACGTGCTCGATATTGCAACCAATTTAAGTCCGTGTCCAGCTCGACACCGGTGTTGTCCCTTAGACACGGGTGTACACCGAAACATGTTATACTGGTGGCGCGAAAACTTGCGCAAATTACACCAGATAGCACGGTGTTTCGTAAGCGTGGCAAAGCTGCTGTCGGACAGGTCGTGCGGATCCGGTGCTTATGTAACTGAATTTCGTATACTAAAAAATACCACAACACCCACCAGCGCCATTTGATTGCTGCTCAAACACATACACATACACCGGCAAATGGTTTGATCGGATCGTTCGTTCGCTTTTGTGTCGATTTTTCCATCCGAACAGCTGTTACAGAATGACAAATCCATACCAAAATGGCATTTACTCTTTTTGAAGCCAGAGTTTCGGGCACACAAACAAAAACACGCACACAGGAAAAATACCACACCGGACGACTATCATCGGCCAAATTGGAGCAATAAAATAAAATATTTGATGAGTCCAAAATAAATCCAGTCTCTGGTATGCGTGTGTGTTTGTGTGTGGTACATGGAACCGAACACGATAAACCCTTGTTCCACACGGTTCGGTCTCGTAAACTTCTGCTCGGTTGTTTGCTACCGGGCAATGGCAATGGCACCATAACCAATACTTTGCTTGTATTTTTTGTTGTAGTTTCAGATACAATGCAGTACAATGTTTGGAGCATGCTGTACTTTGGTTTACAGCACAGGGAACTTCGTGTGGAAAATGCATGAAAACCTTGTGATAGAATGTAATCGCCCAAACTAAACCGATGATCGTTTCAACTGAGCTAAGAGATGAAACCAACGATTAAACGTAAAGCACATTGTACGATACTATTATAGATCGCCATTTTGAACGTGCAGCATGTGGCTAGTTGCAAGAAAGTCCACAAATAGATACACGAAATCTATGGCAATCCTCGTCTGCCACGAGCATATCTTTGATTTTATATAATAAAATTTAACCGAAATTTGATTCCGAATTCTCGAGATCCAGATTATCCTTTGTACAATTTGCTGACTTAAAAGCACCGACAAAAAAAAACACCCGTTTGTCCGAATGTATATCACATACTGTCGCGTGTTCTCGCTCGGATTGAGCTAAAGTTTTGTAAATCAAGCCTCTCCTCGCCATCTCCACGATCTCTCCTCGTAGCTTCCCATTTCCCACCACATCGAACACGAAACGGATACACCGTCTAAAGCGGAAGTCAATACTCAAGGGTGCCGAAAGGAGTGTTATGTCGAACGGAAGGAAATACCGGGTTACCCAAAGCGGCTTTACTGTTACGGAAATTTGATTTAGTTCTATTTTTCATCCTCCAACCAACCCGCTCCCCATCCCCACCACCAACAAACAATGTGAGGGTGTGCTCGTCTAGTGAGGGTTTTCGTTCATCGTCTCACTCACCTCACGGAACATGATGAACAGAGCCGAAACAATCGCTTTTTCTGCCGGTACCGCACACCCCTAGACACCCGCTACCCTAGAGGTCTTAGCTATTCCGGTTGTGGTGGTGATTTGCTTCATGTGGCATCCCCAATGCACAAATTCGGGGACGACGGTGAAAGTGGATTTTGGGCGTCATGTTCGTCGAGTGCACGGAATCGGAAAGATTCTCTATTCGATCAACTTTCTTCCACCGACCGATATTATATTGCATGTATCCCGGTTAACAACAGACACAAAGGCGGTGTTTTATTGATATTTTTGTGTGGTGCCTTTTTGTTTTGTGAGACTTTCTGTTTTGTTCTTTTGCTTTGGTTTCTCCAGCGCAAGCAAGTGTTGAAAAGCATCAATTTTATTCAACCGCAAACAAATATACGGTGTGCTCGGTAAATAACGTATGTAACCAAAATAATAGATGACAATTCGACCGGGGTTTTGTGGGTTGCCGGTTAAACTCCCCCACTATGGAATGAACCAATTTTGGGGGTGAAAGTTTTTGGATATTGGAACGTCGATAGTTAAAGAAGGAAAAACAAAATAGAGAAGAAGGTTGTTTGAATTTTTAAACACTGTCACGAAACCACTTACAGATTAGGCTGGCTACTTAAGTTATGTCTGAGGAAGTTTGTTTTGTTATTTATTTAAACGTAAACAATAAATACTACAGCCTGAGGAAACTTCTCCACTCAAAATACCTGTCGCGACGGACGAAGCTGGGACTGTACAAAACCTTTATAGTCCCAGTACTCACATACGCCTCTGAGACATGGACTCTGTCCAAAACTGACGAAACCCTCTTAGCCGCGTTCGAGAGGAAGATGCTCAGAAGGATTTTTGGCCCCGTATGTGTGGAAGGACAATGGAGGAGCCGCTATGAGCTCTATGAGCTGTACGGTGAACTCACCATCATCGTGCAGCGAATTAGGCTCGCCAGGCTCCGGTGGGTTGGTCATGTCATGAGAATGGCACCGGACGACCCAGCCCGTAAAGTCCTTTTAGGCCGTCCACATGGACAGAGGAGGCGTGGTAGGCCCAAACTGAGATGGAGTGATGGCGTTGATGCGTCCGCCAGAACGGCCGGGATAATGGATTGGTATCGAGGATTGTTGCAGTAGGCCAAGACCGCGAAGCGATTGTAGCGCCTGATAAGTAGTAAGTAAACTGGATTTTGCAGCATATTAATATCGATCGTCTTCTATACATTAAGAAAGTGTAACTAATGAAATTTGTATGGTAAGCTAAATGATGTATAACATCCCAAAATTTCTCAGAGTAAGTCAGAGCTCAAAAATATATCTAAGCTGGGTGACATCTGGTGCTATTTTGATGTTGTTACTAACCACTGTTCAATAGTAAGACCGTTGTTGGTGGATCGCATTAGGCTCCTTTCACATATTCTAAGATAGATCCCACAAAAGATAAGTAGACAATCTGTCACTTTGCAAGTCTTCAAAATGTTAATGCCTGGACCAGATAATAAGGGTTCTTAAGTATTAGACAATCTCGGAGTTGTAATGAATTTTAAAATCTGTAGGAAGTAGTGTCTTTCTTAATTTGTATTTGTATTTGTTTATTCTAAATGTCTGCCACTATTGATTTAACAATTTTATTTCTTATTAACTAAGGGCGGAGAAACGCCAATGGGATAGGACAGAGATTAGGTAGTTAGGAGGAGTTGTATAACAGAGATCGGAACTGGGAAACAGGGAAATTGAAGTCAAACAGATGGTATCTTATACAACTAAATAACAGATAAGTCCATTTGCTTTGTTACAGAACCTTGACAGGGTTATAGTTGTCGTATCTTGAATAGGATAAAGAAAACCGAGAACACGGAATAAACGAAAATTCAAAATTCTGGTTTGATGTTTGCATTCTTCCTGCATCGTTTTGCATTAACAAGATGAACTAAGTCGTAATGTTGTTGTTTCATAAACAAATATCACCCCGTAGATTTGAAACATCATCACACCACAGTCATACGGGTGTTGTTGTTCTATTCCGCTATCGTTTAGTTCCCAAATGTATCCATAACTTCACCTCTTGTTCGCACGAAAGTGAGAAAAACGATACTTTGGCATGGAAAATATGCCGAGGTTTCAACAATTACCGGAATTAGTAATCTGCCACCATTTGCACATACGGGCTCTCTCACTCGCACACGCTCCACTACCCACTGTTGCCTGTGACCTAACATCTCTACCATACATACTATCCTTAGCGTGCACTATCGCACACTGCACGTCTTTCGACACCTCCGCAGTGGTAGTGAAACCATTTTATGCGACAGAAAGTGCAGTCGACTCACGCTGCTGATGCTGTCGCTCGGTCGACACCGACATGGAAAACGTAATTTGTCAGCTAAAATTTAATGTCAACCTAATTGTGTTAGCCCCGAGTTCGGGAGCGGGCAACAACGGCGCTCGGAAAATCGCACAATGGTTTCCAGTTTGGCGCTGCTGCAAAGTGCAATCAGGCACTCTCAATTATTATGGAGAGGTAGTGGCCTTTTCGTGCAACTGTGCTGAAGCTACCATCACACACACACACATATGGAACAACCGATCGCAATATGGGCAGTGATATGATGGAATCAGCAGTTTAGCTCGATCGTACCCAACGCAAGTGTTGGCTGGCTCCGCTAGTTCCGCATTTAACCTTGCCTTCCGTATGTGTCTGTGTGTGCGCGTTATCAACACTGCTTCAAAATGTCAGCCAGTGCCTTCGAACGTCCCAGTTCATAGAAAACATCTTTTCTCAACTTTCCGCCGACTGCCGTAGCTTTGGCGCGCAACAGCGTTTTGCGATGGAATGTCAGACATACTCCGCATATTTCCACACCCAGAGCAAACGTTCCGTGACCCGTCGTGAATCAGCGACAGGAGTAAAAAAAAACCCCCCGAAACGCTCACCACCACACCACATGCTCTTTGAGAACTACAATAACGCCACACAAAAAAGCGCACTCCTTCCGTCCAGCCCTTCTGCATGTTTTTCTGCCACGTTTGGGCACGGCAAAACCTGGGCCAGGACGAGCCGGCCCGGAAACTTTGCCCTCGGGGTGGTCGGAGATACGAACCGGAGATAAAATTTCCATGCAAATATCAGTACTTTCTGTCCGAAACATATTTTCAAGTGTGCTACCTCGCCCCCAATCCTCCGTGTGTCTGTGTCCACCTTGCCGCTAAACTTCAGCTTGGTGCTGTACCGCCAGCATGGGCGTAAAACTGTTCGCACAAAACTCAATAGCCAACCGTTCAGCCCTATGCATTATCGTATGCTGCGTCGCAACAAAAGCAAGAGCGTCCCTTGGCCATGGATTGGGCGACCCTGGTGTGCGCCTGGCAATGGAATGTGTGCTTTGCTGTACATGTGTTGGCGCGCAAGTTTGTGTGTGTATGTGTGTGTTTGTGCACAGAATTTAAAAGCAAACCCGTCCGTCTGAAAGCCTCTCCAAGCAGGCGTAAGGCTCTCTTCAGACAACATATTTTTGAGTACTCAAACCCACGTGGTCTTTCGGGTCGATTCCACGCGCAAATGGCGGCGGCACACGGGCGTACCGGTTGAACGGTGTAGGAATGGGACACGAGAACGAAAAAAAAAACAGGAAACACAGGAATGAATGCAGAATCCTCCCGTCCATAGGCCATACTCCGAATACTTGGCACGTCGATAATCGTGCCTCAAAAACCTGAATCTGAAAGGATTTTTTGTCCTGTCTTTTGTTTGTATCAAGGTTTGTATGCGGAAAATAGTTTAAGCTAAATGTTTTATTTGCTTACTAACAAATTCAATGTAAAAAAAAATGTACAATTAAGCTCTTTTTCTTAAAAAATGGCTACAGAATTACAAAAATATGCTCCCCGGCATAAAACTTTGCACAAAGCCCCTTCAACCGGTGCTCTTCTATCATAACGATCATCAAAAGCAACCTAACCTTATAATGCTATGTTCTACTTATGTAAAATATTCCACGAAACCCTACTGCACAAGTGCCCCTATCCGTGTGACAGCCATTCGCAACGATAGCAACCCGTATAATGTACAGCAGTACCTTCTCGAGTGTGGTTAAATTTCGATAGGAAATTCAATAATATCCGGCACCCGAACCAGTTTACATATGCTTCGTTCTTAGGAAAATAAAATCGAACAACTCCTGCGCTGCCCGGTCGCCTGGGCTTTGCTGTAAGTACTGGCTGTTCAAAAATAAGGGTAACGGATTGGTGACCCATTCGCCCAAAATGGAGACGTTCGGTGAATAGATAAGTACGGTAATGTGTTATTAAAAAACGATGAAATAGCACGAAAAAAGGGTTCTGCCTCGTACATATCGTGTTTGCAAATAGTGTACGACTTTATTATGCCGTTTCCGAATAATTGAGCTCCGTTCGGTCTGCATTCGACCAAATTGACCGAACTTACGTGGGGTTCGTTTACACTCTCAAGGATTCGGATGAATGATGAGACCATGTGGTGTACAGTAAATCGTTCATATAAACCATATTCGTGGACATATTTATGATATTCGAAATGGAAACGTTTAAATATGTTAAATTTCAACCATTCTAAAATTCATTGTACTTGGTCAATCCCAAATTTGATGTACAACAAAAAGATATCCATTACCAGGTCTTTCCGATACCTAGGCGTTTGGTTCGATAGCAAGAATGTGTGGAGGTCACATATTGACTATCTGGTTAAAAAGTGCACTAGAAGAATCAATTTTCTCAGAACGATTACCGGATTCTGGTGGGGCGCGCATCCATCAGACATCCTTAAGCTATACAAGACAACGATACTGTCCGTCTTGGAATATGGATGCATATGCTTCCATTGGGCAGCCAAGTCGCATTTGATTCGCCTAGAACGTATCCAGTATCGTTGTCTAAGAATCGCACTGGGCTGTATGAAATCAACCCACACGATGTCGCTCGAAGTGATGTGTGGAGTGATGCCGCTACCGCTCCGTTTTGAGCTACTCTCGCTTCGCCTTCTCGTACGCTCTACAGTATCCAACCCATTGATCATGGAGATCTTTCAAACACTGCAAGAGATAGGCTCTAAATGCAAAATCATGAAAACTTATCATGATTTTGCCTCTTTACAGGTGCACCCTAGTATTCCAGAACATACAAATCGTGCCAGCATATCAGGGTCCTGCAGTTCTCACCTTACAGTAGACACCTCGTTGAGGGAGGAGATCAAGACTATCTCCGATAGTCTTCGCAGGACGACAATTCCCAGCATTTTTGTGGAAAAGTATGGTCATTTCAACAGAAAGCATTTTTATACTGACGGATCCTCATCAGAGCACGGCATCGGTTTTGGCGTATATAACATTGAATCCGAAGCATTTTTCCAACTACGCCAACCATGCTCAATATACGTACCGGAGCTCGCCGCAATCTTTTACGCCTTATTAATTATAAGTGCTTGCCCTGCAGATGAATATTTCATATTCTCCGACAGCTTAAGCGCTGTCGAAGCACTTAAATCTGTGAAGGCTATTAAGAGCCCAGACTACTTTGTGACAGAAACTTTAAAGGTGAAGTATGGTTTCGTGGAAAATGGCAATTTTAGCTTGATTTTAGCTATCGGAAGCTTGACTTGATTTTCCTCGGTGATTTTTATTAGCGTACTGCTTATCATTACCATTATCATAATATGGAAAGCTATGTAACTCCGTAATCAAGCTGTTGTAATAAAAAGTACCGAATACATTACGCCGCGAACTTAATCATCGCAGTTGTTTATCACTGTGTGTGTGCCTCAAAATTGACCCTGAATAAATAAATATGCATATCAAACCTTCTTATCACACGCAATCCAAACATAAACAAACTCTTAAGTAAGTTAAGTACTGGAAAAGAAGAAAAATATTTGAAGATGAGATTTAAATGTATTAAATAATAATTTTTAAAACAGCGTAAAAAAAGATGTAGTCATTTTTAATAACCGTAATCAAAAATATTTGTTTTACGAGAACTTTCACTGGAAATAAATGGTTTTTTTGTTGTTGTTGCAGTTTAACAGTGGATGATAGTTACATTTCAAATAAATGATTCATTAATTCGCATGAATTGGTAACATGGTAAGCCTGTGCCGAGCAGCCTGTCACGGGAAGCATCATCATACGCGTCGGTCCAGCGTGTACAGCTCGCCTTTACCACAGAAACAACAGTGCTCTAAACGAAGTGTTGCAGGTAATGATGATTAAAATTAGTAGAATAAAAATCTAATTCATTATGTTTACCTGGAACTTGTGTCGTACGCTGCTTCGCCACTGACGCCAACAAGATACGCCTAAGCCTGCCGCCTGTAACGGTGACGTTGATGTACGCAAACAAGGTTTATTTGGAAGAGGGCACACGAAAAAAGTGAACCAATCTAGGACGAGAAATCTTTCCCCCAGCCAACTGTCAAACGTATGAGCATCCGGCGAATGAGAGAGAGAGAACCATTGCGGAGGCGAACGGTGTGATGTTAAATTGTACATTAAATATGCAAATAACCCCAAAACTGCGAACAACGAACCAGTGTCAGAACCAAGCAGAGATCCTTCCTTACTAGTGTCAGAGAGACGTGCAAAACGGTGTAACGCAAGGGTGTAATATGTGTGCGCACGTGTGGTGCGACACACGCGTGATGGAAAATCCATCCAACCTCTCGGTGGAACCATTCTTTCTCGTACTCTTTCTGCCAAACACCTGCCTGTGCTTCTAACTGGTCGACCGGAACGTTTTCCCAACTCGACTCGTTTTGGGGGCCGAGTTTTCTCACGTGACTCATTAACGGCGAGAA
Source organism: Anopheles maculatus (assembly GCA_002091835.1). Classification (NCBI taxonomy): domain Eukaryota; kingdom Metazoa; phylum Arthropoda; class Insecta; order Diptera; family Culicidae; genus Anopheles; species Anopheles maculatus. The sequence continues at coordinate 28,895 of KZ061736.1, read as the reverse complement.
TTATGTGTATTTATACAGTGCGACTGGCAAGAAAATTATGGCAATTATCGTAAGGCGATTGCGGCAACACGCCGAACGGAGACGACGACGCCGTTTTGCGTCCATCCTGGGATGGGTTGATGACACCCACGGCTAGTAGTAAGGAACAACGTGTAAGACCAAAGGACCGACTCTCAAACCACCACACCAACCACAGGACCATAATCACCGTAAACGGGTATTAAATTTTATACCACACCGGTGGCATCCTGGCCCACCATGAGTTTGCCCAAAAGACGTCAGGGATTTTTATTTTCTACCGAATTCACTTAAAGCCCATACGCAAGAAACCAATCGATTATGGGGAAAGAAAAATATGGAGAAATCACTTCACTTTTGAAAATCAATTAAACTCAATGAGTCGTTGAATGCGCTTCTCGGGGTAGGAAAGTGTACGGAACCAGAGAATAGGGGAAGATAACATCATTACCCGTTTGCCATTGGCATATTCACCAAAGTGACGGTGTTTGTGGTGGTTGTAATCGATTTGCCTGTTCTGTGCCAAAAACCCTACCGAACCCACTTCGCTGCTACGCACAATCAGCGTTTGACAGTGGACTAATTAATTTTCTGCCTGGCAAAGTGTACGGTTTCGCGTCAACACAACCTTGCCCGAGCCAATTTGCTGCGAGTAAATACCATCCGCCGAATGGAGTAACAAGAAAAGTGCCAGCTGCTGCGAAACGTCAAAAACCACCACAATGGTTGTTCTTATTGCGCCACGGCAACACGAATCATCCGGTCCTTGAGATACACACAATCAGCGTCTTGGCAGCGATCGGGTACCGATCGTCCCGGGCGAAACATACAAAGCCCACCCAACTATCGCTGGTTGCTGGTGCGGCACAATGGGAAAAAGGCGCAGGGTAAGCATCATTTCATTTTTATGCTCCAATAGAGCGCTGTTAGCTCTTAGCTCTTAGCCAGCATTTCCGCCCATTTTTACGAAGCCTGCGATTGATTCTGCTCGTTGAACCGAGAATAATGAGATTTCTATCCGGTTTGCCATTTACAGCAAGCGGGGACGCATCCATCGAGCGGGCTTTCATGTTGAAATTGGAATGGAATTGAACTCTAAAGTGGCTAGCTACTAGCATGCTAGTGCGCCCGCTTGTCCGCTTATCCAACACAACACACGCTGACGATGCTGACGGTTGCTGAAGTGCGTCCAGCTAAAGGGCTGATAACCGATACAACCGTACGACAATTGATGACAGGCGGACGCAGGGAGGGGGTGGCATGCAAGAAATGGATTGTGGAAATCTACCTACCTCATCCTCACCACCAACAGAGGCTTCGTCCATATTGGAGTTGGGGAGCGAAAGGCAAAGATGCACCAAATTGGCTTCGGGTGGTAATGATTGGCAATGATGCTCGAAAGTGCTCGGCAGAAAGGATCCCCTAGCTCGATAATTCACAGTAAAAATGAAGAAAACTAACACTAACACAGACGCACACATGCACAACGCACTGATTTGAGAGCTTATTGTGTGAGATAAGTGTATGCTCTCGAAAGGAAGCATCAAATGGTATGTTGAAGGATGGTGACAGGTCTGATACTAATTTTCGTGTAAGTCACATGAATTGTTCCCTGTACTACCAGGCAATTTATATCCCTATCTGGGTTGCAGCAGTTCTTTAAAAAAAAAAATGCGTTCGTTTCCATTCAGTCTGACTGAGGGTGTGGTTAAGCCTAATTTCTGTGCCATTGTTGGGAAATGCTGTAGAACTGTGTGGCCTTAAATTAAAAGGTACATTGATTAGGCTGATGTAATGAAGCAGGTTATATTGAATTCTTTTTTATCTGACTTTTAGGAGTTCGTATACATTTTTAATTACATATGCATAGTTTCGTATAGAACGCATTTTTTACTTAATTGTTTATAATTGTACAAAAAAATACTTAAATTTTCCGATCTATGCTTGGTTTGCATGAACGTTAAAGCTTTTGAAAATCATTCCAGAGCTACACATACACATAGTGCTTCAATTCTAATATAGAATAATGGCGAAAAGCGGAAGAAATTAACAAAATTAGTCAAATATGACCCACTAACTTGGATATCACAAGTAAAAAAACTATGTTTTCCAACTAAAAGATGCTTATTTTCATTTCCTAATGTATTTTCCCATAATTTAGAATTATCATTTTATTTAAATCCATTTCTTAATGATGCAATGCCTTCAAAAATTTGTTTCTTGAAAACTTCGTTCAATGATAATAATAAATCATCCAATCCCGGATATTCCACGACGTAAACTTGAGAGAAATCATATGATATAAATAGTAGCTATCGTGCAACGATATAAAACACTATGTTTAGTATAACGTTCAACTCATCAATCAATTTTATAAAGAATAACCTTTAACTGGTTGCATCCTGATTATTCCTCCGTAGTGAAGATTAACCATTCAGCTACATGGCTTTAATAAGTGTAGTAAGACATTAGATGGTAGTTAGGCCAGGAAGAATCTTTAACTCTTTGAATGATCCAGTAGTCTAGACTCTGGATCGAATTTTGAAGTTTATCCGAACCGTTCATTCTTACGCAGAAGTTGCCAATTCAGCTCCAAGTTCAATTGAGTCAAGAAATCCAGATTGTAGAACATCCAGACATAGACCTTTCGAAGTTGTTCTTTTAAAATGAAGAATCCTTAAATTACCATAACAATCAGACAACCAAACTTCAACGTAAACATACCTCTAATGGCCATTATAGCTCTGGCAGTCCAATCACCTTAGTGTTGTGTTTATTTCTATTTCTCCTGTCCATTCTTTCGCTCGTAATTTAACACATTTTTATCTATATTTGTTCATACAACTATAAAACTTCCAACCATAAGCTCTTAATTACAGCAACCTTTTTCGATAGCAGTTTCTTGCATAATGCGCCACACGGTAAAGCTCGCAGCATGTTCGTAGTAAAATCTTTTGCCAAGCTTTTTCCCGAAATCGCTACAACCCATCAAGGAGCGCACGGTAACCGAGTTAAAATATCCATTCAACCGTCTTCAACGTCGCGCAAACTCTTTTTGAATGCATCTCAAATTTATGTCCCATCCCGCATTTTCCCCCCACCGAGTGCCGTGCGCTCAGTGTGGGTAAAGTTTTCGTTATACACTTACACCCAAAAAAGCGACAGTCGGCACCGGTCCGCTTAATTCTATGGGAAGGGATGAAAAGTTAGCGCCAACCAGCGCCACTATTCGAGGGGTAGAAAAGATGTAATTTTCAGCCCTTTCACAGCGGAAGGATTCGAACGCGGTACTAACACTGTGCCGGGTCGTCAAGGCGTCAAGCAGATAATAAACCACCAACCCCAAGCAACCGGTCTCCTCCCTGCCTGACTCACTAGCAGCCGTTCTGCTAAAAACTGCCAGCGGACTTTTCAACGCCCTCTCACGGGTAAGTGCTATTGTGCGCGCTCCAATTACAAAGTACAGCAAATCGCAAATGTTCCAATGAGAAGCAGTGCGCGGGACCGTCGGTACGAAGCCGTTCAAAGATGGTACGCAATTTCTACGCTACGCTACGAGCACTTAGATGCAGAGCGTTATTTTACAGAGCGCCCTATTCCCCATCCCGAAACCCCTGTTTGTAACCCTGCTTATCGATGCTTGCTGATAAGGTGTGGTGCTCGCTGTTTTACGGTGTTGAGAAGAAGGAAAGCATTAGAAAGAGGGTACCTACCAGCAAAGCATCAGAAACATTGCCACATAAAATTTCACCCCATCGTCACTGCTACTTCGAAGCACCACTGCCGAAAGCGTGAACGATGTCTATCTGTGGCAGCACATTAGCGTGTAGTTGTTAGTTTAAGTGTGTAGCTTTTTCGCACCACTTACTTTCGACACCTTTTTTCACAGCTGCTTGTGGCACCATTTTCACACACATTATATCAATCGAAACCGTGTGTACTGTGGAACGGTGTGCCTTGAGCGGTAATAACTCTTTGCTCAATCGATATTTGAATGTAAAACGATTGAGCTGAATTGCCGAATGATTTCAAGGAATAATTCTTCCCCAACTTCGGCATCACAAGCGATGGGAACCTGCACACGCTTTTCCCGGGAAAAAAGCAACGTTTTTTTTACTAATACTCATTCTCATTTTCATTATTGAATAGCAGCGCTTAAAATTATAATAAAAAATCTTCGATTCATTTCATTAGCAGCACGGTTCCTGTTTGTCTGTTCACAGCATCATTCTTCTCGGATCGATCGGTTTGTTATCAGGCACGTAGAACCGTCGGCCAACGCACGTGAACCCTTCGCTCGGGAAGCAATTTTTCACCAAGATCTCGAGCGTTTGCTATTTTTTCTCTCTCTATCTCTATCTTTTCCCCGCTTTTCATCGCGTGAACGAAGCAATATGACCCGGCATACACCCTCAGTACGCGTTCTCGCCACCTTTCGGCGACCAGCTTTCGTGGCGTCGAGATAAGTAATTGCACTAATTTATAAGAAATTTACACCAACCGCACCACAAAATACAAAGTGCCGTTTTATGCTCGGTGGATACGGTATTATGTTCGGTGTCGCTCCCCCAAGAGCCCCATCAATTCCACCGACTGCCGGACACAAACACACCGTCCGTCCGAGTTGATGATTCCTATCGATACCATCCGATCTTACGACCCTTCACCGAAGGAAGTGTGTTGGTTTGGTTTGTTTGCCGTTTTTTTTTTTTCTTGCTCTCGCAGGTTTGGTTAATCTAAAATTCAAATAACACATCTTGTGGACCTTTATCCACCAGCCGCCAACACCGATTTGCCGAATGTATTCTCTATCTTCAAGCGGCAAGCCAACGGGAACGCATTCCCAGTTCAAGAGCCCCAATCGAGGTGTCCCGACCATGGTTGTTGGTGTAGCAGGAAGACTGTAGAAGGTGTGTAACACACACACACATGTTTTTCTTCTCTCGCACTACATCTACTTCATCGCTGGTCAACGGGGGTTTGGAGAAAAATGGTGTAATAAAGCAAGCATTATCACACTCCGCTTCAGGACACAGTGGATACTTCGGACGGAACGAGCATCCGGTTAGCGTAGGAACATTTCATTACACATAAATTACACGCTGCCAATGGTTTACTACTGGACGGCCATCATCCTTTAGCACTCCTTGGCGTGCAGATAAACGTGGAAGTATATACGTAAGTCTGCTTTTGGTACTTAAATACACGGTGAAATATACACTCACCAGCTAAGGACGGACTTCTGCCTAACTAATCTAGCCGATGTATAGAAATGCGATTTTCATACTAATCTTAGCTTTCCAATGCTTGAGCTTAAACGACTGGGCGCCTCCATCGATGTGCAATCGATCTGTATTGGATTAATTTTACTAATAAACTAATTTAACTGTTTTTCTCCCGCTACCTGGAACCTAATTTACGCTTAATAATTTTACCCAAAAACTGTTCCAAAACTAGACTACGCAGTCACCGTTGGAAGTTACATCATGGAGCGTTCGATAAAGCTGGGATAAAAGCAAAGATCCATAAAGCACTATCCTGTTTGTGCACTAACCAACAACACATTGCTGCTGGTATTCGCACCGAACCGGGAGTGCATGTGATCAGGCAGCATAACACTGCTTTGCCATTGATGTGCACATCGCACCATTCCGCTCGAATGGTTCCTTTGATGGTTCCCGGATCGAACGATGGAAACGCCGGATATGACCTAACCAACCCCCTGGAGAAAATAGGAGTCTTTTCAGCGGGAACACTCCAACACACACACAAACATGGGGACACATACCGTCTCCTCCCTATGCTCACGATCCGACATCGTACAAAGTATACGTGGCAGGGTTAGATAGCATCCATACTTCACACCAGGACACACACACATCCCGGGCGAACCGGACGATGGGCCCTTAGAATGCATGCAACCATAAATACACCACTCCACAACCGGACAATATAAACGCGCCGGATAATATAAACAATGACCTCCCACGTAAGTAGGATAAAAGTTATCTGGGTGAATAAAATAACCACTGCATCGGTGTGCCCGTGCCATCGCCATCCTTCGCCTGCAAGAAAGACTATCCTTTTGCCCCGTACGCCGCTTTCATCTGCTACCCACAGACATCATCTCGTTCGGACATTTTTTTTTCTCTCTCTCCCCCGGCCACATCCATCAATCTATGGGCCCTCGAACATGGTTACGCGTACACGGTCGCACGTTGCTAAGGTACAGCGAGCGCACAAAGAATGATGGCGATGGCACTCATTTCTTGTTAACTAGGTTTTTTTTTCCTTCCCAAAAGTGTTGGCTTCTGTTTCGTGATGTGCATTGGTCAAATTACTTTTTTACCCGCAACCCTAACGTTCTTGTGTTCCCTGCTTGCCGATTTTCTTGCCGACCGAATTTGGCCGCAGCTGAGCGATCTAACCGTGCGTTGCTAGAAGTAGGGCAAGAAACAGTGTTTCCAAAAAACTTACCAAACGAAAGGCAAAGTACATGCCATTTGGGAGGCACTCCGGCAGGTTGGCCAACTATGCGCTAGCTTACTTAATGATTAATCACGACCGCACAGCTGATGGGCAGCAGGTGGATGATTTAGGCTTTCATGTCCAGGGTACAAAGTTTCGTTTCAACTCCCGCATACAGCCAGAACTAGAAGGTTTGTTTATTCTTTCCCCGGCGGAATTCGGGGTAGCTTTGGCTGGGAAACTGCCTTTAGAAGATGGATCTGAACGCTTTCACTTTAGGTGGCTTTAACGTTTTACATGACAGCTTAAATATGTGGACACGATAAGGATTTGCTGTTGTAAAGGAAATTTCTTCCACCATTCAATGCAAAGATAACTATATTTTGAAAGGAAATTTACACCGTTTTCGAGCCCAAGTAAACACGTTTCAGCTGCATCTGAACACTATTCAACCGTAGGTAAACACTTGACGTCCAACTAAACAGCTGCTGCCTAACTAAACTTCGTTCAAACGAAACTCAACATCGTCCAACCCCAACTAAACATTTTGTATCCCAGACGTCATTGCACGTTTATATTCCACGGACTCGTTTCTTGTAACATCGTTGTCTTCCGCGTTCATAGCAAATTCGCGGTCATCATGAAGAAAATGTTTTTTTAATTTTATGCAGTTTATTATAAAATTTTCTTGTGCCTGAATTAAAAAAATTAGTCTATTTTTAATCTATTAATCTTTGCAAATGAAAGGAACATAAAGAAGCTAAATCTATGTCATGTAAACATATCAGCTTGGAGGCGCCAAATGTTTAGTTGCGGTTGGCCGATTTTAAGTTTCGTTTGAACGAAGTTCAGTTAGGCAGCAGCTGTTTAGTTGGACGTCAAGTGTTTACCTACGGTTGAACAGTGTTCAGATGCAGCTGGAAGGTGTTTACTTGGGCTCGAAAACGGTGTATCATCTGTCAAAAAAAATCGTAGACGGTGCATAACTTTAGGCGCTTGGTTGCAGGGTTATGCAATCCACAATTCAATCATAAACAAGGATATTTCTACGCTACGCTCACAAACAGCAAGCGAAAGATCCCCCATTCGGGAGCACTAAAGTTAACGATATTTTTGTCGCAAGCACCTGAGCTATCAGATAAAATAGATAGCCTTAACTCTACTACCAACCTTGGCTGACACTAATGTATAACTTCTGGTATGAAATTTGACTAGCCCGCTCGCTTGATAAGGACACTTTGCAAGTAGAAAAATCACACTCAGGACCACTCCACAAAGTGTAAGGTGTTTCTTATTTTTTCCATCTCCATTTTCTATCGTTCCTGGTTTTCATGCTTAATCGCCATTCGATATTTTACGATGCAGATTGTATTTCAAAAACTTTTCTACCTTCCCGACACTCGAATAGTCCCGCAGCGTTGGTACGATCATAAATTCCATACTGATGAATGTGAACCCAGCACCGAGCGTGTTGAATGTGCAACGGTTTTCCGCATAACCCCATCGTACCGTAACGATGATGGAACGCTGGATCACACTGGGTAGCGTTTGAAGCAACGAGGCCGCGAATGAAACTATCTCAGGTCAAAATTGCAAAACCGAAGCGTATTTCAATTGCACAATTCGATTGCACGATGGCTGATAGCTGCGTTTTTTTCCCCTCGCCCTATTCGATTGCAGCCAAACGTGAAACGAAGACTGATCATCGTTCGCTTTCGTTTGCGAAATGGAAAACGGAAGGATTTACGATAATGTTATAATCAAAATCTATATATTATGGGCTCGCCGTCGTCGCTGCGTTCGCGAAACTGTTCCCGGGGAATGGTTCCGAGAAAACATTTGACTGGATCGAATGGGAATGGGGAACGGAATCGTGGAATGGAGTATTCCATACCCAGCTCAATATTAAATCTAACAAAATTCAACCGTCCCGAAACACCGTTTATCTGCAAACTCAAATACCCCAGTTCGGCAGCCCTGTTTTCATGCACACGAGCATACGAGCGCCCCTAAAACCCCCATTCGAAACGACATAAAGTGAAAGAAATCAAAATCACCTCCGGCCGCTCGTTTTCCAACGAATTTCGTAACACACAGAGCTAAGCACAGCATCAAGCCCAAACGCGAAAGAGCTCCCCTGTGAGTGTTTGCTAATAAAAATGGTCCAACCAAGCTGGCAAGGAAAAAAAACCCCGCCGCCTCCGATAAGGCTCCGATAGCGCACCGGAAGCGAAAAAAAGGATACAACCCGGAACACAGACGTACGATGAAATAAAAGCGGGCAAAGCCATACGTTTGTGAGAAAACGAGCTTAAGCCAAACGTGTTTCCTTCAGATTTCTTATCCGCCAACAGCGTGGCCTGCCTCGCTCAAGGGTTCGGTGATATGGTCATTCCCTGGCCAGGACAAAGCAGCGAGGGAAAGATGAAGGATTACGTTCCACTAATTTAAAAGGCTAACCCCCCCCCTAAATGGACGACCGAGTGTGTGTGTGTGTGTGTGTGGGTCCAGCATGGCTGGTGATAATGGATTTTCGACACTGTCAACCGCACTCGGTGTTATCACGACCTGCATCCTTTACCCGTTTGGCAACGAAACAAAGAAGAAAAAGTAGCTCTCACACACACACAACCAACCATTCACACAAGAGACATGCAATTTATAACGGATTTGTATCGTGACACAGATAATTTATGGCGTCGACCCCATCGAACCGACCGTGAACATTGGGGCATCCGGGCGAAACGTTCGGTCGTGTGGTCGTTCACTCGGTACAAATATGATTTTTATCTCACATAATACAGAGCATGCCGTTTTTAACGGATCGGTCTGTGGATGATAATAATAATGCTGATGATGAGGAGGATGATGATGATTGTACTGGCGAAGGGCATTCCAACAGTATGGCAGTGCACTTTCCAAATTCCCTTTCTTCTTACGGTGGATTGAACACTTACACTGTCTGCACAAAAATTCGATTCTGGTAGCTTTCGAGTGGGTCATAATTTTTCTTCCAACATTTCTCATCTTCCCCCATTATCCGACCTACCAGTGCACAGTTTATCAGCTTCGGCCAATCTTACGGAAAACGGAATGCGATGCGAGGTACGCTGATGCCCGTCTGCGTCGTTTTAGCTTTCAGTTACTGGAGCTAAAAGTAGTTCGCTTTAAGCTCGTTAGCAACCAAACGTTGCCCGAACCTAATGTGCTACGAATTAATGTTAATCCCTGCCGGAGTTTCGCTGGAGAGTTATTAAAATTAAACTACACTCAACCTCAACTCAAGGTCGATAATGTCCGTACCGTACCGGCATTAAAGCACGCCTGCCAAGAATCTAAGAACGAGGAAAAATTTCGAATGCACCCGAAAACGGGAGGTGTGAAAAGCAAACCGGAGCAACTGTTCCCTCCCAACTGTAGGCTTGGCAGCAAGCGAAATGAACGTTTATTAAATTGAAAACGATCTCAACCGGCACGCAAACGCCCGCCGGTTTCGCAGGGCACTGCTGTTTGTTCCGTTTCGGGACGACCCAATGCGCGGAAGTCAAAAATCCTTCCAAAAAACGTTGAGCCACGGTGGATCCGAAACGTTTCGCGTGCTCCACTCCATCAACCACAAACCGTCGTAATCCGTTTTTCGTTCCTTTCGCTCAAAAAAAAAACGGGAAGGAAGAACACCAGAGCCTCAGTACAATCCCAAAAGACATACCGGCCGTGCTGCTGCTGCTACTGCTACTACTGCTGCTCGTTTATTGTTTACATTTGTTCTCATTTTCTTCGAAACCTCAGTCTCGCAGGCTCAGGATACCGGTACGGCAAAAACAATACCGACCAAAGAAGAAAAAATAGCAATGAATTCAGGAAGCGATTGAACGCATTTTCTATTGCGAACATCATCCGTACCATGGCAATGGCCAATGTGAAGTTCGAACGTTGGTACGGGAAGGATTTGTGTAGAAGACGCTTTTCGAAAAAGCGTTTCCAATTTACAGACGATCGATCGGACACAATGTGTGCCTTGTGAGTGAGTGCGTCTTGGAACATTGTGTGTGTGTGTGAAAACCCTCACAAAGACGCCTGCCAAAGGGACGCCTGCACGAATGTAAATTGATAAATATCATCCCCCGGTTTTCGAGCGAGCAGAAGCGTGCCGCTAACAAATGGCCCATAATCGATTGCTGCAAAGCTTGGCAAAGCCAGACCAGAAGCTGGCTGGGTTTTGCAATCATCGTACCGTTCCGGTGGTCGTGGGTGATAAATAAATCGCTGGACGATGTTTATGTTAGCTCTCGCATTATGTCGGCAACATGAGCGAATGCAAAACCAAGCGTATATAGACACCGGGAACGACATCGTCACTGCGAACGCACGACCAACCGGACGTATGCTGGCTGATGCCCGAGCTTTACTCTTTGATCCCTTTCGGCAAAGCAGCAAGGCGTACCGATGCGGGAATTTATTGAACCAGTTTATCGCACTCCGGATTTGGGGGGGGGGAGAGGAGCTAAAGCGAATGCCAATAATGCTTAGGATAATGGTGTAAGACCGATTTGGCACTACAAATTGCCATGCCCGTGCCCGTGCGGGCTTAGTATGCGCAATAAATGTGGCCCGAATCGCATTTGCAGAAATCAATGTGCCACATTTGTCGATAATGAACTGGGCCACCAATTTAATGATTGATAAATTTCAATTTCATTTCAAATAATACCATTACCGGTACGGCTACGGAGGAAAACACGGAACCATGGGGCTGCCCGATTGTTAATATCACACTTTTCCTTTTCATTTCCCCTTGACAAAACACAAGCACATTCACTGTGTGCTGTCGTTCCGCAAGCGAAAGTTTTATAATTTATTGAATGACGCTGGCTGGCCAACGCTGCTCAGAACATTAAGGTACAACCGAGAGGTGTTACAATTCTTTTACAACAATATACCGGAAGGAAAAAAAAGCAGGACCAGCATCGGACCAGCATCGGCGTAAATTATGCGTATTTCATTTCCTAGTGGACCACATTACCGAAACGCCCCACTTGAAGGAGGGCTGTGGTAAGAAAAACTTTCAAGTCCAAGTGTATGTGTGTGCGTCTGTACGCGGCTTAACTTGGGTGTGTAAAAAAAGTTGGTGAGATTCGCTCAAAAAAATGTGTTTCACATCTTTGGTGATGTGCGGGTAGTATAAATTAAGGCGTTACATGTTACACTTAGTTGCCATCTTGCAACTTTAAGCGTTTCTGCCACTAGCCACTCTATTCGCTATTGTTCGCCGCATGTTTTTGACCAACCTGAACCAACAACAGTCAACAACAAAAAAAACCAACCCCGCACGCTAATAGGAAACGACAACCTCGAAACGGACACCTCTATAAAAATCAATTGCCGGAAATTGAAGCCGAAGGGCCATTTTTTCACGCGCACTTCGTTTGTCTCAATGTTGAAGGTGTCGGTTGCAATGTGGTAACGGTCATCCCGATGCTCTTTGCTCCTCACTTACTTGCTTCCCGACTCCTCCCATCCCTACCCCTGCCCTTCCTGCGTTTATTGCCAAAGCCGAGGTGAAAGAAAATGTCCATTTTATTGGATTCCTGCTTTGCCGCGTTCGCCACGGGATGCCAAGCGAAAGGAATTACTCAACCCAAACGACGTTTCTGCGATGGTGAAGAGTTGGGCAGGAAAAAGGGGAGGAGGTCCATGAAACAAAACCCAAAAGAGAAACGCAACGAATGGTCGGTATCCCCTGGATGCCCCGTGCCGTAAATTGTGGCACAAAAATAGCTTCTAATAGCCGACTTGCTCGACGGCAAATGGAAATGGGGCAAAACAACAACAACAAAAAAAACGCGACACCCCGAAATCGCCGTTCGTTCGTTTCGAAGAAGTAAAAGATAAATCTTATTTTTATGGAAAATTCATTAATTTAATGAAAAAAGTAGGGAGTCTCGGTAAGCGCCGCCATGTTCGCTTTTGTTCGATTGGGCAGGCAAGCACAGGCAAGGACGGCACGAACAATTGATGCTGATCAAAAGCAGCAATGGTGGGGAGTAAAAAAACAAAAGGGCGAACCGGAATAAATCTACTAGCTTCACTACTAGTCTAGCAGAACTATGCTGCTAGGGGAACATCGCTTCCATCCGGGCTGAGGATTACATCTAATGAATTCACGCTTCGCCACACCATTCCCGAACAGCCGTACCGAGTGGCCAAGGTGAAATGGCAAACGGAATAAACGGCGGAAATGTATACGATTTGTTCGTCCGTTACACATAATCCCGCATAAACAGTCCATTCTTTACCGATCGCTTGATCGGCCTAGTTTTATGCATTTTGCTAAGTGAATAAAAGCTTGTATCTTAGTTGGTTTTGCTAATGTTTCGTTATATGGTACCGTGCCGATCGGAGTTTTGCTTTGGTTTGATATAAATTTATTGATTTCGCAAGTTGCCCAAAATTTTCACGAGGCCCCAATCGATGATCCTGCATCTTCGTTTGTGATGCGTGCGTCGAAGAACAGAAATTGAAGATTTATTCGTCCTAAGAGATTTATCCCTCATCAAAGACATTTGAAGAGGCAATCGCTTAGAGTTTAACAATATCTTTTGAACTCCTGGAAAAAGACGAATAAGTCTAATGGAGAACAAATTTCGGACATTCGGCAGCGTTATGTAGGCGCAAAATACAGCATAAAAAATAAGTGAAAAAACCACCTACAGGCTATACTGTTGAAAACCTTTCAGAGGCTTCTTCTCAGTCCTGCGTACGAGGAGGCTGTCTGGACGGGATTCGAACCCCAGGCCTACCGTATGGAGACCGCCGCCGTTATCGTATATACCACCGAGCCGCCCCCTTTCAGAGACTAGAGCCCCTTTTTTTGACCTCATGGATGAATAGCAACGTCCAGTAGCTGATCGTCCAGAAAAGGAGCTGAAAAACAGTGAACATTTATTTTGACGATAGCCTTGGCTAAGCTCTCACGGGGATTGAACTGGGATGGAACGTGTCTCTAACTGAAAAATGCTTACTCATGATATCTCAGACCTCATCCTCTTGGATAGCCCAAGCTCCAGCACGAAGATCCCAACACATAGCCGCAGTTCATATTTCGAGGCTCCTCATTCAAGGCCCCTTACAAAATGCAGCTGACAGGATCCTAGGTGGGCACAAAGTCCATCGTCCATGATTTTAAACATGACATCACAAACGTCAACGAGTCAGAACATGACACCACAAACGACAAACGAGTCAAATTTTGAAAGAATCTTCTTTAGTTTAGCTCTCCAATTTAGTACAATAAAAACTAATCAAGTTTAGGAAACACACGGTAAACTTCTTTTACCATACTCTGTCTTCAAAGAAAAAAAAAACGAAATATACCGCCCCCGATTGATGTCTGTGTACTACTTCTACGTTTGATGAAGTAAAACCAAACCCATTCACCATTGCTCGCACCAACCATCAAGTGTCCACGACACTCACGCAAACGTGACGGCACATCCGGTTGCCTCCGTTCGACAGCCGTTCCGTTTGGATGGGGGAGCTAATTAATTCACTCTTCAACTTCGGCACAAAACTTTTCGCCCTCGAACCCTACGACGAAACCTCCGGCCGTACCCTCGATGAAAAGATAGTTTTCGAATGAGTACGCTTCCGCATCCGCAACAGTGGGCATATCACGCTTTTCCCCTCTGTCCGGGTTCACTCGCTAGCCACGGCTCAAAATTGCCACCGGCATCATCAGATCGTTTGCGTTTTTCTCCCAGCGGCACTTGCAACACCGTCGGCCCGATCCTTTCATCCACCGTAGCTATGAGCTATGGCTCACTGGTTCGGGTGAAGTAGTACGCAACCGTGCCCGATACAAAAGGACGAAAACGGATTTCCGTCCAACTGCAAAACCCAACCACCGGCGGCACCCAACCCGAGGGTAACGCAGCCCGGCCGGAACCAGGAAAAGATGTTGTCAACCAATCAAAATGGCACAACTTTATCGTCACCCGGGCCCGGGTGATAGCGCGGGTCCGGGTTATATCTTGCCAACTTGATCCCCAGCACCGGATATCCAGTTCAGCCCGTTGCTGAAAAGAGTTAACGACCTCGTCCTACCCTTCCTGTTCCGTGGCTGGTATGGATACAGCTGAAACTTTATCCTAATTGAAACTATTGTCTTTGCGTAGATTTATGCGATAGAATCATTGAACAAACACCCGGCACAGCAATGGTACGACGGTTCGTAATTTGTGCCCCGTTTTAAGTTTTCCACCCGAAGCGTTGGAACAATCATGCGGCACTAGTGGAACTATCGCTTTCGCATTCGGTACCGACACTTTCTTTTTCGGCAATGCTATACTCGCTACTCGAGTGGTCTGGTCCTGAAATTTTGTGCTGTTTGCACCAATGAAGAGGTTTTTTGGTTTTAGAAAGTTTTACTCTTCACGGTTGGTTTAAAAATGTTGCCGCTGCTCTCAATTTACACACAATTAGATGTAATTTATTAAGAAAATGTAATATTTTTTGTCTATGGTAGATACAACAGATTTATCTAAATTATACCACTTATTTACGAATGACGATCAACTTACACATAGTAAACACTAAGACTAAGACTAAGACAGATTTCGTCGGGAGCTGTCAAGTTGGATTTGTTGGAGGGAAATCCACTACCGACCAAATCTACGGCAGATCCTCCAGAAGTGCCGGGAGCACCAGATCCCCACGCACCACCTACCATAGGCAGCCTACGACACCATAGATCGTACTGAGCTATGGAACATCATGCGGCAGTACGGTTTCCCTGCGAAGCTGGTACGGCTGTTGAGGGCTACAATGGACGGTGTGCATTGCAAGGTGAGAGTGTCGAACATGCTGTCGGAATCGATCGAATCTCAAAGGGGACTGAGGCAAGGGGACGGACTCTCCTGTTTGCTGTTCAACATCGCTCTGGAAGGTGTCATGCGAAGCGCTTCGGGCGAGGCTTCGACATCCGGGGCACGATTTTCACTCGGTCTCTCCTATTCCTTGGCAAACATCTTCGGCAGTGTGCGAAGCGTACACCCGACTAAAACGCGAGGCCGATGGGATTGGATTGAAGATCAATGCGACGAAGATAAAATACCTGCTTGCCGGAGGCTCTGACCGTGATAGAGCACGACTCGGAAGTAGAGTATTAGTTGACGGCGACGATCTCGAGGTAGTAGAGGAGTTCTGCTACCTTGGCACGATCGTAACTTCGGACAACAACGTAAGCAGCGAAATCCGAAGGCGCATTGTTCAGGGGAATCGTGCCTACTATGGACTCCACAAACTCCTGAGATTCAGGAGACTCTAACAACGCACGAAATGCGCCATATATCGCACTCTGATACGGCCGGTAGTCCTCTACGGGCACGAGTCCTGGACTATGCTGGCGCAGGACGCCAATGCACTCGCCATTTTTGAACGGCGGGTGCTACGGACTATCTTTGGCGGTGTGTGCGAGCAGGGCGTGTGGAGAAGGAGAATGACCCACGAGCTAGCTGAGCTGTTTGACGATGCAGACATCCTGACGGTTGCCAAAGCCGGAAGGATACGCTGGTTGGGTCACGTGATGAGGATGCCGGACTCATGCCCTGCCAGGAAAGTGCTCGTCAGCGACCCGTTCGGCACGAGGCGCAGAGGAGCACAGCGAGCTCGCTGGCTGGATCAAGTGGAGTCTGACCTGAGGGATATCGGATGCAGCCGGGGATGGAGGAATGCAGCCATGGACCGAGTTTCCTGGAAACGGATTGGACACCAGGCCATGTCTATTAGACGTGCTCCCTAGGAGCAGGCCAGGAAAGAAGAAGAAGATAGTAAACACTAAGACAGAGATTTGTACATTAGCTAGGTTTTAATGAAGTAAAGCTATAATGAAACTTTAGACATCAATTTAATTTGTATTAAAATTTGTTGTTTATAATAAAAACTCCAACCTGAACATATATAGATTTCCTGTGACAGACTAAACTATAAGTCCAGTTTTTGAAGCTATCATTCTTTTGAAAAGGAACAGCAACATACTGATTTCAAAGCACAATAAGTAAGGTAGTCCACCCTGTACCTGTCCTTCTATATGTCATAGTCATAAACCGGGCAACAACATTCGTGCAATCAGCCTTCCCTGATACTCATGTTGAATAAATTAACGTTCACCAGAGTTAATGCGTACTTACAACGAATCACAGCAATCAACGTTAATCTATACATGCAACTATCACCCTACCCTGCGCATCGGCTCACTCTAGAACTCTTTACAAACATCGGACTGAATAAAACAGCTTCTACAACGGCCGCGCTTTACGTCTAATTTGCCTGAGTAGGCAACAAAAGGATAATGCTCAATGAACGTTTCACTCGCGGCTGTGTAAGCGTTACTAGCCAATCAGTACACAACCACTGCACTGAAGGAAATACAAAAAGTTTCTGTACAGCGACTTCTACATCAAGCCAGCACACGCAAACTGACCGAAACGGTACGGAAAACTCTCGAAGGAAATCAAAACAAGTGCCACATTATAACCATTTACCAAGAAATGGAAATGGAGTGTGCCGCTACCACTTCACGAACTGCATCCACGAACCAGATCGCAGAAAGGATTGCGTTGATTGCGAGCCACAAATTATTGGACATAATTTGTCATAATGTTTGCAAAAGCAAGAGAAAAAGGGAAGCAAAAATGTAATATGAAATAACAGGCTGCCTCCATCACAAACGCCAAACGGTCCCGTGAGACATTTTTCTCTACCGCGGATTTCCGTTCGGCATTCA
>KZ061736.1:0-11594 GCA_002091835.1 Anopheles maculatus | reverse complement strand
ACAATTTCGTCATTCCACCCTCCGGTGTCCGGTCCGGTGTTTGGATGCGGCGGCTGCACTTACCGAGCCGAGATTAATTGCCGTACGGTGCGTGCTACCTGGCGGATGGTATGGTTTGTTACTTCGCATGGAAATCCTATGCGCCACCGGTACCAGACACTCTGGCTCGATGAACTAAAAAAGATGGACGAAACAATGGATGGCTAGAGAAAAAGTCACCAACCAGTGGCGGATGTTGAAGCCGGTGGCACAGCAAACCACCGATTGGTTGCACCAGGTGGAACAGGGTTTTCCGGTTTTTTTTGTTTGTATCCACTACGAAAAAAGAATCCCATTCCGTTTAGCACAGAAAAAATGTAAACACTTCCCTCAAACGTAAGAAACAGATTTGCGGAAAATGGAGAATAATAGCAATGGAAATTTGTTAGAAGATACGTTTTGGTAAGCAAAAAAAAACACATCCGCACCAACAATCTGACAGTCCCATCTCAAATATTAATAATAGATTACATGCAAATCTTTCCCGAAAAATTCCCGTCCTCTTCAATTTCACTAGCTAACTCTTCTAGCAATACCATTCTTAACGACCAATTTCTCTTTTTTTACTCTCAATGCAAAACACACCCAAAACAAGCGCCAAGAGCAAAACAAAAAAAAAACAGAGCTTAACAGACCAAAGTGAAGTTCTTAATGATGAAAAGATTAACAAAAACCCTGGCCTAGACTCCTGTCAGGAGAACAGAAAAAGAAATAATAACCCAAAAAGGTACTACGCCCACCTACCGGACAGATTAGAACAGGCTTGTTATCAAGGACGCCGGCGGTTAACAATGGCGGCAATGATTGTGACATTGGACGAGTCATTTTTTTTCTGTCTTCTCCTTAACAATGATTTCCGAAGTTTTTTGCATCGTTAAGGCGGTCACTTTTCGACGGTTTTATAATTGTCATCTATTTCTTGTTTAATGTGGAGGCTTTTTCATTTCATTCAAAAAGTTACCATTTATCACATGAAACGCTCATTTTCGTAATACAGTATCTATTTTACAGTCTCTGACAGCGCTTACTCATGCCACCATTTTCGGGGGTGTAGAATCGAATGTCAAGGAATCAGTAGCGATATAATACTGGTGCCGGAAACGAGACGCTTTCTCGCCAGTCAAAGATACCCGGCTCGGATTGTCATCCTAGCTTATTAGCATCCCTTTTCGGTGATCTTCATAAATTAGCTAGACAAAATGTGCACCGTTGAGTAGGCGACAGCCAGAGAGAGAGAGAGAGACGAAACTGAAGGCGCAAAATTTCTTGCCTAAGTATTTTTATACCTTTACATCGCGATTAAACCTTCATCAGTAACCGCGGTCGAACAAACGAGTGTTGGAGTCTCTTTTTTTTTTGGGCTTTACTTTTCATTAACCTTTTCCGACACAATCACACAATGGAAAAGATCGCACACAGGTAAGCCGAGACACACCGGACGACAGGATTTGGTAAACTCCATTCAATTGACATGAGGTAAGCTGAATCTTATCCTAGGGACAGTGATAAAACATTATTACAACACGATACTTTGTGCGAAGAAGAATGTAAAGAGCTGTGAAGTTGATGATGGATTATAATTATCTGATAGGTTTCAACCAAGGTGCAAAAGTTTCATCGTTGGTAATGATTTGTGATGGCAAGATGTTTTGAATTCAGCGCGTTATTTCTCCAGAATCCAATGACCAACATATCGTTCTATTATTATACACATGTTCCTGAAGTTCATTAGGTGAGGTTCAGGACGAAATAACCTATAACAATTGGAAAAATGTACATAATAACCATCGAAGCACAACCAACTTGCATTAAAATTCATTAAATTACTGACGACGACAATTACATTCTTCAAGGAGAACAGAAAAAGAAATAATAACCCAAAAAGGTACTACGCCCACCTACCGGACAGATTAGAACAGGCTTGTTATCAAGGACGCCGGCGGTTAACAATGGCGGCAATGATTGTGACATTGGACGAGTCATTTTTTTTCTGTCTTCTCCTTAACAATGATTTCCGAAGTTTTTTGCATCGTTAAGGCGGTCACTTTTCGACGGTTTTATAATTGTCATCTATTTCTTGTTTAATGTGGAGGCTTTTTCATTTCATTCAAAAAGTTACCATTTATCACATGAAACGCTCATTTTCGTAATACAGTATCTATTTTACAGTCTCTGACAGCGCTTACTCATGCCACCATTTTCGGGGGTGTAGAATCGAATGTCAAGGAATCAGTAGCGATATAATACTGGTGCCGGAAACGAGACGCTTTCTCGCCAGTCAAAGATACCCGGCTCGGATTGTCATCCTAGCTTATTAGCATCCCTTTTCGGTGATCTTCATAAATTAGCTAGACAAAATGTGCACCGTTGAGTAGGCGACAGCCAGAGAGAGAGAGAGAGACGAAACTGAAGGCGCAAAATTTCTTGCCTAAGTATTTTTATACCTTTACATCGCGATTAAACCTTCATCAGTAACCGCGGTCGAACAAACGAGTGTTGGAGTCTTTTTTTTTTTTTGGGCTTTACTTTTCATTAACCTTTTCCGACACAATCACACAATGGAAAAGATCGCACACAGGTAAGCCGAGACACACCGGACGACAGGATTTGGTAAACTCCATTCAATTGACATGAGGTAAGCTGAATCTTATCCTAGGGACAGTGATAAAACATTATTACAACACGATACTTTGTGCGAAGAAGAATGTAAAGAGCTGTGAAGTTGATGATGGATTATAATTATCTGATAGGTTTCAACCAAGGTGCAAAAGTTTCATCGTTGGTAATGATTTGTGATGGCAAGATGTTTTGAATTCAGCGCGTTATTTCTCCAGAATCCAATGACCAACATATCGTTCTATTATTATACACATGTTCCTGAAGTTCATTAGGTGAGGTTCAGGACGAAATAACCTATAACAATTGGAAAAATGTACATAATAACCATCGAAGCACAACCAACTTGCATTAAAATTCATTAAATTACTGACGACGACAATTACATTCTTCATGTTTTAGCGTCTTGCTTGGTCATGCCGGTCATTTAATTACTTTCTAGCCTTAAAGTAGATGATGTAGATGAGTAGTCGACGACCACTCATCGTGGTAGACTAAAGCTAAGATGGAGTAATGGCGTTGATGCGTCAATCAGAACGGCTTGGATTGCCAGATGACGGAGTTCGAGGATTTTTTATAGCAGTGTAAGCTACTTATTAAGCAACCATCGGAATAGTTTCTCTTCTTTCTTGGCCTAACGACCTCTTAAGGTCATGCCTGCCATTTCTGGCTTACTAGACTTATGTTACCGCATAGTTGGATAGTCAGTCCTCACTATGGGGGAACGGCCCAGATGAGACTTGAACCCTGGTCCTGCCGTGTGAAGACCGGCGCCGCTGTCGCATCACCACCGGGCCGCCGGAATCGGAATAGTTTATATTTAATAAAAAACTATTATTCCGCAAACTTTATGGATTAATCCTAACTCTCATTATTTTATCAAACAACCAATTGTTTTACTCTCACTTCTGAACTAGTTTTAAACGGATTAGTATAATCTTAATCCCTGTTAATCCATTTTCGAGCTGACCTCACTCAAACTATCTAAAAGGCAATCCTCGAAATAGCCATTACCGTCAATCCTGACGACGACAATTACATTCTTCATGTTTTAGCGTCTTGCTTGGTCATGCCGGTCATTTAATTACTTTCTAGCCTTAAAGTAGATGATGTAGATGAGTAGTCGACGACCACTCATCGTGGTAGACTAAAGCTAAGATGGAGTAATGGCGTTGATGCGTCAATCAGAACGGCTTGGATTGCCAGATGACGGAGTTCGAGGATTTTTTATAGCAGTGTAAGCTACTTATTAAGCAACCATCGGAATAGTTTCTCTTCTTTCTTGGCCTAACGACCTCTTAAGGTCATGCCTGCCATTTCTGGCTTACTAGACTTATGTTACCGCATAGTTGGATAGTCAGTCCTCACTATGGGGGAACGGCCCAGATGAGACTTGAACCCTGGTCCTGCCGTGTGAAGACCGGCGCCGCTGTCGCATCACCACCGGGCCGCCGGAATCGGAATAGTTTATATTTAATAAAAAACTATTATTCCGCAAACTTTATGGATTAATCCTAACTCTCATTATTTTATCAAACAACCAATTGTTTTACTCTCACTTCTGAACTAGTTTTAAACGGATTAGTATAATCTTAATCCCTGTTAATCCATTTTCGAGCTGACCTCACTCAAACTATCTAAAAGGCAATCCTCGAAATAGCCATTACCGTCAATCGGCTAATCGATACTATCGAGCGAACTCCAATCGAAATGGCAAAAATCAAAACATCCCCTAATTGAATCCATCCGCTCATTACCATAAAACACACAACTTGCTGCATTATCCCGAAAAACTTTCCGAAAACTAATTCATCCCATTCCGCATCGGAGAAATGTTAAGCTTACCTCACACTAAATCATACCCCGTAGTTGGCCAAAGCGCAGCAAAAGCAAAGGAAAGGAAAGGACCATTATCAACCTCCATCTCGCTCTAAAATGCCGAAATCCTTCCACAAAAATACGATTACATAACTTGTGCACGTCGCGCTAATACCTCGAGTGTTATGGGAAGGAACAGTGTAGGGCCAAAAATAGTAGAGAAAACCTTCCCACCCGGGCTGATGAACCGATTGGCGAATGGACGTGAGTAATGGCGGACGTGATATGACAGCAGCTCGCACGCACCACAAAGCACACTCATTCGAATGCGAATCATATGCGCTAACGGAGAAGCTACGGGTGAGCGGTGGACGAAGCGAAGGGACGAAGGATTTTCCCAACGAAAGAAGCAGAAAAGTGCTTTACTTCCAAGTTGTCGCGTCGAAAGTGCGTCGTCGGTGGTAAGCAGAGAGGGTAGTCAAAAAGCATTATGGTGCTTTCTCATCACTCGCCGGATTATAGTCCTGGGCTGGGTGTATTTCTTCCATTTTTTCTGTTTTGTTGTGGACTCAGACGTAACCGAATCCGAATCGCCAAATAGACGGGGTACGTCTGCCGCTCGGGAAGGAAGGTGACAAACCCAGAAAGAAATGTGTATTTTCTAATGGATTTGAAGAATACGGTGAAAAAGGCAAAAGACAATACCAAGCCACTGAAAGAAACGGAACATTCCGAGCGGTTGGGACTAGACTGGCCAGCCAATGGTTCATGCCTCACCGACAAGGAATGTTTCGCACCACAAACTGGTCGACGGTCATCGCTGTTAAGAATGCCGGCATGCCAAGCATTGGGGACATTCTTCGAAGCTTTCGGAGGTGACGAGCAGTGCAGTCAATTATTTATGCTTGGAACGCTAAACGATGCTCCATGCTCAGAGTGACCATTCGCAAAGGATTCGTGCAGCGTACACCGATTACTGCCCTTCTAATTGTGAGGACACATTACCACAGCAAAAATCTATCCTTATCATGAGCACAGACTTTCAACAGCTTGCTTCCACAATAGACACCGCTGATCGCGCATCCAGTTTGGATAGTCGGGCAGCGCTCACGAGTCTCCCACTGCGGGCGCTCAGCGAGCTGGAAAATATGTCAAAATTCAATAGAAAAAGATTAAGATTAATCATAACGATAATGTATCTATCGTGCTTGACGCACGCGTGCCCTTTTTCGGGCCGGCGAAAAGCAAAACCATCCATCCATGCCCCAGAGCATGAGAAATGTGTGTGTGTGTGTGTGTGTGTGTGTGTGTGTGTGTGTGTGTGGTGTGCGATACTTCATTACTTTATCATTCACGGGCCAAGCTGTCGTACTGGCGACTAGCAGATCACGTGCATTTTTTTATTTTGAAGAGCCTACCGTTGATGGAATGATTGAACGAGTTCCCAACCGAAAACTGCTTGTCTGGTGAGTGAAGGTTACTACGGCGAGCACCGGTGTCGCGATGGGCTGACGATGAAGGACACGGTGACGAGCGTCACTTATCACGCTTCGGCCAAGATTTATTGCTTTCCGGAATGAATCGACGAAATTCATCAACCGTTTGGTGTTGTAAAGGAGGGGGGAGCCCCCAGGAAAGGAATCATGGCGGGAAGATGTCACAGCTTTCGTCTAAGGATAGCGTCGGGAGCAGATAGCAGGATCATTTTTAACCGACAATTTTGGCTCATAATGGTGTAGAGTTTGTTGTGAGTATTTGTGGCGTGAACAACGAAGCAAATCATAAATATAGAGAAATTGGTAGACCGTACTAGTCAATGTGTTCAATGAGATAATCCAATGATAGGGGAAATGGGCGTCAATTGTAAGTGTAAGCAACAATTATAAACGAAGAACATTGTACTATAATACAATCTCTATAATGTAATAATATAATAGCTCTATAATGTACAGAGCCTAAGCTGAACACCCGTGTGGTACAGATCTGCATCACGTTATGAGCTAACAATATTATCAATAATATTACTTACTTATCAGGCGCTACAACCGCTTCGCGTTCTTGGCCTGCTGCAACAATCCTCGATACCGCTCACGGTCTAGCGCCGTCGTCTGCCAATCCATTATCCCGGCCGTTCTGGCGGACGCATCAACGCCATCACTCCATCTCAGTTTGGGCCTACCACGCCTCCTCTGTCCATGTGGACGGCCTAAAAAGACTTTGCGGGCTGGGTCGTCCGGTACCATTCTCATGACATGACCAGCCCACCGGAGCCTCGCGAGCCTAATTTGCTGCACGATGGTGAGTTCAACGTACAGCTCATAGAGCTCGTCATTGTAGCGGCTCCTCCATTGTCCTTCCACACATACGGGGCCAAAAATCCTTCTGAGCATCTTCCTCTCGAACGCGGCTAAGAGGGTTTCGTCAGTTTTGGACAAAGTCCATGTCTCAGAGGCGTATGTGAGTACTGGGACTATAAAGGTTTTGTACAGGCACAGCTTCGTGCGTCGCAACAGGTATTTTGAGTGGAGAAGTTTCCTCAGGCTGTAGTATGACCGGTTGGCAGCCAGCACCCTTGCGCGCAACTCCACGTCTATGTTGTTGTCGGTGCTGACTTTTGACCCCAGATAGGTGAAGTTTTGGACGACTTCGAAGGTGCGATCACCTATCTGTACATCACCCCTGCGTAAATCAGTGTTTGTTAGCAGGGCCGCTGGTGGTGCCACCATCATTTTGGTTTTTGCCTCGTTGATCTCCAACCCGAGGTTCAGTGCCGCATGCTCGATCCTTTTTTAAGATTCTGCTACATAGGAGAGACTCAAACCTATGATGTCTATGTCATCAGCGTATGCCAAGATCTGGAGTGACTTATAGAAGATGGTTCCCGAAGTTTCCACCTCCGAGTGTCGGATGGCCCTCTCTAGCGCCAGAAACCAAGAACATTTTACTATAATATAGAGCCTAAGCTGAACACCCGTGTGGTACACATCTGCATCACGTCATGAGCTAACAATATTATCAATAATATTATCGCTTAAAATTACTCTTATGAGCACCAAAACTTAAAAAAAAACATTTCCCAATCTTCAGCTTAATATGCAAAACTACTTAATCAAAGGCTTGTTTTGTATTGTGATCCATAAAATTCAGTTTTATTACGAGGCATCGTATGATGTTAAATTACAATTCAACAATATTACTAGAATTATGGTCACACTCTTCATGTAACTCGAATAATAATTGAATATCTTGATCCGAAAAACATTTCATTGGAACATGAACATAATGCAAACAAACTCTTCTCTAGTAAAAAAAAATCTCCCTACATCTACTTTAGCCAAATTAAATACAAATAAACTAATTAAAATAGTAAATTTCCAACCCCTATTTGCACAACACGTGCACGTTTAAAGTTTATTTAAAACTCTTGCGTAAACAGCCCTCACAACTGTCCAAACTGCCCGTGCGTTAGTATGCAGTTTTGTCTTATTTACACAGCGCTGAATAAAACCACTGCACGAAAAACAAACACAAACGGACAGCTTGGCCGCACCTTGATAAGCCTTCGGAGAAATATCTGTATAAAATTTTTAAAACCCCCCAAAGCAATCCATGCAAATTATAGGCGGAAAAAAAATCATTAGGACATGCTCGGACACGCACCACTTTCTAGAATGGGAATGTAGCTCACCTTTGCATAACACACTTACAGGGAAACACTTGACTTACTTTATTTTGCATTCACTTTGCATAATTTTCAATGCTGTTGGCCGGGAATTTTTGCGAGAAAATTCGCATTCACGTGTACAACAAGATTTGTTGTAGTACAGCCACGAGAGCACACAGCCTAAGCTAACTTCATTTTTATTTTTGACCAACAGCAACCACAAAAAACCGTTGAACCATCACCATCGGGCACCATTAGCAACCGCTTGCTATGTCATCAACATTCGCGTTGATCATTATAATATCATTTGTGACTCCCCGTTTGCTTCCCTTACCATTACGATCGGGCACCATTGTAACTACGATGGTAACTTTAAAATTTCAACACGTTGCTACGCCTGTAAAAACCCATTTCACTTCCAAACAACCACACACCCGTACAGTGCAACCTCTCATTTTGGGATGGGATGCAATTTGCAATATGTTAATTAATATTACATTTACATTCCGTATCGATTTTATCACCCCTTTATCCTTCGCTAGCCACCATCCTTCAGCTTGTTGCTAACATTCCCGGGCCGTACCAAATGCATCATAAAATCTGTGGCTATCCTAATGATGGCGGTCAGTTGGATTATTGAGCAAATAGAATTTGGCAGATTTGTGTTCCGTTGCTAACGAATGCACGATTTGCGTTTCAAAGCTAATTGAAGCTTACGGTACACACACACACATACCACACACTGGCACATAAAGTGAATACACAATTTGACGTTCGTGTTTTTGTTTTTCTATTCAAACATATTGGTTGAGCTGTGTGGGAGATGGTACGTTTGGTTCACTTTTTATCAGCATTAGAGTTCTGTGATCAGCAATTTTCAATTTCAGGAAGCAGGCGTTTTGTAAGTTTGATAATAAAGTTCGCATTCATTGTACCGTCCGCTTCAACAACTTTTAAGTTCTTGTTAAATTTTCACACAATTAAGAACTTCCACCTACGGTACACCATGGCGTACTCCTTTCAACTCGTTAAGTGAACAATAATTGGACTCGGGGGTTGAAAAATAAATTGCATCCGCTTCACCGTCAGTAGATCACCCATCCATTCACCAGCAAGCCTCACACATGTGTACACGCAAACAACGCAATTCTTTTGTCGGACAGCAAACAAAGATTGAGGATGAGCAGATGAAGCCAAACCCTATGCGCCTTAACGTAACGTAACCTACATGTCAAATTAATTTGACTGGCCCTGGCTGATGAGTTGTTTCCCATTGTTTCCGGTAGGTGGCGCCATACGATGTAAACATTATAAATAGGGGCGAAGGGGGCCCGAAGCGGCCAGTAGAGAAAATCACGCGTATAGGCAAAAGCGGCAATAAATTTGAACTCCATTTTCCAATCGTACATTGGTGTTAAAATTTTGCCTCCCGAGAGTCGAATCACTCGGAAAACGTCCGAAATTCGACACTACAAGAAATCCGGTTCCCAAACTCTGCCACATCGGCATGTAAGATTCTTCCTTGCCAGCACACCAGCAAGCACCATGGTTGCATGGTCCGGACGGGTTATAAAGCCAAACGTTTTGTTGGCCGTTGTAATTATTTCTATCGTTACCGACACTTGTGCACACGGTAAAAAGCGACGGAACCCCTTTCGACGGTTCGTTGAATAAACAAGGAATGGACAGTCAAGGAAGCATTCTGACGGAACTGCTTCCAGTTCCTTCGACTTTGGAGGAAGTATTGAGAACGAAGAAGTGACGTTTCGTTGTTATTGTACCATCCGAGTTGCTTGGAATTGTTAAAAAAACAACCCGTAAGACGTACGAATAATCGAGCTCCGGATGCTTTTTGTTGGAACCTTACAAACATGCCCGAAGTTGCACCAGCCCACCAGGCAACAAGATAAAGAGATATTCTGCAACCTTCTCCATTCGATTTTGCAACAATGAGCGGAAGTTCTGTCCGTAGCGTACAGTGCAGTTTTACCAAGAATCCGGAAGTATCTTTTCACCGTCAAATCGAAACCGGTTAGCGTTGATTGATTGTGTTGCAGTTCTGAGCCGTACGGTGGGCCAAGTGCTCTTGTACAGTGTTGCATCCATTCGGTAGCTGAGCTGGTTGCTTCATTCGGAAAGAGTTTTTTTTTTCTGTTACAAAAGCAAAAGCAATGTCCAACGTACCCCAAAGTGATTGCTGGTTTTGCTGCAAAAGGAAGGCTCCCGAAGACAGACTCCCAATGACTTACCACTTTCTTTTCAATTACAGCTGAACAAGTTCGAAATTGCAGCTACTGTTGTTCAAAATCGATCAAGCGTAAACGACAAACAATTTCGTTGTTAACGCACCGAGCGAGTCCCCTGGACTTTAGTAAAACGATTTTATTTTGTACACTTTGTAAGTTTGGTTGAAGATTAACTTTCTCACTCTCTCTCTATCTCTCTACATTGTTTGACTTAAGCGTTCAATTGATTAGATTTTTTTTATAAAAACCTTTTTTTAATTAAATGTTTGCTTATACTTATTGTCACAGCAAGTGTTTAAGTGTTTCAAACCATCAAACGATATTTTATGCCATTTAATCAATCATTAATATCCACTCGCTAAACCTTTTCCAGAAATTTCTTTAATTAACAAGCGTAACATTTTATAAAACTCCTCGCTTTCAGCCTCCATCACTACCCACGAGTAGGCACAAAGGTCAGCCCGATCGATGCTTGCGTTAAAACATTAAACCGTTTCCCTTAAAATCGCTTCGAAACCACAATAATTAATGATCCCTACCTGTCGTGCCATGTTTTCCGTTCGCTTTTTCCCGCTTCCCACAATTTTTGCTGAATAATTCAAACGACGTTCAAGCGCAATCGAGCGCGTTCCCGATTGAAGGCGCAGCGTCAGGAAGTTAAGACGTGCGAAAGCATTTCATCTTTCCCGGCAGTCGGCACTTGCCACACCACGTACCAAGCTACCCTGCAGTTGACTGTCAGGCATGGCCGAAGTAATCCTCTCCTGCTCCATACCTCCAAAAGCCCACACCTCAATCATGCGCTCCAAAGGCAGAGCGTAAGATACTCCGATAAGAGGTAAGGATTTTGCATAAATGGCTTTATAAATAGAACGTCGTGTCCGGTTTCCGGATCGGTCGCTATCGGAACGAGGGGAAAAGCTGACATCGAACAGAGACTAAGGTAGATCGGGAAGGGAACTATGGTGGTTCAGAATTCTTATGGAAATTCTCCGACAACCGACACACCTCAACCAGATTATTCCTGTCGGATCATGACGCACCCCGACAACGAAGGCAACGGTATTAATCCTTTTCTGCTTGTGTCGATGTTGCCGCCTTTTTGTTGTAATGTACCACCCTGTACAGGCATCAAGCCCTAATCCCAGCGAAGCGACCAGGCGGCTCGATGTCATAGGCTATTATAATATTTGATTGGTTCATTAAATATG
>KZ061735.1:366811-388044 GCA_002091835.1 Anopheles maculatus | reverse complement strand
GGCAAGGATCCCATCCAAACGATGCCACCATTCTAACGTGCCAGACAGAGGGACCGTGAAGGGGCGCGGGTTTGCACCGTGCGGCTCTATGCACCGTGGAGAGCTCTTGGCCTAATTAAAATTAAAGATAAAGCATGCATCCTGGCTGTGCAGGAGCGTCAACGCCGCTTGCTTGCATTTTGGAGGATGCAGCTGGCAGCTGGAGGATTTTGATGCTCGCGCGAAGGGGTTCGGCCTTTTGCTGGTGAAAAGTAGCTATACCGTAGACTGCCGATGCCGATGTTAGCGGCCCAGAATGGTAATGGAAAAAAAGTGGGCAGCTTTGTATAATTTGAGTGTAATACTTTCGCGACAAAATGTAATTAGTTATAAAAGGGCTGTGTTGTTTTAAATATTACATTTCTTTTTGTACAATTAATTTAATTTTTGTGTTATGCCATAATTATAGCACAAATTGTCTTTGAGAGCTTGGAGTCCCGATCTCAAGGTAACAACAAAAACAGGGCTTGACAGTCAATTTGACGCATCAAACTGCACACCGCAACACGGTTTGTGTAGGAAACTATTTGTTTTGAATGTGTGATAAACACCGTCAATGTAGTGTTTTTGTTTTGTGGCTGGTTCAAGCGCACGGCGTGTCCTATGCAAAACATTAGCTACAGTTTCCGACGATGCACCCTGCGGCGATTGGATGCACTCACACGGAAGCGTACACGGAATGGGGGACGGAAAATTTTCACACCACCCCGAACCACCTCGGCTTTGGACACCGACCGGATGGAACTGTTTTGACACATGCACGGCGCCCTGCCGGTTGCAGGGATTCGCGCATTTTGGTCGCGAATTAGTGGGATTGAACCACGCTTCGGGGTTCGGGGTTGACCAAACACACGATTCCCCATCTTCCGGGGTTGGAGAATGCATTTTCCACCCATTTTCCCTGGAAAGGTTGGCGTGCTGTTTAGCGTTCGATTGCGTGTCAGTATGTGTGTGGTGGGGAGTTTAATTGATTGAAAAATTGAAACAAGGGGCACTCCACAACTTTTCGGCGGTGAACCATTGTGTTATAGCTGTGACTTATGTGTGATTTCTCTGGTACGCAACCGGCAATTTAGCCGACCACAATGCATAATACCACACACTAAATGTTTCTCCGGCGAGGGGGGAAAACTGTACGGTGGAGAATGGGTTAAGCACGGTTGAGGTGGGACAGTCGGTGCCGAATTATCGCTTAATGGTTTCCAATCAGCTTTGTATTATTATAAGAGATTGCCTGTGGCCGGGATAAGACATGCGTACGGTACGATCATTAAGGCCGGCGAGTCGCATTTGCATTAAAAAGACAAATTGATTCGGTTTGTTGATAACGATTAAAGGGAGATAGGGACTTGCTTTCTTGATTTTGTTTTTGTATGAATTAAACGTTCAAACCATCAATAAACGTTATTTTCTTCCTACTTTTTCTACTTAGGCACTACAACTTCGTGAGGTCTCGGCCTGCTATTGCTAGCTCTCTGTGACTTATTTTTACACGTAGCTGGATAGTCAGTCCTGCGTACGGGGAGGCGATCCGGACGGGATTCGAACCTCAGTCCTACCGTATGGAGACCGGCACCGCTATCGTGTACACCACCGGGCCGCCCCATTTTCTTCCACAGTGTGTAAATAAAGACACCAAAATGAGACCAAGTCGGCAACAGTGACAGCCAGACCTATGCATAGAGTCGATTGTTTTGAGGCCGTCCGTTACGTTTGGGGTGAGTTTTTATTATAATCTCTTTAAGTTCACTTTTTAAACATTTCGAAACCTAGTAACAAGTTGATTGGATGTTATATTTATCGTTTTAACATGCTTAAATGTCATATTTAAATTATTATTGCTTTTTCTCTCTAATCAAGTCAACTCTAATGAAAAAATATAATTACGATTATAGGAGCACTAGACAACAGTATAGTGCTAGTTATAGTGCTCAAGTCACGGATATACTCGAGCAGCTGGCACACAAACAAATATGAATAACTGAGAAGTTATTAGCAATACTAATGCGCCTTTATTCCATTACTTTTGTTCACATCGGAAGTGTAAAATATATATCATTTAAATTGTTGCCTGTTATAATTTATTTATTTAATTTCCATTATGACGGCAGGGTGCCGTATTTTTTAACCTGTTATTATTTATTAGCTATAAAATGTAGAGTTTCTACTCAAAATTTGATTGTAATGATTAAAGCTCGTAGAATATAAATAAACGTTCTTTTATGATCATCTTTCTTTTTCCAACAGTCGTTTCGAAGCGCGACACAATCGTTCTATCAACGCTGGAATCCAAGAATAGCTCTAATTGCTATGCTCCTCGTATTCGCCTTACGAAACCACCCCTGAATCTTTCCTCTTCAATTATTGCGCTCGTAATAATGTGATTTAATGATTTTGTTTATAGTTAAATTATGGTCAAAGTTTTTCGCAACGCACAACAATAACGACAATACTGCTTACGTCACCCAAAGGAACAGGAAGAAATAAAAAACCATTTTGTATGACTACAAGAATTCAAATGTATTTTGAAGTCTTGTTGGAATTGTGCCTTACAGTGAGTAACAAATCCTACATAAATAATAACGCCAGATGAAGGTATTTTCGTCCATTTCGCCCAATCGAAACAATTGCTTCGTTTCGGTAATGTAGCAATATGTAAAACCAAAAATGCAAGATAGGATCGCCACACTCAAAATCAAGAAAATGGCTTCCCGTGGTACAGTTTTGGGGCAACTTCCGAACACATTTGCATAATATTCAATCATTACATACTGGGTACACTATTACGATGGTTAGTAGCCATTCGTCAACCCGCTCAAGAAGGATCGGTTGCCATTCCGGATACCATATTTTCAAAAACTGTACCAAACACTTCACGTAAATACGAGTAAAACTCTTCCGGGGTTGTTGCTTTAAAACATTTTGCATCGGGTGCAGCACGAAGCACGGAGTAGCAAATTAGGTGGCCAGCCAAATGATGATGTAAACGTTTCCGAGCCGATACACCAAACCGACAATCACCTTTAGTCTGCCAGGACGGTGGCTTCTTTTACACTTCCGGTTCCGATGGAAGGAGTTGAGTAAAATAACTCAATTGAAGTAGATTTTGGGGTAGGAACAGAAGACATAATTCACCTTACAGATACAGATTGCACTGCGATAAGGGAAAATTTTGAAATATTTCTACCTATTTTGTGTTGTGAGTTATGAAAGGAAAAGCATGTTTTCGGTAATGATGAACATTATAGGGATTATGGTGATGAACATTCTGCAAAGAGCTGAAGGAATGGAACTTCCATAGGACGCTTTATACTTCAAGTGATAACACCGATTCCAGCAGGTGTGACAAACGGTTTAAATCGATGTTTTACTGAATTATTCACTCATCACAACGCACGATCTTGCAACTAATTTTTGCTGTACACCTCCAGCCATCCGCAAACCAACCCATGGAGGACAAGAAATCACAAACAAACCGGAAGAGTCTGGCTGCCTCGAAGCAGCAATTCTACTGTTTGTGCAGCCAGTTTTTCCCTTTTTGCCCCGTTAGAGTGTCTCTCGGCTTTGTCTGCGTTCCTTACGCTCGTTGGGCCGAACGAACAAGACGTTTGGTATGGAAATTAAGTTATAACTGTGTGTTTCCAACGCCATTGTTTAAAGTGGATGTTTGCCGGTGTCTTCAGCATTTGTGAAAGGCATCGGCAGTTCGGTGAAAAACACTTTCCACCCAAGCCAACAGTACAAACACTTGCTGTGGCTACAAACGGTGTGTGTGTGTGTGTCTGTGCCACCGTACCATTGCTACCCGGTTTAGCAAAGATCCTTCTCCTTAGAGCGTCTTGGGGCGCGCTCGAAATGGGGCCAACTTTGAAGACGAGCAGAAACTTCGATCCGATTCAGTAGAGAATATAATACTGCACACCGACAACGATTCCGTTCGATTCCGTGTCAATGAAACCCTCAATTAAGTGCTACCGATTGCGTTACGATTGGGCGAGCGGACGAAGTACCAGGGCCTCCAGGGCGTTGAAGTCTTCTTGCGAAAAGAGTACCCAATTTACGTTACCCGAGTAGGCTAAAGACTCGCTCGCATACACACACACACACGAGCATTTCGATCAATACAACTATTAAATCAATGTCTTAAAAGTCATGTAGAAATCATCATTCGACGATGACGAACGAAACGGAACGGCAGCAGTTGGGGAAGCGCGCGCAAATGTTGATGTGAGCATAGCTTTAATTACCAACCTCACACAGTCGTCCGCACACAGTTGTTCCTGCCCAGTTCCGAATGGCTTCAAGCCGTTACCTTACTCCACAGCGTCGGTTAAACGGTATAGGTCTTCAACAAAAAACCGAGACAAGAAGCTCGCACCCGACGAAACACTTGAAAGCCTCCTTCATCGTGTTGCGGGTTTGCGAAATGCTAATGAAAATTAGCCCGGAATAAACTAACATCATAATTTCCATATTGAATTCGCAAAATCCACACTCATACCGATGTGCGTGGAATGTGCGTGGAATGTGAAGTAGTAACACATATAAAAACGGAAGACAAAACAGTGGCCCGTGCACAAGCCGATCCCCATTCCCGGCAGTGATCTAATTCCAACAATTTTATTACTCGCGTTGAACGAAAGCTCGTCCCAACTGCACTGCAACTATTGGCGAATGCAATCGAACTTAATAAATTGGTTAAACCAAACAAAAAACAGACCTCAGCGGAACATATTTTCCATTTTTACGTGCCTTATCTAATGGATCGAACAACCGATAGTGATGTTATTTTACTGTGTTTTTGCTGTTTCTCTCGTGCATTATCAAACCCGCACCGAAAAAAAGTGATGCACACACACACGGTTTAATCGATACAACGTAACGGCAAAAAGGCTACTATCATTTGTATGTATATAGCGGAGAGAACACACACACACAGAAAACAAGCGAAACACTACTCACGATGCGTGTATTTAAAATTAATCATATCAATTATAAAACAATTAAACAAATTATCAGACCAAATAAAATCCCTCTTTAATTGTTCGCTGCAACGAATACAAAACAAAAAACGCACTACCAGGTAGAAACGGGAAGGGCTACTGGGGGCCTGTGCCAATCGTTGCGGACCTCGGTTCGGCCTTTTATTTTTTCACCACAAACTCAATAAGCTTTCGAGGCGAAAATGGATGAAAATTAAAACGAGAAAGAGGGAGAGAGAGAAGCAAACCCTTGCCGAGAGTATCGCAAAAACTAGGCAACGAGTATACGCGCGTGTCGTTTTTTTTTTATTGTTGCATTCATTGTTTCACCTACAATCATATCCCTTTCGCAATGCGAGCTGGTCCGGAGTATCGGGTTGCAAGTTTCGCATTGATACGCCGGCACACACGCACCGCAATTTTCGCATGCAATTGCACACATTCGTATGTGCGTCGGGAGGGCGAAACCGAACGAAAGCAAATGCGAGTGCGTCCACGGCGAGGGTACGCAAGATGTGGAATTTGAGGTGAAGATTTTAATTTTATCTTATCTGTATGGGGACAATGTTTTTGAAAGTAGCCAAATTATTGGCTATAATTTCAATAAACTGCTTGATAAGAGCATCGAGTGATAAGAGGTGAGGAGGTTAGTGTTTAGAATGTCACCGATTGTGGCTGCATAATCTAATCAAGGACCCCCTGTCTTTCATATGTCAGTATTTCAAGCAGTAAAAGCATCCCCCATATGGATCAGTCTTCAGATTGCTGAATCTGTATCGAGACAGTTGTTTTCTAGACAGTGTACATAAAGGTCATGATAAGTTGGAAGAATTGGTTGATCATCAGTTCGGTGTGTTGTTTGCTAGTGTCCAACGTCAAGGGCCGAGATCAACCGGACACTGAATGGTGGAAAACGGCCGTTCTATATCAAATCTATCCTCGTTCATTCTACGACACCGACGGTAACGGTGTTGGAGACATTCGTGGCGTGACGGCAAAGTTACAGTATCTGAAAGACACCGGTATCGATGCGACGTGGCTAAGCCCCATCTTCAAGTCTCCGCAGCGTGACTTTGGGTACGATGTGAGTGATTTTCTTGAAGTTGATCCACTGTTCGGTACAAACCGTGATCTGGAGGAACTGTTCGCGGAAGCTAAGAAATTGGGATTGAAGATTGTGCTAGACTTCGTGCCGAACCACTCGAGTACGGAGCATTGGTGGTTCAAGCAGTCGGAGTTGGGCGTTGAACCGTACCGAGATTACTATGTGTGGCATCCGGGTAAGCCGGTGGCAGGACAGGCGCGACCTGCAGTTCCAAACAATTGGGTAAGTCATCGGCTGGAGAGAATTAAAGCTTGTGATAGCTATGATCGGTCACCCTTCGATATCTAGAACTCAGTATTCTACGGCTCGGCTTGGGAGTGGAGTGATATCCGGCAAGCGTACTACCTGCACCAGTTCGAAGTAGGCCAACCCGACTTAAACTTCCGAAACCCGCAAGTGATCGCAGAGTTCGATAACATCCTAACGTTCTGGATGGCGCGTGGAGCGTCAGGCTTTCGGGTCGATGCGATAAACCACATGTTTGAGGATGCGCTGTTTCGCGACGAACCTATCAACGACGCATCCGATCCATTGAGCTACGGTTACACGCATCACATCTACACAAACAATCTGGTATGCCGGTACGGTTGTGAATGAAACACGAACCATACACAAAGAGAAAATGTGTTTCTATGTTTCCACAGCTGGAGACGTATGACGTAATTGGACACTGGCGGAAGGTGCTAGACGAATTCGTGGAACAAACTGGTTCAGACACCGTGTATGGTGGAGCGCGAGTGCGTTGATGTGCGCGAGACATTCTAATGAATTTCATTCATTGCAGCATCATGCTTACAGAGGCATACACCAGCATGGATATGGTACTACGGTTCTATGAATCGGACGATGGATCGGAGCAGCGGGCACACTTCCCGTTTAACTTTGTCCTGCTGGGCGAGCTGAATGGGGCTTCTAAGGCCCGCGACTTCAAGTACGTCATCGACCGTTGGCTCGGAAACTTGCCGCGCGGGAAGGTAACGAACTGGGTGTTGGGAAATCACGATCAACCCAGAGTTGGCAGTCGCTACGGTGAGGAGCGAATCGATGCCATGA
The DNA here is from genome assembly GCA_002091835.1 of Anopheles maculatus. Classification (NCBI taxonomy): domain Eukaryota; kingdom Metazoa; phylum Arthropoda; class Insecta; order Diptera; family Culicidae; genus Anopheles; species Anopheles maculatus. The sequence continues at coordinate 380,865 of KZ061735.1, read as the reverse complement.
ACATCCTGCTGATGACGCTACCGGGAGTTGCGGTTACGTACAATGGGGAAGAAATAGGGATGGTCGACTATCGCGACATGTCCTGGGAGGATAGCTTAGACCCGCAGGGTTGTAACGTAGGACCGGACGAGTACAGATGGAAATCACGCGATCCTCAACGAACTCCGTTCCAGTGGGACGATACGTTCAATGCTGGGTTTTCTAAGGCCAATAAAACCTGGCTACCGGTGTATCCTTACTACAGGCAAAACAATCTTCGCAAACAGCTCGAAGGTGACCGAAGTCATTATAAGGTGTATACGGAAGCTGTCAAACTACGGCGCCATCGGGTGTTTCGTGAGGGTTCTTTTCGTTCGAAAGCCTTCAACGAGCATGTGTTTGGGTTTGTGCGATATCTGAAGGACGGTTCGTTCATGGTGGTTATCATCAATTTGACGGACGAACTGAGTGAGATTGATCTGCACGACGTGTACGATTCGATAGGCGATAGAGATACGCGCGTTTACTTGGTTGGGACAGAGTCTCGCTACAAGATCAACCAAGTGGTAGATGCATCGCGGGTGCCTATTGGACCGTACGAGTCGATCATCTTGGGCAACGATGCTACTTCGTCTAAGGGTACTATTACGGGATGCATCAACAGTATTATAGCATCTTTAATGCTGATCGGAATTCTGATGAAAACCATGTATGTTTAGTGGCACAAACAAAGTTTAGAAGTCAATATTGAAGAGTAAATATATTCCTTCGTTATTTCACAGATGTGTTAAATTATTTACACCTCCTTGGTCACAGCGTTCAACTGCTTGAATTTCTTCACTACAAAGTGGTCGAAATTCTAAGAAATCATTAAAGCACAAGACCGTCAATACAGGACCATCATCGGATGACAGTTAAACGCATTCTGTACACCGCGTTGACTTCTTTCTATATAATAATGATCCCGTTGTCTATTATCCCCCCGACCGCGAGACCCAGGAAATATTCCCCAACCTTAAATATGTATGTCCATCGTACTGCAGCGTACAGAAATTACGGAACTTACTGTCAACCGGTGTGGTGCGTTTGCGTCCCTGCTTTTCTTATGATCTACCGTGAATGTCATTTTAAAATCGCGGTAAATTGAAAGGACCTCCAGAATGGTGGTAAATTATTCACGCAATAAAGTCATTGCGGAGTACAGTGCACTACCGATGCGCTGGTGCCCTCCACGATGGGAATGACTTATTATTATTTTGATGCAGTTCGGTACCAAACCGTACTTATGCCAACGAGACGCTTGTCGGAATTCGATGGTGCACCTTATGTGCGCTTACACCGTCACTAACTGACCGACGGTGCTGACTTTCTTGAGGTTGACGCACACGACCCTCGGTAAGTGTGTAATAATTCACTAAAAATGTCTCGGTTCGTTAAAAATTTGATCGCCCAAGTACCGGGCTTGACGTTCGTGGACGGAATTGCTCCAGTTAAGATGTTTTATTCAGAATGCGACCGGAACCTTGCTTTCGATGCTGGAATCGATAAGTGAGTGGCACCAGCATTTGTGACGGGGTGTAATTGATTAAAGGTGCAATTTAGCCCCATCGCGGATATGCGACTTTGATGGATTGGTAATATTTTATGTATTTTGTGCTTTAGAGAATATTATTTACGAGTTTGCTATAAAGGAGGATAACATTTAAATTTAAAACAACGAGTTCCTTTAAGCGTTACAATTTTTATAGAGAAAGAAAAGTTTCTGTAACGAGCAACAGTATTTCCATCCCGAAACGAAACGAACGTAGCAAGGTAAATTGAAATGCAAGGGTTAATTGTGAGAAAATATTTACACAGCTGATTATGATGCCAGCGTGTAGCACAGTAGGGTGGCTGTGTACGTGTCAGAAAGCGTTCCACAGACGATTTGAGATGATTGTTTTACATCGCTTTTTTGTGTCCTCCGCTCTTTAGCATTCAAACGTTCGGCAGAAGATTAAGCGTTGGAGTTACAGAAGACCCACCAGTCACCTCACTGAAACAAATACCTACGCTCGGACGCTAACTAAGAGCAAGTGGAATGCAGACACGGTCTACAACGCGTTCAGTCTTCTCAACCGGACCAGTTCTGGACGGCACGAGAAAGCAATGAGCAATGAGCATCCTTCGAAGCAATTGAAAGGATCAACTGGCCAGTGAAACAAGTCGTTTTCCCTATCGCCGAAAGGATATTGCGCCCGTTATCTGCCGCGGAAAGTTTTCATCACGCTGAAGGTTGAAAAAAAAGCACCGTGCTGCTGCTGCTGTTGCTGCTGCTGGGTGTATGTGTGACGGCGAGTCTTGTCATTCGGTGCGATATAAATGTGCGCCGTAGTTTGTTTATAAATATTAAATCCTGTTTTATATTCCCCTTTTTTTCTGACCCCGTTTTCTTTTGTTTCACACTGTAAGTTCCAGTCTCCGTGTAAGCGAAGTTTTCCGATGACCAATACTTGTTAGAAAGAGTAGGTGTGTGTGTGTGTGTGTGTGTGTGTGTGTAAAACTTGCGTCTGCTCCATATTCATCGTCATCTAATATTTATGATTTTATTTTTGTTCCTTCACTGCGTTACTCCGCTACCAATAATATGTTTCATTTGCCAACGGGCAAGTGTTGGATGAAAAGTTTACGTCTGCAAAATATGTTTATGTTGCGGAGAATATTGTTTGACTATAATTTTAATACAAAAAAGACTTTTCCATGTTAAAGATTTGCACCAACAATAAATGCATCTGAAGTCAATCTACTGAACCCATAAAGTGAAGCGACATTTGCCATGTTTCAGTTACTTTCGACGCATAAAATAGGCCTTCAACATATTTCTGGTTTTCACCGCTAGAAAAGCTTCACAGACTTTTTGCCTTCTGCCAAAGAAATGTCTCACCGTGAAAGGACGACGACATGAAAAGGAAAAACAGCTACACCGAGGACACCGGGCATCGGTACGGTCGGTGTGTTGTGGGGAGGCGCGCATAACGAACGAGAAAAGTGTCGGCTGGCAGAAATGGCTGCATGAATGATTTATTTTTCCTACATTGTTTATGGTCACAACATACACGTCCTGTGGCACCGTCTCTTCCAACCCGCAGTTTTCGGTTCCTGGCCCGCGTTAAGGATTTTTAATATTTTTTCCCCGTTCATTTCGTTTATTTTTCACTGCCAGTGTTTCCGTTCCGCATACGTTTGACGGTTTCTAATTCTACTCTGGCAAGCAGCAATTACGTGTTTGTGTGTGTGTGTGTGTTTCATTGGACAACTGTAACTGTAGCGAGTGTGCAATGAAATGTGCAGAGTGGATATACTGTAATCAGCAATGGAATCGTCATGCAAGTAATATTCAAGTAGCTTCCACTACCTATTTTACTTGTGAAGGACTTGTGTGTCCTTCAATATGCTGATTTATGACTAGCGAAGTTACTGTTTTCAATCAAATAACAAGAAACATTCTGTTCTTAACATCATCTAATAGGTTAGAAGTATAACTTTGATCATTTTACTTTGCATTTTGAATGATAATCAATTGACCCTCACTGTGTTGATTTGCTTTGGATACATCAGTCTATCAGCTTACCTAAAATGAGAGAAAAAAGAAATTCATAATTAAAATTACTGAAATTAATTAAAAGGAAGGACATCAAGGAATGAAAGCAATAAAGCAGTGAAAACTTAGAAACTGTGAAAGCAATAAAGCAGTGAAAACAGATTTTAATACTTTATTTCTAATTCTAATGGTTGATAACATTAATTGAAATTTATTAAATACTGTTTCACATCTACGATGCTTTAAAATATTGACTGTTACTGACAACTCGCACCTAACTGTTCTCTGATGCAACAATCGATGTGTTTCTGAGCTCCGATAATAGTCAGTGAATAATTAAGGATGTTATAAACTCTTTGTAAATAGATATTCCTTAGCAATACATTGTTTGCTTGAAGAACAAAACTCAATTTGTGTCCTTCCACCGTTCATCCGAATCTTGCAAAATAAATTATTGCTCTAAAGGATTAATTTTTATCATTCCCTGGGAGAGACATACATGCACCTCCAATTGAGTTAAATGCACAAAACTAATCACTCGAGCCGTCAATTGGCACAAATCATATCAGCGTCATCGTGCAAAAAAAACATTCGATAGGTCTCAATATGTTCACGTGAGCGTGTGAGCTCTCACCAGCCCGGTGTAGACAAGGTTTAATAGAATTACAACATATAGTCGACGGTTCCACGGCCAACCTAACATGGCAACGGTTCCGACCTGGAAAGCCAACCGACGAAAAACATGTCGCGCACACTTTCGATGACTTTTGCCCTCCCCCCCTTCTTGCCGTTTTGTCCCAACCTCCACCGCCGGAAACCGACCACAACCTAAGCACCCGGTGCAACAAACCAATAAGTTGTGCTTTTCCGTATGTTACTACTGTTGCTGATTGATGGCTTTACGCCCAGGAGAACATGCGATGCCGCGCCAGTCCCAGTATATTTATATTAGAGGCAATATCCTCTCACTTGTGTCACCGGGTGCCGAAAAACCCAATCAATGAGTAAAATATTAGAAGTGCAAATTGCCAATCAGTAATTCTCGTGCTCGGGCGGTGTGTGGAGCGTGTGTGTTTTTGTGTCGCAAATAGGATGGGTGTGGAAAGCTCCGTGGAAAATCGGTGCACCAGAACCCGGGATACACACAAACACATGGCGTATTTGCTCATACGGGAGTGACGACTTTTGGGGTGCAAAGGTGTACATGCATAGGTTACAAAGTTGCATTTGAAGTTCGGTGGTGAAGCTGGTGAAATCCTTCGACAACAATTTCCTTACCTTTTCCGGTACTAATAGTGTGTGTTCACCGGGCGGCAGTGAAGGATATTGCAACTGTCTAGAATAGTTTTGCGATTTGCGATTTAATTTCAATCAGTAAAATAAAATTGGAAATAGTTCGTTAGGCTTTGAACAACGAAATGTTCCAATAATTATAACTCTCCATTTGAAGGCAAACCCCGTTTTTGTCGGATCCAATCCAGCTCGCGTATGTGTGTTCTGTGTGTCCGTTTGGGGCTGTTACAACCGAACCGTCACTACTCCTCCCATTCGCTGTTCGACTGTGTTTGCGCAATTGGATCAATTTCTTATGTAAATCGATGCATTATCGAGCGTATGTTTTCACACGGCTGCCTAGTGTGTGACTCGGCGGTCGCTGGTCGTTGTAACAGGAGGTGCAAAATTCGAGCAAAACATATAGTGTGAAGAATGAAACAAAAAACAGCCACCAAGATGCACACGCACAGCGAACGGGTTTTCACATTATTTATGTGTAAGCCCTTGTTGTCTTTTGCTGTCCGTACAAAAGTTTTCCAGTTTTGAGACTCTTGCTTAGGGTGTATTTTATATGGTACACGCACAACCAAAAGGCTTGCTGCTGCTGCTGCTGCTGCTGTGTGAGAGACTATACTGTACACGCACCATTGCATTCGCCGGTGTGGCTGGAAAAGCTTGTAACAAGGTGTAGAAAGGTAACATGTGCGTAACATGTGAGCTTTAGTGTATGGTGCGTGTTGTGCGTTTTCTATACAAGTATATTAACGCATGTTTTTGCTTCCTATAGTTTAACACAGTGAGCAATTCGATTGAAAAGAAATTTTAAATCATTTTCCTGTTCTATTGTCTCTTCCAACGCCAAGATTGGGTAAAAATGGACGAGGAACAAGCGTGATCTTGCACTGGCGAGAGACAACGGCGCGATCCACACCACATGCACTTATGCATCGTGGCACCCATAAGTGCCATAATTGGCCCTTTCCCATTCCCAGCGAGACACCAATTAGGTTGAGGTAGCCGGTAACGAGCCGGTTTTGCTCACATTTCGCTCACAACTCCAGCTGCACGCGGTGATGTATTGACATCCATTAATCCTGCACGCACTTTGAACGCATCGCCCACTGCAACTGGACGACGAGTGACCGAGGGGGCGGCTTAAAGCACCGTTCCGTTCCCTTCGGCAGCCGGAAAGATTCGCGAATGTGTCCATTTATTCGATTACGGTCACTGTGTTGGTGGCCGTGGAGTCGTTAGGGTGGTCACGCCAACCGTCCTTCTGGCCGTTTAGTCATATTATCGAAATGAAGAGATTGTGAGATGATGATTTATTAAGCGATCAGCCCGCGCCAGACATTCGGGGTGGCGGGCCCAAAAACAAACGTTCCATCCGGTCTTCGGTCCGGCGTTCGGTGTTTGTATCGCATGCAGGAGGGGAGTGACCGGGGAGAAGGGAGAAGTGTAAGGGCTTTCCCATTTCCCATCCCCGTGGTGGCCGCCTAATGTGTACTAATTTGTATCCACACACCCGTACCATCAAGAAACAGACAAGAATCAAAGTGAAGTGGCTGATGCATCGGGCTGCACTGTGGCTCAAGTCTCGGGTCTTCCGTACGCTAATTTAACCGTCATTTAAATTATAATTTCCTACATATTCAATTAGACGATTCCATCGCTGATTCGGAAATGCTCACGGTTTCGGTGCGCGAAATTCGGGGCACGGTTCCGGAATTGGATGGTGAGATGGGGTGAGATGAGTTGGAGGTGTTTCCGCATGCGTTATATAGAGTTTATAAACATTGAGCTCAATTTTTTTGAATTCAATTTCAAATTTCAAGTATATGCGCCTGTTTGTTAGGCAATCCGCATTAAATCTCTATGAGGACGATGCAAAAGCTAGTCTCGTCAATAATATTAATTTTCTAGCTATAAAATTGAGAATTTATAGTCAATTCCAAGCCTTGGTAACAATTCTACAGTAACAACTTTCATTTAAAAAAGAAATAGAACAATAACTTCATTATAATAACATTTTAAATCATAAATTTCTTGCTACTTCTTCCTGCTGCAAGAAACAAATCATATCTAACCTGCTCACATCATGCAGACCTGCTCACATCAGTTTACTGATAATGAGGAAGAATGTAAAATGTAGTTTAAATACTTTCGTCATCGGGCCCCAAAAGCATTGCCTTCCCCAAGCACCCCTGGTTTTCCGTGCACGATTGTACAATAGAAATTGCGAAGTATAAACGTAGGCAGCAGACGATACGTCTCGGAGGAGTTTCGCAACTCGCGATCCACTTCACTTGCCTTATCAGACCGACCCGACTGTATCGCACCAGAACTACAAACGAAACGGAAACGAGGGGCAAACGGAAAGCGGGAAAGCGAGAGACCCGGTAACGACGTGTGTGTGTGTATGTGGAAATTACTTATCTATTCCGATGCTTTGCACATAAATCATAATGAATAAACATAAACTAACCGTTGGCAGCATGTAGACACCAGGCACGGAAGCCGAGCCGACCGGGAACTCGGTTGCATAAATCGGAGCAGCCCTCAAAACTCTAGCCAGAAAGAACAACCACCGACAAGCAACCGAGTGACAATAGTGGTCGCGTACTAACACGAGGCACCACCCTTCGACGAGGTGCGAAAGTGTCAAGGGATATTGCTGGAGTGGATAAAGACACAGCAGAACAGGAAGCAACAACAAAAAAAAAAGTCCTCCTTCGCTGTGGGAGTCTGTCAACGGGTGAAAAAGAAATGCTCGAGACATCGTCATACATCATACAGCAATACAACAACAAACGAAACGGCCATATTGTGTGGCAGGGAGTAAATCAGGCCCAACATCAAAATATTCCACTCCAGACGAGGCTTCCAAGATTTGCATCTCGCCAAGCGTTCCATTTTTGATACCCCGGTTAGGCGATAGGCGATTTTATAGGCAATGTATGCAGCGAGCATATGTAATGAAACAAAATGCACCGACTGACTTGCAGCCGCGGCACCCAGTTTGCCGCGGTGTCTACCTCTCCCGAGGGAGGGATTCTTCGCTGCACGGGGACCCGGCGCACTGATTCGGGCCTGTCATCGGGTGAGTCGTTGCTGCTGCTGTTACATTTGACACATTAGCAAAATGTTACATTCATATGCGGATTTTTTTTGTTTGCTTCTCTGTGTGTGCGGCATATTCATATGCGGCACCGTATCCCGTATAAACTTGGTCGCGTGTGATTGTTTTCCCAGTGTTTGATACTTCGCGTACAGCACAAGACAAGCACGACAAAAAAAAAAACACACCCAACGGAGACATGTGTATGAATATTTTGTTTTGTGTTTCGTGCACGAATGCATTAGTCGGTTGGGATTCATGTTTTCGAAATTATGCATCCATTAATAGGGTGCGCGGGTGAAGTTCTTCCAGGTTTTTTTTTGTTGTATTACACAAAGGCTAGAACAATAATCAAAGCTACAACTTCTGCACTTTCTCTTCGGTCCTCTCGCTTTGTTTCGCTCCATTCACAGTACGATTGATAATGTGTGTTTAAACTTTCCGGCGTATGTTACGCGCCCGTAAGCATACGGCATAATTGTATAAAATTAATTTGAAGAACACTTTCCCATCCCGTGTGTGTATGTGTTGTTTTCTTGGAGTCGAAAGAAGCGGACGGCTCTAATAGCAGGGACTCCTCCAGTCTGCAGTTCGCCACATGCAACCCACCGAAAGAAGAAACAACGGAAGCACATGGAAGTACAGGAGCAAACAAATTGCTCACCAAATTACTCACCGAAAACTATTCACACTCTGTTTTCCAGTTTTTCTGTGTTTTTGCAAGTGTGTGTGTGGAAAGTGTGTGCTTGAAATTACTTTTGCCAAACTTTATTACTCCTTTGCTAAGGGTGCTAAGCGATCAAAGGGAAGCAAGTTTCCGTTGTGTTACAGAGCACCACCGAGAAAGAAAGTAATGTACAATTGTGAGAAGAACAGGCTGTAATAATAATTTGAAGTAAGCGGAAGACCTGCCACAACGGCGAAGTAAAATTAAATAAAATGGTATATAAGTTACGTGAAAAAAACTATTCAACTGCAGGTGAATGTTTTAAACTCTTCTTTAGTTGTTATTTAGGTGTCTTTTTCTCCTTTAAGTTTGTTTCTAGTTTTTCCATCTTTCGCACCCAACTTTGTTGAATTCTTTATTAGTTTAAGCATGAACAATCTACTGTAATATTTGGTTTGGAGTTTATGGCGATTTTTCTATCCAGTTTCTATGTTATCATTATCATCTTAGCTTTTTTTATGTGTTGTTCTCATGTCGAGAGTGTCATTTTTATCATTTTATGTGTCTCTCATTGCTTAAGTTCAAGTTCGATGAATTAGATGTGCTTTCTTATTGTCTTATCATTGTTTATTATTTCATTAGTTGAGATTTTCCTTGTTGATTTTTCTTTTGTATTATCTGCTATATTTATTTAAACAAACATCTTTTTCTGTAAAACTTTTTTCTTCCGCTTAGCAGAGTTAGTAGAGCATGACAACTTAATCGTTTTGTAATATGCTCTAATTGAATCATATCCATCATCACCTCATCATCACTTCACATAACTCGTCCATCGGCTACCGCCCTCCCCATCCAGTGGATAATTGTCTTCCGATTCATGCAGCAAAACTCGTCCGAAGCGTAACGATGTGTGTGATTGTTTTTGCTGCTCTTGCTAATCGGTCCCATCGAATGTTAACAATCCCGGACCCGGGGTTCGTCCAAAAGAAAACACAATCTTCCCCGTCCAATCTGTGAGCCCGAGCGAACCGATGACCCTTTGCCGGATGGTCAGAGTTGGGTGTAGCGATGCGCTATCAACAGCCCGATCTACACCGGCACCGGCATCATCTCGTCCTCTCGTCCAGCCAAAGAAAACATATCCCCCCTGTTCCACCGTGTAGTATTAACCACCGGTGGCGCAAGCACGGATTAACTCGGCATAACGCCTTTGCCCATTTTATAAAGCACCTAAAGTTGTGTCTTACTGTTCGGGCGAATTGCTTCAGCATGACCGGCAGACTGCCGACGAGAAGCGCCGTCGACGATGACGATGGTTAGCTTAGATCCTTTTGCTCCGGACTGCTGTCTGGCGAACCGGAGAAGCGACATCCGAAAGGAGGAAGCAAAAGTTTTTCTTTCACACCGCTTCCACCCTTCTCACGACGTCTGTATCGAGCAGTTCAGTGGCTGGAATACGAAGATACGGGATACCTGTTCACCAACCAATCCGGGCCATCCAGTGGCGTTTGCGAGAAGTATCCTTTTCAAGGGCAATAAGACCACATGCTACACCGTGGAACGACAGTGAGAGCACACACACACACACAGACACAGAAAAGGGGATTGTGGAAAACCACAGAAATTCAACCAACCACTCCGGCTCGGCAGACGAACCGAAGCAAGAGACAGAGAGCGACCAAAGGAAAGCTCCTTTCCAACCGCTTGTCGGTTGGGAAAAGTGTTGGTATTAAAATTTTCTCCACCGCATCAACAACCCCGCTGCCGAAATTTTTCGGGTTTTCGGAGCTAGGATTGCGCCCGATGCTCCGAAAGTGTGCGAAGAGATTTGTTGGGAAAAATCGCTCACCCTCTTGAAGATTTGGTGATGCGACCGTACCAAGCGCGCTGGTCGGAAGCTGGCCGAATGTGTAGGCGAAGGGTGTGAAAATATTTTTCCCCGGGTATGTTTTTCTTCTGCCCCCCCCCGGTGAACGTCAAGTGTTTCTAGGGGGCAGGTTCGGGTTCGAAGAAAAACTCGCCCTCCTCAATTTCCCGAACCCAAAAGCCGAATGACCGAGTGTCGAAGGAAGAAACATGGGTTTAACACATTGCCACATGTTGCTCGTGTGCGGTGCCGGGGTTACCGGATATCCGGCGGACACAGTTTTTGGAGGTTTTTGGGGGGTGTTGCTTCATGTGGGCAGAAAGATGAATGAACCAAAATGGGAGGACACTACTTTAACGAACGGTTGGTTCTGGTGGGCGGTGGGGAAAGAATTGTTGCACGAGCCAAATGGATGAGAAAATAATTTCATCCCTTATCCTGGCCGATGGTTTTTTGGAGCAGAACGATACGGAGGGTTTGAGAAATAGTTCGTTGATCGTTTATTTATGTTTATGATGGATTAAGTCGATGACAGGGAGAGTTAAAATTTGGTCCCAAACAACTGAAATTCAAAACTAGATGTTAGAAAAATAGGATTACTTGAATCTTGAAACAGTTGGAAAGGAGACTACTCCTTGATGCTAATTTCGTACACTCTCTTCCTCAATCTTACCGGGTGTTTGTGTTTCGATAATAGGTTCGTCCTAAATATTTCTCGCATGCAAAAGGACCATTTACAAATTGCCTTTTTGCTATGTTTCACTCCCCCCCGAAACACTGGATGCATTCCGAATATGCATTTCTGTTGTCTATTTTTTTTTGCGTGTTGTTGGCGTTGGGTTCTGCCTGCGGATGCATCTATCCTTCCGACGAGTTGGCGAGCAACACCCTCACAAAAGGGAAGAAATAGAAGGATATAATGGTTTCGGGTTCGGTATAAGAACCGATTACACCCATCAAAGCTTCAAAGGGGGCCTACACCATTTCTCGACGCTTGCCGATTTCGCTTTACCAAGGCCTGGCGAAAGTTTGCACATCCAGAAACACATGGATACAACCATAAATTGGGAAAGATATTATTAGATAGCCATGCTCAGCACCATCACTGTGCCCTCCCTACTCTCTCTATCCGGGGTGCCGGGTGCCGAGAAGCGTAAAACTTCATTTATTATCCGATAGCCGGCAGACCAATTTGTAAAACACAAATAAAAACCACGGATGCACATGCGAGCGAATGCGAACGCTACCAGTTCTCTCACTGTGGTGACGGGCATACACACCGAACCCGGTCCAAATAACGATACACGCTTAACTTTGGCCAATCAGCCTCAGCCCAGAAGTTGCCTCGAATGTCGGGCTTCGGCCGGTCGGGTGAAATAAAATATGTTTGATTAGCACGCAACTTCGGTCGCAACCGGGGATACAATTTCTTTGCTTTCCCAGCCCCGGCCCCCTCCTTAACATACATCACCCGACCGGGAAAACTAGGAAAAACCCGGGTGGGCATAGGCTTTTACACGCCGTTGTTGTGTTTGCCTTCGATGCAATTCGATTAGGTTCTGTGTTGTGTTTCGGGAGTTTGCTGCAACCCAACCGTCAATACGCATTCCCGCGCAACGGAAAGGAAAAAGGGGTTCGGGGCGACCTCTTTATCGGTGTGTAAGGCGAACGTTGTGCGAATTTCCCGGGTACGGCTGGCAACCCCGTTCGGAAACCATTCCCAACAAAAAATAATCTAAAAACACCCCGGTCGAGATCCACTCCACGATCGTAATGCATTTGCATTGCGTAATAACAATGTTGCACTTTACCGTACCACGCTACAACGGTTGCGAATCCTTGGCCTGCGTACAAAGCTGCTGTACGGACGGGCAAGAATCCACCGTCGCTATCGTGCAATCGGGCGGCACAAAACTAGATCGGCCCATCGCTTCCATCGCCTTCCAAACTTCCAGAAGCGATGGGTTGGAAGCAAATAAATGTTTATTTTATTAGCCGCCCGCACCGTTTTGGTATGCTTTCGATTGAAAATTTTCGAACATCGATAGGTCGTCCTCACTCCCTTTTGCCCGGCTACAATACCCTTCTTTGTCAGTTGCAACAGTAGTGGATATTACGGCGAGCAGATAAGGTTACACGCAGCTAAACATTTTTGCCGGGGAAAAAGCCCGTTTCGCTGAGGAAAATAGGACGGAGACTTTGGGTGGTTTTTTTTTTCTGCAGGATCCCTGGCATGCGTTTCCGAATGATTTCCTCGCTACGGTATGGTGTTATGGCAATGAGAAAAGTTTGTAGTTCTAAGCAAAATGCAACTCGCTCGTACATTTTACTGTTCGTAAGCTTCACGAAGGCTGCAAAGTTGGGCGCTTCTTGCTGTTTTTTGATTGCCGCTGTGTGCATTTATTACGTTGATTATAATCGGTTGCAACATCGGATGTAATTTAACACACAAGCATGCGAGCAAGGCAATAATTGTGCTTTGGAAAAGTTGGAGCAAATCAATCGAACATTAGCTTCGAAATTTTTTGTCGGATTTTAAACACAAAATGTTTGATAGGAAAAAACTGTTTTAAAGCAATTTAATACAAATCGAATCCTTTTTTGTTCACCTGTTGTCTTTACAGTTTGCTAGTGGAATTACTTTCTAAGGGATATTTTATAGCAGACGTGCACAAGAGCAGAGCGATACGAAACATTCACCCAGCTAAACCTTGCGGGCCAAATGGAAATAGAGAAAATTAAAATTTTCATTTCTTTCCTAGCCCAAGCTAAGGACCCTCGGACCTCGGACAGCGAACCGGCAACAAAAAAAGACAACAGCGCAACAGTTTTTACTGTGATGAAGAACAAGCAAAAAATGCCATCCTCCTAGCCGAGTCCCAGTGGTGCTCAGAACGCAAGAGTATGTAATTTAATTATATTTTTATGAGTATAAATTAATTTAAGCATGAAACATGACGGAGAACGAGAGAGAGAGAGAGACAGAAAGAGAGAAAGAAATGGAAAATAAAACCCATAACATGGGCAACGATCGCGCTCTGTATGGTGCGGTGGCGTTAGAATGGTGAAGTCTCATCACCATCGCCATCATCATTTGCGATGATGGACATAATTTTCCATTTCGGTTGCCCACGACGCCCCGTTCGCTGACCGTTACCGTCCTTAATTTTTTTGTAGAGACTTTTTCCATTTCTAACTATTTCTTTAACTTTCAATTTCCATTGCGAAGCGTTTCATGTAAAACAAATTAAATAAAATCGTAAAAGAATATTTCCCATTTGCTTTCAAAATGAAAACATAATGAAAATCGATACTGTTGGGCGGTTTTTTTTCTTTTCCCCTCGCTCTTAATCGTTCCTTACTTCCGGTTCGGTGAATTTGCTGGCTTTCCCCATTCGGAAAGGTGAGGAAAAACACTCCTTCTTTTGTTTTCCTTTGGTACCCGAAGCCTTACCCTAAATGATAGCGCTACTATCATCATTAGTAATAACGCTTCACCATTTTCCTGTGCCGGGGTGTGTGTGGTCCCCGCTTTGAAGTTGTTCAAGTACATCACAACCTCCTCCCC
>KZ061735.1:346372-360840 GCA_002091835.1 Anopheles maculatus | reverse complement strand
CAGGAACATTTTTACACAATTTCATATGCGTAGCTGCCGCTCATCCGCTCGTCGGAGTGCGCCGCCTTGCTTCCCGGGATGGTGCTTATTGCACGAAATAATACCAAACCCCTTTTTGTCGGTGCTCATCTGCCATCCGTTTTGCCGGGTAAATGCATATGTATGTTTAGCTGCTAGCCAACCAGCCAAACGGACGCACGGTCCTATCCGCAGCGGGAGAAATTCGTAAAAATTAAAAACGCGATTTTCCACTTTCCACTCAATTTTGCTGCCGGCCCCATACCCTTGCCGGTGATGTCCTGAAGGTGTTCGAGCCCGTTTTCCTGGGAGCACAAAAAAAAACGCCGAAAAGGATGATCCATGCGAGGATATACCGTGTATTGAGTGTTGCGGTATGCTTGTTTTGTGTTTTCGGCATTTTCCCTCTATTTCCGGGAGACGTTTTCTTTCAACACAGACCACCGGGTGCCTTTTGGGGCGAATCGGAGTCCTCTATCGCCGAGCGCACCGACACATAAGCGAACCAGGAGAAAAACAATGCATCTGCCCAACAACAAAAAACAAGCACCAGAGCTTGTAAATGCTTTCGGCCAACATGTTTCGACGGTGAGCTAGATCTTGGTCGACGCGACTACATTGTAGCGACAGCGCGCTATGACGCTACGAATTGTACGATAAATAACACAAAAACTGCACCATTGCTTGAGTTTTCGTGCCCGTTCTCTGTCCGGCGTCAACAGCTTTTCGCCAGAAAGAAAACACGAAAAATCCCAAACACTCTCACCACTTGCAATGGAGGCGCCCGGTGACTGGGACGGTGACTTTTGTGTCTGTGTGGTCGCCCGCTCGTTTTTCCTGTTCGTCACCGTTTGTTTTTGTTATTTTATTTTATTCGGTCAGTAACAGATCCAGCCGGCTTTGAACCAAATGGAACCCGCAAGCCTGGTGTAGCCGAAAAAAAACGGGGGGCTAAAAAATTAAGATGCGCTTCAGGAACGCGCAGGGATTGTGGAAAGATTGTGGAACGATCCTACGTCGCCAAATCGGTCGACCGATGCGGGAACAACAAAATCAAACAAACTGCTGCTGCTGTGTCGCTTATGGGGATGGAAAAATGCTGCTGATTCGGCGATCCGATCGCGGCGCAGCAGTTTCTTTGCCAAGAGCAGTGCTCCGGTGTACGCATATTTTTGTTTTAGTCCCGAAGGTTCGCCTGGTTACCTTACCAACGTTACATGTGCCTCATCCTTCTCACCATGCACAGTATCGAGCGATGGATGTTTTGGGTTGAAAAAAAAGAAGGAAAAAAGCCACCCACGGAAGGCAGAACGTTCGCCGAAAAGCGGCCATACCACTGCACAAGACCACCGTCTGTGAAGCAAAAAGGGAGCCAGTGACATGGTAAAAGGTGGATAGAAATTAAAAAGTGTTATGTGGGTGACAGGACTCTCTCTCTCTCTTCGTTCTCTCTCACTCTTTCTCTCTCTCTCGATGAAGTGTCCAATAAAATAAAACCTTCATGCCAGCCTGCACACATGTTCGTACGAGGATTCGTTAGCGAAACTCCTGTTCCCGTGCCGAACTATTTGCGTGGTTTTTTTTTGCGGGCGAGGAGACACCTTTCAGCAAAAGTTCTCTATTTTTCACATGTCCGCAAGGGCTAAGGAGTAAAATCGAACCTCGAAATGCAATGTGCGCTCGGGTACGGTACAGGGTTCCGGTGCTGATGATGCCGCTGGTGAACATGGGCAGTGTCTGTAGATAGTCACACCATGTTGATACTGGGTACTGGGTTCGATAGATATTGTACGGCGAGAGTGGTTCCGCGTGTGGCTTGAGCTTACTGTCGTTTGCACATGAAAAATTAAAAACAACAATGTAACCGGAGACTACAAAACGGGAACAATATGAAGATAGTTTTAGATTGAAGTTGAGAAGCGAAAGAATGAGGGGTAAGAAATTTTGACGACTGTTTTTAATTTGGTTTATGGCAAAAAATTGGATGAAAATAATTGTTCAGTATCAAGCAATGAGTGTTCGTTAAGGAATAGTTTACGGAATATTCAGAAGATGTTGTACATAAAACAAGATGATGACATTAAAGATAAAATCAGATAAAGAAAATTGAGATGTATAATTTGAAATTATTCCTCAAATTTACACAGCATCTTGCCAAGAATGGGAATCACGAAATAAAATGTCAACGAATTATAAGAAGGGGCAAGAATTACAGTAGAAGAAAAAGCTAAATTTAACAACAAAAAAAGAATGATCAACTATGCCTACAACGGAGTTAGTTTGATCATCAAGGGATGGCTAAGGCTTAATATATTTATTGAATTTTAAATGCACATCTAGGCAATTTAAACTTTTTTATGATTATTACTTCATTAACGTATTTTGTTGACATTTCTAGAGGAACAGTGACATGATTTGACCTTACTAAAGAAGCTCATTAGTCGTTCTTCCTAGAAGCAAGCTAATAAAGAAGAAAGAAGCTCAAGAATTATCCAAAACCAAAGACATCTCCTCGGATCTAATTTAAGGTTTCTTACTTACTTACTTATCAGGCGCTACAACCACTTTCTGCTACATAGGAGAGCCTCAAACCAATGATGTCTATGTCATCAGCGTATGTCAAGATCTGGAGTGACTTATAGAAGATGGTCCCCGAAGTTTCCACCTCCGAGTCTCGGATGGCCCTCTCTAGCGCCAGATTGAATAGGAGGCAAGCAAGCCCATCTCCCTGGCGCAGACCCTTGGTGGTAGCAAAGGGCCCTGAGAGGTTTCTTACTCGAACTAAATCTAATGCTTTTTGCGCTGTCTAGTTTTGTCCATCATTATATGGAATCCATTTATATGGAAAACTAACAGCATTTCAGCCACAAAACGTGAAAACACGTACAAAAACAAACCTCTAGAAAAGCTTTAAAACTTGAAGATTTTATGGCTTAACTCAGCATAGACCACAGTATTTGAAACTCCGAAAATTTTATGTCAGATTGTTGACTCTCTTCCACATACATCATTTCGTTAAATAGAACTAAAAATATTATATTCCTAACAAAATATGAAAAGCAACAACGAGCACCAATACTCTCCAACCATTTGCATTAGTGTCTATTCTTCTATCCTTACAAGGTGTACCTTGGCGGATTTTTTTTTCAGCCAAACATTCACCCCCCAAAAATCCCAATGTTCCCAATGTTTTGGGGATGGTGTACCATACCGAAAGAGAATGGCTGTGTGTGCGTCTCTTCGATTTGTTTTTATTTTAACTTTTTTTTTTGCCGAACCCTTTCCACATCACATTAGACACTTTTCTGCAGCACTGTACCAAACCGAAAATAGTAAAAACGTGCACCGAACGCTTACGGAGTTCCAGCACAGCCCGCGCAAAGGACAATTATCGGAGGATGAATTTCTGTTTCTGTCGCGCGTGAGTGTGCTGGCGATGCTGGGGGGGTGGGAGTGTGAGTTGAGGCGAGATTTGCGATACATCCCAATTTCGTTTGACTGGCCTGTACGGTGTATCCCAATCCGAACTGCCAGCCAACCATCCACCACCCAGAGGGTTAAAAGAAAGGAGGAACAAAACCCCCCCCAAAAAAAAGCACACAACACAAATGCAATCGTTTTGCGGAGGGAGAAACTGGATTTGTTTTTTTGGTCGTCTTGTTGCAATGGTTTTGTTCTTTCGTTTTGCGTCTCCAACTCTCGCCAGGTTTTATCTCCTATTGTACCGGTATAAAGGGACCACCGCCGTACTAGTGTGGAAGATCCCGCGAATCCTCTGAATGATATTTAATATAATATAACGGCTAGCAGGACGCTTCATAACGGTGGGCTGGGTCCCATTCCCACTGCCGTAGGAATATTCGGCAGGGTATCCTCCAATTTTTTTTTTTGTTTTTAGACCATCTCCCGACCAACTCCCTCGATTGTTTCGTCCCAAAGCAGGAAGGGAACTCTCTCTTTGTGTGTGTGTATGTGGAACCCCTTTCGAAACGGTAGCTGGAAGTCTTTGCCTCGCACAGTGCATCTGCTTACATCCGTGCGCCCGTGGCCTAACCGATCGACGACGAGTGACGCCGATGATGGGCAGGGCAGGCAGCAAACACACGCGCCGGAATGGGTTGAGCGATTTTGTTGCGTTTTATGTTTTTTCTCCCGACCCGGTTCGTTTCGCATTTTCCCGAAAGTGGGATCCATTTTTTTGTTGTTGTCCCTGGTGCCCGGCTTTCATCCGGCCGTATCTGTATCTTCTGCTTCACTGCTGGTTGCGATTTTTCTGCACCAAAATTTCGCGTCTCCCGTTGCGCAAGCTCGCGTTGTCTTGCACCTGGGTGGAGGGTTTGGACGCCACGAAATAAAACGCGGGTGCAGGATATAGTTGTGTTTTTGTTTTCCCTTTTTTTACACACGGATAGATGAGCCGCGCGTTGAAAGGAAAGTGTGCGCTAGCTCTTCGGTGGATTCGCTTGCTAACGAGCCAGCGCCAGGATCGAACGGCTCGGAGGGACACCATCCAGCGGCTGAGAGACAGTTTCATGTGGGCATCGGGAATCTACTACCGTTCGCGGGGTTTTTTCGTGTGTGTGTGTTTTCTGGAGGAATTGATGAGTAACGCAGTAGGTAGATATAGATGGATGGCGCGTTTTCTCCCCGGGTACACTACGGGATAGTAATGTCCGCACCGCTGGATGGTAAATGCGTCGGACGGCTTTTTATATTGCCGAACAAAAATTGCAAAACTTTACCGAACCGGGAAACGGGAACGCTTTTGCAGGCAGCCGCCGTTGGACGTGCAAATGAAACGGACTGAGCTGACTGAAAGTGAGTAGGTATCGTTCGATTTTTTGCTTTTGGGAGGTAAAACGGAACGCCGTTTTTCCTGATAGATGTAGACTTTGAAGAAGGATAAATGGGTTTATACTGGTGTATGGGGGGAAAAAAAGGAATTGTAGAATAATTATTAAAGCGAAACTGCGAGCTAATTCGACCAGAAAATTTTGGAAAATAGTTTACAACTTGATATAAAACTAATAAAAAAGGATAACAAATCATTTTTCTTGCCTTAAAGTTCGTTTGATTAAGGAATAATTCAAACAGTCATTATAATTTACCCAATAGGTCATCTCGTAATATCGTCTTAACTACTAAACAGCATCAGTACCAAAAATATTAATGCGTTTTTCCTACCATTTTTGTTCATAATAATATTAGTCTTGACACGGCAGAACCGGGGTTCAAATCCCGGTGAACCGCCTCCCCGTACGCAGGATTTGACTGTTCAGCTACGGCTTAAATCCAAGTTATAGAGAGCTAGAAATGGCAGGCCAAGACCTACAGAGGTTGTAGTGCCTGAGAATAAGAAGAAGATATTTTATAGGATTTATCTATTCACTTTGTGAAGTGATCGACATTCGTCATCAATCCTGATATATACTCTCCTTATAGCGAAGAATTTCCTTTCAATTCAAATGTATGATTTTCAATACTGGACATTGCCACAATCGCTTCGAACGTGCGTGTGAAATGTAGTGAAAAATCTATGAAAAAAGTGTTTTAAAAGCGATTTTAATCAATTCTTTTACTAAAATTTGTACAACAATTTAACTCAAATTCATTTGAATTTGACTTGTTGATTGATTGATTGGCATTAAACAGATCTATTGTTAAAATTTTCTTATTTTTTCTTGCTGATTATTATTTTATTTAATGTTAGTATCTATTTATGTCATATTTTATAGTTCTGTCATATTTGAAATTCAATTTACGTCATATTCAAATACTCTAAAAGTAATAATGCCGTTGTCCACGCAGGCTTTAAAATGATTTTCCGAACATTTAAAGTAGGTTGCATTTCTTTGAACAACGAAAATTCGAATAAATGTCATAAACCCCTAATATTGAAATTTGGGAACGATTGATGTTAAAAGGAATATTTAGAACCAGACATATTTACATATATTCATTGCTGAATGTTTCAAAATATAGTATTTTCACAAAGTGTATTAAATATATTGAATAAAGTTGTGTATGATACTGTCAACTTATAGCTTCCAGTCGTTTATTTTCTTTTTCTTTAATCTTATTTCACTTATCTTCATGCTAGAAGAGTTCTAGAAACGTATGTGCCATTGTGCAAAATAAAATTGCAAGGATATACACACATCACACCAGAAACGAGAGCCAATGTAAGTACACACCCACACACACATGGACGATCACGATGATGGCACGACTTGTGCAGACGAACCAAGCAACTCATTCAACACGGAACGAGTGCATCATGCACCTCATAAAAGGCCTGTTACAGCACCAACAAGATATCAAGCCCAACAGGCCCCAAACGGACGGAAAGAAAACGTAGCAGTGAGAAATGGAACTAATTTTTCGGTGCGCTACGTAGAAAAAAAAAAACCCAAATCCCCGCATCATCATCCGGTTGCATTCCCGGTTGTGGATGTTTTTTAGAACCAGACATATTTACATATATTCATTGCTGAATGTTTCAAAATATAGTATTTTCACAAAGTGTATTAAATGTATTGAATAAAGTTGTGTATGATACTGTCAACTTATAGCTTCCAGTCGTTTATTTTCTTTTTCTTTAATCTTATTTCACTTATCTTCATGCTAGAAGAGTTCTAGAAACGTATGTGCCATTGTGCAAAATAAAATTGCAAGGATATACACACATCACACCAGAAACGAGAGCCAATGTAAGTACACACCCACACACACATGGACGATCACGATGATGGCACGACTTGTGCAGACGAACCAAGCAACTCATTCAACACGGAACGAGTGCATCATGCACCTCATAAAAGGCCTGTTACAGCACCAACAAGATATCAAGCCCAACAGGCCCCAAACGGACGGAAAGAAAACGTAGCAGTGAGAAATGGAACTAATTTTTCGGTGCGCTACGTAGAAAAAAAAAAACCCAAATCCCCGCATCATCATCCGGTTGCATTCCCGGTTGTGGATGTTTTTTTTTAACGCAGGACGCAGCAGTCACTTGCATGGAAATCGGCACGAAATCACACGCTGTTTGTCAAACAACGCTGCACCACGTTTCTTTAGCCACGCAAGAGCAAGGTTGCTGTTTGCGTTACGTACCTATGGCCACCAGAGGGGAAAACTCTAAGCTACTGTGCTGTGTTTTATGGTGCTCTAGAGACGGTAAGCAAGAAGAAAAAAAAACCCTTTTTCCCAGACAGACACATTTTACAGTGTGAAATGATGGCCGCGGGGATGCACCGATGTCTTCTTTATGAGATGATAAATGAGAATGCTTATGGGGGCAGGTAGACGATCCACGATTGAAACACCATTTTGTGCGTGATGTGTGCAACTCGACGCTTAATCCTTTCGCTCGACGAGAATTCACACGGTTGGAAAGGCACACCACTGGGAAGGGCGATCCTTTCCGGCGGACTTTGACAGAAGCGATAGCTAAAGCAAAAGTGAGCGAATTTAAATTTTGCAACTACCAAATGCGCACTACCAAAACTCATAACTATCATCAAGCTCGAGCGCAGCCCGGTAGCACGAAGCAAATTAATAAAAATGATAACCTACGGGCAACGGTTTCGCTGGAAAAGCCCCCTCATCCGCTTCTTTCATTCCGGCCGATGTCTGGCACTGTGCGGAGCATAATGATGGGCCGAAAAAGGTTCCAAAAAAATGCGACCCAAAAATACTATCGAACAGTATTATAATGATCAGGGCTGGCTGGCTGGCTGGTGTTTGATCGAGCTTTGATCGATCGGGCGTTCGCTTGCAGGGCAAACCACCGTTCCGATAATTTGCATACGAACCCATGCTTAATCAAGCTCAAGGTCAGCGATCCTGAGCAGGCGGGAAAAAAAACAACAGATTTTCGACAGTATCAGACAGGTCCTCTGGCGGCGTATCAGCCGGCAACGCGATCGATAGGAAAATTACGTTTAAGCACATAAACACTACCTTTGAACCGGCGCGATGCTACTGCATTCGGCGGTTTGTTTGAACGCATCGAGCTGGAGAAAATAATATCTTCTTGCCATGGAACCTCAAACGATGACGATCAAAGCATACAAAAAGCAAACCCCCCGAAAGAGTCTGATCGGTAGCATTTGGTGGTTTGGGTGTCTTCTGTTTGGACGCTTGCTGTCCACACACCATCATCATGATCGTGGAGCAACATACTGTCTGTCGAAAATGCTGATCGATAGGATGCTGCTGCAGTCTGCAACTGCCTGTGCCTGGCGATAGAATGAATGGAACGATCGGTGTTGGATAATTTGCGATAATGGCGCTTACACTGATGCGCGTAACAAATGATCCTGCAGCAGTATGTACCGAACCTCTCGATACATAGTAGTGTGTATTTCAACAGCGCTTAAAACCCTTTATTGCCGCTTACTGTCGCGGGTGGTTGACTAAGCCAGCATAAACCGTGCTACCCGGTGACGTAAACGGCTGCTGGAGCTTGGTGTGTTAACGTGCGGTGGAGTTCACTTTAATGTTTGGCACGACCAAACCGGGCGATTATGCTGCGGTACTTGCAGTAAATCGGTGCTCCAGCCGGAAGCCGCGACCGTGTGCGATTGCCCCGTTACACCGAGCGAACAGTGAACGTTCGTATGTTGCGTCGTACAATACTATTTATGCTCGGTGGTGAACCATAAATCTTCATCCATCCCGATCTTCTACCGGCTGGCAGCATTCGCGGTTTATCAGTGGCACTTCGTTTTGCGATCGTGGTTTTGCTTCGGCTTTGTGTTGGTTCACCTATCGTGATCGGAGAAGAAACGGTATTTAGTCACAAACTTTGGAGAATGTAAAATGATGCATTAGAAATGGATACATCAAACCAGATAGTTGGTCTGCTGCAGGTACAGCGTTTCGAGAAAAAACTTCGACACAAACATCACCGTACCCACTCCCGCGTTCTGCTCTCGCGTGGTAGTTGAGGTTTTATGCTACAAAACGCTTCGTTCGTCTGCTGTCTAGGCTCACGGTTGGCTGGTTTTGATTTATTTCTTTATTATTGTTTATGATCTTTGCGTACTGTGGTTGTTTTTGTTCCGCAATGTACTATTTATTAGAGATGTTGTAATGTTCTGCGAGATGACTCTCGATGGGATTGTTTTCTTTGACGGGGTTTTTCTCCATGATTTGTGACAAGGCAATGCTGTTTATCTTGTCGGTTTATGTACAGGTTTATGGGAAAAATAGGAGCAAACTATGCAATTATGTTAACGTTTTGATTTTAAAAAGAAGATTTAGCCAACTCAAAGGTTTCTTCTCCAATTATATCAGAGTTAGAGAAAATTGGAGTTAGTGATACGAGTGATAACGTCATATGATGAAAGGGTCTCTGTGGACATAGAGATTATGCAGCTCTTTTGTTTTGGACACGACATTATTGGAGTTTTCCTCTATTTTGGTAGGATCAAGAATCGAATCTCTTCCAGATCACATACACAGGACTGTCCATTCTGCTATGGGTAAAACGAATTCAAGGAACGTCAAGAATGACAGACCGGCGCCCCCCGAGATTGTAGCTGCGGTACTTGCAGTAAATCGGTGCTCCAGCCGGAAGCCGCGACCGTGTGCGATTGCCCCGTTACACCGAGCGAACAGTGAACGTTCGTATGTTGCGTCGTACAATACTATTTATGCTCGGTGGTGAACCATAAATCTTCATCCATCCCGATCTTCTACCGGCTGGCAGCATTCGCGGTTTATCAGTGGCACTTCGTTTTGCGATCGTGGTTTTGCTTCGGCTTTGTGTTGGTTCACCTATCGTGATCGGAGAAGAAACGGTATTTAGTCACAAACTTTGGAGAATGTAAAATGATGCATTAGAAATGGATACATCAAACCAGATAGTTGGTCTGCTGCAGGTACAGCGTTTCGAGAAAAAACTTCGACACAAACATCACCGTACCCACTCCCGCGTTCTGCTCTCGCGTGGTAGTTGAGGTTTTATGCTACAAAACGCTTCGTTCGTCTGCTGTCTAGGCTCACGGTTGGCTGGTTTTGATTTATTTCTTTATTATTGTTTATGATCTTTGCGTACTGTGGTTGTTTTTGTTCCGCAATGTACTATTTATTAGAGATGTTGTAATGTTCTGCGAGATGACTCTCGATGGGATTGTTTTCTTTGACGGGGTTTTTCTCCATGATTTGTGACAAGGCAATGCTGTTTATCTTGTCGGTTTATGTACAGGTTTATGGGAAAAATAGGAGCAAACTATGCAATTATGTTAACGTTTTGATTTTAAAAAGAAGATTTAGCCAACTCAAAGGTTTCTTCTCCAATTATATCAGAGTTAGAGAAAATTGGAGTTAGTGATACGAGTGATAACGTCATATGATGAAAGGGTCTCTGTGGACATAGAGATTATGCAGCTCTTTTGTTTTGGACACGACATTATTGGAGTTTTCCTCTATTTTGGTAGGATCAAGAATCGAATCTCTTCCAGATCACATACACAGGACTGTCCATTCTGCTATGGGTAAAACGAATTCAAGGAACGTCAAGAATGACAGACCACGACCTCTCGAGATTGTAGAGCCAAAGAACAAGAGAAAGATTGACTGTATCAGGTTCCCTTAAAGTAGTTTATGTTTCGTCAAACTGATCAAATAGCTCGATTCTTGGATCTCATCTAGTGATCTCTTGGGAAAACTGTTTAGGCACAGCTTTAGCCTTCTCTTGCTAAACGATATTTTGATTTAAGACCCTACAACTTTGAATGTTCCTCTTAAACTGTAAGTCTCTTATAAAAGAATATCTCATACAAAGAATCTTATGTGTTAGCGACACATTTTGATGTGCACTGTTAACTCATCACTTCAGTATCGTAAGATACTTCGTCGAAAATATGCTTTTTTACCAGAATTTGATGCCGACTCTGTCGCGAATTTCTCAACTGCACAAATAAAGGATGTCTAGACTGGGAATTCTATAGAAAAATGTTCAGGATGATGCTCCAAAATAGAACCCAAGTTATGGAACTTAAAAGTCATCAGGTCTCAAGATTTCTTTATACTTTAGCTGGTGTTTTGTTTATTTTTTGTATCTGTACTACGATTCTCGAAAATCTTATTATTCTCAAAACAGAGCGAATGTTGATTGGCTGGGCTGGTGTAACGAACAAATGTTTGTATTCTTTTATGAACTTGATTACAGTCTAGTTTTTCAAAATCAAATCCGTTAAACATTATCTTGACTTCATGGTTATCATAAAGAAAACCTTCACGCATATAGTTTATAATTCAATAGAAATAGATAACAAAGCTACACAAAATCAAGTGTAGGAAGCATTTATCTAAAGGCCTGGCTACATGACCCGAGATGTCAAAAAGATTTCGGTTGCAAGGGGGGGGATTACCGAAAAGCTCACGTCAAAACCATCTCAGCTCGAGCAGGCGAAATCTGCTGCAACCGAGAAGTTTGACACCTGACCGTGATGCCAAAATGCGAGAAAGAAGAAGAAGAAGAAATAAATCAAAACAAAACCAACCGAAATAAAGCCAGCAAAGCACGGTACGGTGATAATAATTTATAATTTTCTTCGTAAATACGAAAACTCACTACATTAAACTGATTTTGATATAAAATTCGTGAATATCTTGTAGCAACACCGGAGGCACGTTTGTTTGTTTACAAGCCGAGCAGAGGAATGACAGCAAGCTTTTCGCTTGACGCAGCTTTGCGTGCGCAGTGGTGCACAAAACGAGGCTACACAAACCGAAATGTTTTTGGCAGTTTTTTGAGTTTTCGCTTGCACTTCTCGGTTGGCTTTTCGGTTCATGTAGCTGGCCCTTAACTCGTAACTATCAATTACCGCACGAAAACCTCACGATCGGGCCTAATTAAATTCCAACTTACATGGAAAACATCGCACCTTTTACAAGCTAAACCCATGTCACGCTAGGCTACAAGCTGCCCATAAATTCCATTTAAAAACATTCGTACAATTTGTACTTCATTACTTCCTACACACCAAACATGGCACCCACGGCCTTTTGCTGAAACGTAACGAAGATGCACACATTTTCGCAATTTTCGCTCATATGTAACCAAAACACACAAACACATCATGCGCCCCAAAAACTGAACCACCACCTTATGTTGAGGTCAATTGTTCTTCTGTGTTTTATGCACGTGTGTGTGTGTGTTTTCCTTTTCTTTCGCCACAACAGTCACTCGATACTAATCGTATCGCCGTTTAGGCGACTGTAATGTATTCGCATGTGTTGCATGCACCTGAGGCATCGGCCACGAAACAGCAGCATAGCCCAACATATGTTGACCAACTTCCGCAAATGTTTGGGCTGTGTGTGTGTGTGTTTGTGTGCTGTATTGTTATCGTTAACGCGAATCGAATCGAGGTCCGGCCGTCTGTCCCTGGGTCTTGGACGGCCCCGATCCAGCCACCAGAAAACCATACCGTGAACCGTGGACCGTCTGTTTACGTACATTTTCGCATACTTCAATGCGTTCGCGGATGGAAAAAAAAACGATTTCCGCGAAACAATAATAATGCCCTTCACTTGAGGATGATGATGATGATGATGATGATTATGAAAACATTCCGAATGCAGTGAAACATGTATTCAAATTTATAATAACAATAAACATTTGCAAATATTTATTTACGATCGCTAGGGGCCCGGATCGGTAGGGTGCGGCTAGGGTTAGCGCAGCAAGGGAAAACACGCACACACACACGGGCCTGTGCTGGCACATATTGTTGGTTTTAGATTTTATGCAACTTATTTTCTTTGCCCTCGGTGCGTTCTTCGCCGAACCGGCCGAGCTATTTATCGACCGCCTGCCGTTAGAACCCTATTCCTAGAGCAGTGGACCGGCGTGCGCCCATCGTTTAGGGTTGCGATTTAGGGCGTCCCCGCGCTGTGTCCGCGATGCATCTTGAGTCACGAAGGCCCTGCGCTTCAAGAGGACCACTTTGGCACGCCGAAACCGTACCGCATGATACTGGAACACCGATGCCCGGCATTTTCTTCCGCACTGTTCGATGGTGGTTTGTGGTTCCAAACATCATCATCGATCTTTGGAATGTGCCGCATAAAGTTCGCAACATTAACTTCGAGCAAGTGGAGCACGGGCGCGTGGTTTGGCCTTTGTTTTGACTGGCGACGTCAATCATTCGGTCGAGCCCGCGCCATCTCTCTCTCGGGGGAGGGATGGATTTTGTTTGGATTTAATTTTTCGTCGGCGTCGGCACTCGGTACTTTGGCAGTTCGCGGACGCAACATGGTGGACGGTTTATCCGTAGCCGAAATAACAAATATTAAATTACATTTACATTCAATTCACTACCATCACGTGCGAATGTGAACAAACACCGTAAAGGCTTTTGCTGCAGAGCATCGAGCACGGTCGGACGAAAGACAAATGAACAAACATCGCAATCCGCCTCAAATCATCGTGACGTGTGTGTAATGCCGTAAAACAAAGCATTAGGAAAAGTTGCTATAAAATGTGTTTGATTATTTGATGCTATAATGAACCGGAAATGGTATGGTGAAATAAAAACATTTGTCGGTATGTTTAGTTCCTGTTTAAATGCCATAATCGCTTGTTAAATGGATAAAATAATTAGATAGAAAATAGAATAATGCTATAATGAACACCCAAAAGACATTATTTTATTTTTGGTCAGAGAATAAACTTTAACATTCTTTTCGGGAAGAAAACGTTATCCACAAATACATGAATTGCTGGATGTTAATAACCGAAACAAAAACTAACAACATAGAACATGTTTTCTATAAGATATGTCACATGCCATAATGAACCCAAAATGAACCGTACAAAGCTTCAAATTGTTGATTTTGCAGCCAGTAAATACAATTACAAATCCAAATCACTACCAAAATACAATTAAATATATTCAAATGAATCTCGCATTCAAGTTCCCTTCGGTCCCAAAAGGACATCCCAAAACCAAAGCTTCGAATGCACCGGACATAGGCCGAATGCATCATCTCGCACCCGTATCGAAAAATTGCATATAAACCCCATGCACACCTTAACTGTAAAAACAAAAACCAAATCCTTCACAAAAAAGAAGACAAATTCTCGATAAATAATTTAACAGCATCTACCGGGTGCACCGAACACACAAGTATTCCTAATTCGTAGGCCCAGGCGCTACAGGCTTTACGGGCCTTTTTCCTTCCACGTTTGCGTACATACGTATACGTATGGTGCATCAATTATGCAAAATGCAATTTCAAAAACGTAATGATAAAACTTCTACGGCCCGAGATGCCAGACCCCACGGTTGTTGGCCAAGTCAAGTGAGGTTATGCTCTCGCCGCCCGCTCTCTGTTTCGCTCGCTTTCTCTTCCCAGTATCCCAAGAGGTGTAGCTGCAGCAGTACCATCCCCGTTGACTGTTACTGCGGAAAACCCTTCCCGAAAAGACACAT
>KZ061735.1:307973-332078 GCA_002091835.1 Anopheles maculatus | reverse complement strand
AAACGGAACCATATTCTACAAACATGCGTTGTACGTGAAGAAACATCTACCCGAGGACGCATAATGAAATGTTGCATCGATATGTGTACTGGGCCGAGGTACAAGCCTCGGGGGGGGAAGAAAAAAGAAAGAAAACCTAACCTAACCTCGGCCGGAAAACACGAAATGTTGCAACGTGCACCGGTCTAACATAATTTTTCGCTCGCCCAAAACCGTCCGGCACCGGAGCTACCCGGTAAGGATGGCAGAGCTCGGGAGATTATTGAACCTGCAAGAAAGCGGGGTGCGCAACAAGAAATGCAAACCCCGGGCACCATTGTATTCAGACAAAAACATCCTGCGATATTACGAATTCACATCCACTTTCGAGGCAAAACGGTAAGGTTAGGACACCGGAAGAAGACCGGGTCAATCAGCAAGGAGAACTGCTTCAATGACAAACGGTCTCGTTCGGGGATCGCGACGCAACTGCAACTACCACGTATTCCGTCCGTTTTCCCCAAGAGTTCTTTTAATTTAGACGAAGTTCAAAATTTCTCGTCCAATAGTCTCACACTGTGCCGTACCCATTCCCGGAAAAAGGAACCAGTTTTTCACCGTTGAAGGCTCGGTTCGCGTACAGAACGGCCCTTACTCGATGAAAGGATCGATTCTTTCCGATGCGTTTGTGTGCGTGTGCGATGTGGTTTACCTCTTGCGCTCGTGCTATGCCGTACGCAAAAGGGATACGCCACGCCGACGCGAACATTCTTCTGCGTAGCCAAGGCCTGGCAGAGTGTTACTGGTGCAACCGTTTGCGATAGGATGCTCGCTGGAAGATGGATTGGGGATCCTTGCAGAAAGGGCGGCCTCTAGGGGGACGGTTTGACGGGGGTCAATATCTTTTCACAATTTTCGGACGTTCGGCAACGTGATGGGTTCCGTTTGCCGTGTACACCGTACCGTGCGGCTACCCTTTACCTTAGGGATTGCAAATGCACCGGTCAGATGCAGACCGCACACGAAAACTACTGTCGGTTCGGGACCCAGGAAACCGGAGGGACCGAAGGATTCACCGAAGGGTGCCCGGGTTCCGGCTACAACTGCATCCCAAAATAAATATCCCCAATCGTTTGCACTCGTGCGCCATCCATCCATCTGCTGAGCCGCATCTTGAAAATAGGCGGAAGCGGCACAAGCTATTTCGGTGAAGGATTTGTACGCTTTGCCCCATTCGATTCCTTCAAATTCCAAACAATCCACACCACGGTCCGGGCAAAACCGGTACTGCAAAACGGGATGCAGAGATCCGCCCGATCTCATCGTTCGTGAAGGCTGCACCCAAAATCAAATACGCAGCACACGAGTATTTTTGTGTGCAGTCTTTTGTTTCCGAGCTTCCCTGAGACTTGTGTCCCGTGATTGAAATGCGAACGAGTGCTGTTTGTGTTTTTGTGTGACCCGTACCCGGGTCTATGATAATTGCAATACTCTAGTTCTGCGTAAAAATGGGCGTCCCTGAGAAGGTCGGGTTCGGGTGCGTACACGGGATGGATTTTTTAATTGAAAGAAAATAGAATTCTTGATTAATTTTTCACCAGCAGCAGCTAGCCGGACTGCTCGGGCACCACTCGTGTGCACTCGAAATCAATGTCCCGTCACACAGGGAGCAGTCCCGAGAAGCGAAAAAGGGGATTTTCGACTGGAGTTTGATTTTAAGAGGATTTCGATACGGAAGTACGGAACGCAAACGTCTAAGCCTTGCTTGGACCGGGGGTCTTGTCGCATAAAGATTGGGTAAAAGAACTGTTGTGCTCCATCAAAATAAGGGGAGGGGGGGCCGCTTGTGTTTGTGTTGTTTGCGGACCGGTACGCCCTGTGATCGGCATTCACACACGTCCAGTGGGATCAAGAATTAGTTTTCCTACCGTGTTGGTTTTTTTTTTGCTTGTTGTTGGGGCGAAACTCTCAGCATCAAACTCACAGTGTGCTAGAGGCACTGTTTAGCTGGAAGCCTGCAAACCCTCTGAGCTTCTTTTATTCATTTATTTATTTGTATTGCACACACTTCCCCGGTCCGTAACGCATTCGCCATCACACCACAATGACGCTGGAAGAAAATTGTATGAATAAGCTATTATGAATATTTGAAAAAACATTGTCTTTCGAAAAGGATGGTACCTTTTTTCCAGCAGCGGAAGTTTGTGCCTATGTGCCAATCGAAACGGAACCATATTCTACAAACATGCGTTGTACGTGAAGAAACATCTACCCGAGGACGCATAATGAAATGTTGCATCGATATGTGTACTGGGCCGAGGTACAAGCCTCCGAGGGGGAAGAAAAAAGAAAGAAAACCTAACCTAACCTCGGCCGGAAAACACGAAATGTTGCAACGTGCACCGGTCTAACATAATTTTTCGCTCGCCCAAAACCGTCCGGCACCGGAGCTACCCGGTAAGGATGGCAGAGCTCGGGAGATTATTGAACCTGCAAGAAAGCGGGGTGCGCAACAAGAAATGCAAACCCCGGGCACCATTGTATTCAGACAAAAACATCCTGCGATATTACGAATTCACAACCACTTTCGAGGCAAAACGGTAAGGTTAGGACACCGGAAGAAGACCGGGTCAATCAGCAAGGAGAACTGCTTCAATGACAAACGGTCTCGTTCGGGGATCGCGACGCAACTGCAACTACCACGTATTCCGTCCGTTTTCCCCAAGAGTTCTTTTAATTTAGACGAAGTTCAAAATTTCTCGTCCAATAGTCTCACACTGTGCCGTACCCATTCCCGGAAAAAGGAACCAGTTTTTCACCGTTGAAGGCTCGGTTCGCGTACAGAACGGCCCTTACTCGATGAAAGGATCGATTCTTTCCGATGCGTGTGTGTGCGTGTGCGATGTGGTTTACATCTTGCGCTCGTGCTATGCCGTACGCAAAAGGGATACGCCACGCCGACGCGAACATTCTTCTGCGTAGCCAAGGCCTGGCAGAGTGTTACTGGTGCAACCGTTTGCGATAGGATGCTCGCTGGAAGATATGGATTGGGGATCCTTGCAGAAAGGGCGGCCTCTAGGAGGACGGTTTGACGTGCTTCAATCGAACATTCGTCAATATCTTTTCACAATTTTCGGACGTTCGGCAACGTGATGGGTTCCGTTTGCCGTGTACACCGTACCGTGCGGCTACCCTTTACCTTAGGGATTGCAAATGCACCGGTCAGATGCAGACCGCACACGAAAACTGCTGTCGGTTCGGGACCCAGGAAACCGGAGGGACCGAAGGATTCACCGAAGGGTGCCCGGGTTCCGGCTACAACTGCATCCCAAAATAAATATCCCCAATCGTTTGCACTCGTGCGCCATCCATCCATCTGCTGAGCCGCATCTTGAAAATAGGCGGAAGCGGCACAAGCTATTTCGGTGAAGGATTTGTACGCTTTGCCCCATTCGATTCCTTCAAATTCCAAACAATCCACACCACGGTCCGGGCAAAACCGGTACTGCAAAACGGGATGCAGAGATCCGCCCGATCTCATCGTTCGTGAAGGCTGCACCCAAAATCAAATACGCAGCACACGAGTATTTTTGTGTGCAGTCTTTTGTTTCCGAGCTTCCCTGAGACTTGTGTCCCGTGATTGAAATGCGAACGAGTGCTGTTTGTGTTTTTGTGTGACCCGTACCCGGGTCTATGATAATTGCAATACTCTAGTTCTGCGTAAAAATGGGCGTCCCTGAGAAGGTCGGGTTCGGGTGCGTACACGGGATGGATTTTTTAATTGAAAGAAAATAGAATTCTTGATTAATTTTTCACCAGCAGCAGCTAGCCGGACTGCTCGGGCACCACTCGTGTGCACTCGAAATCAATGTCCCGTCACACAGGGAGCAGTCCCGAGAAGCGAAAAAGGGGATTTTCGACTGGAGTTTGATTTTAAGAGGATTTCGATACGGAAGTACGGAACGCAAACGTCTAAGCCTTGCTTGGACCGGGGGTCTTGTCGCATAAAGATTGGGTAAAAGAACTGTTGTGCTCCATCAAAATAAGGGGAGGGGGGGCCGCTTGTGTTTGTGTTGTTTGCGGACCGGTACGCCCTGTGATCGGCATTCACACACGTCCAGTGGGATCAAGAATTAGTTTTCCTACCGTGTTAGTTTTTTTTTGCTTGTTGTTGTTGGGGCGAAACTCTCAGCATCAAACTCACAGTGTGCTAGAGGCACTGTTTAGCTGGAAGCCTGCAAACCCTCTGAGCTTCTTTTATTCATTTATTTATTTGTATTGCACAAACTTCCCCGGTCCGTAACGCATTCGCCATCACACCACAATGACGCTGGAAGAAAATTGTATGAATAAGCTATTATGAATATTTGAAAAAACATTGTCTTTCGAAAAGGATGGTACCTTTTTTCCAGCAGCGGAAGTTTGTGCCTATGTGCCAATCGAACGTAGCAAAAGATGTGTGGCTTTCTTTGGTAATTAAATAATTCACCAGCGCTGCTGGAACGTATTGGATGGTTCGGTTTTCAATTGTTTAGAGTTTTTCTCCTGGGTACGAAAGGTACCATATTTATATTTTTAATCGTTATGTAGTACACCACCAAGCAACCGGCACAGTCTGGACATTCTTTATGAATAAAAGAAAAAGAGCTGCATATGGGCAGGTCTGCTGATATCACATATTGAGCCTAACTTGATTGAGAACCAAAGGCACAGTTTTTGTGTTTTAATTTAATTTGGAACTGTCTTTAAATCAATTTAGAAACTCAAGCAACCATTATCTCTTTTCTATTGGGTTGGTTTGCTTTACACTCAATCTTTGTTTATATTTATGTGTCACAAATTGAACGGTTCACGTCATTTGACAGCGGAGCGGATTAAATCATCGACAGAGGCGAAATCGGAGCGGAACCGATTCGAACAAGCGTCACAATTCTCGAGTATATTACGGAAATTGTGAGAAATTATGCGAAAAACGTATTGATAACAGGTTACAGGATCTTTTTTCGCCACAATCGCTAGAACCTGCCTATCATCCTTGATTTTATATATCTGGATGAATTGGCTGGGTCAGGTTTGTGTACTGCGAGTTGGGTTGGGATTTGATTCCGATATTGACGCACTAGTGATCTCTACCTCTAGTATTAGTCTATCGGAACGCCCTACTAAACCTCCACAGAGTCTACTGGACGTGCATTGATGCAATTGATTGCAAGGACTGAAAATTTTCTACATAAAGAACCAGTTCTTTCTGTGCTATTACCAAATCTCCAATCCACGAATCCCCCTATTCAATCATTTTCAATTCCTGTTTCAGTACGCAATTGAACGTTAGATTGAAAGCGCAAAAAACTTCCCGCACTTTCCAAACATCTCTAAAAAGAAGCTGATGATGATGATGACGCCTATTCGCAAATGCATTCTCGTGCGAGTAATATCAAATCCCGAAATGAAAGCTTCTATCCGCTCGCGTATGCATGTGTGTACCCTCCAAGCACCCAATATTTCCAATCCCAAGCGTCTATGGACGGATCTAGAGCAAAAGGTTTTCTGCTTTATTTATTTATTTATAAATGCGTACAGATGCGTTTTCCGCTACCCTACAGCCGTTTTATCTGGTAGAGAGCAGCAGAGATGCACTACCGGCCTAACGCTAGGCTAGAATCATTTCGACCCGAGCCAAAAAACCCACCGGTGCCACCGAAAGAAAGGCGAACCTTAGGATCTTCCACGCATGTGATGGCTCTTCCCCAAGGGTCCAACATGAAAACCATCGGGATGGTGGATTTAGGTTTACTGGTTCCTCTGCGCCCCGTTGCACTCCGGACTGCCGGATTGTTGCGGTTTCTGCCGGTCGTCTTCTCCAACCAAAATCGAACCCCGGGATTTCTGGCGCTTGGCTCAGCGATCTGTTTCCCAATTATCGTGCGCCGGTGCACTACCGCCCCGGGAGGTGTTTTTTGGTGTGGCGAGGGTTATTGAGGAGGTGGTGTAGGAAAAGTTTCGCATCTCATACAAATCGAAACCCGAACTCGACGACGGCGATGACGACGGCCCCCCCAAATACACACGCACACGGTAGGCCATCGCAATAGAGATGTATTGTTTGGTTATCAAAGACAAAACAAAATAAATACCACGCTCCCTGTGCTACCGGCGTACCGGTACGGCGACCAGCACGCATCAGGCACGACCGATGCCGGACGAGTCCTCGCAATGCTCGATTCCTTTAGCGCACGGATGCAAAATCGAAATCTCGAATGATAAATTTTATATAAATTCCGTCCCGATCCAACAACTGCCACGGATGGTCACTCCAGACTCCACACGGCTCGGTCACCTTCTGATCCTTCTTCTGTTCGAGCCAACGATGCATAGCCTCCGCTGGAATCGGACGGTTGTTTCGTCGTTTGTTTCCTGAAGCATTTCTCTACAACTCGGCCACTGCTGCAAATGCACGGCATTCGTACGCAGCTGTATGCGTTTTCGGCAACATCAACTCTCGCTCTCTCTATCTCGCTCACTGTCCCACCGATACCGTACCGGTAGCCGGAGACACAGATCATTCCATCTGCATCTTTTCTGGCAAACGGTTGTATTAGTCGGCGAATGTGGTGCGTCCCGAAACCGAGCTGCAGGAAGATAAATTGAAAAGAGCGAACGCACATCCCGGTTGGGTGGGTCCAGCCCAGGCACCCAACAACGAGGCTCAAATCACACAGCCAACGACCTATCATCATCCTCGTCGTAGTCGTCGGCGTTGTCGCTGTTCGGTCTTTGGTTGCCGGGTGCGTTGGATGTAAAATTTCTTCTGCGGTAAGCCTATCTCGTACACGGGTGCCTATCTGCTACCCGGGATAGTCTCGCAAACTCGGGAACCGCTTTCGGCAGATTTCACCAAGGGAGACAGGCAACTCCCACTGCCCGGCACACAGGGTGGAAAGAAAATTTTGGGCTACAGAATCGTTCAAGTCGGCTTCGGGCAATCGGAAAAACAAAGACACCCGTCCCTAACTAACAACCGTGCCGGTGGATCCATTTTAAGGGATGCACGTAAATGTGAAAGCGTTCGGGGTCGCTTCCACCCAATATCCTCATCAACCTCCAGCCGGATAGGGTAGCTTTTGGCTGCGCTTTTCAAATCGCGATGCACCAAACGGATGCACCGACCGGGTTCGCGAATGTATCCGTGCTCAGGTCCGTCGCCCTCCGCAGCACCCGGTGCCTGGAGAAAACAAATATTTTATGCCTCCGTTTCGGGAGGCATCGCAAATCGAAATTAAGCAGCCTGCCAGCCCAAAAACCCCCGGTACGGTAAGGACATTTGGATGCACTGCAAATGCACTCGAAATGCCAGACCGGGTCGGTGTG
This sequence comes from Anopheles maculatus, assembly GCA_002091835.1. Taxonomy (NCBI): domain Eukaryota; kingdom Metazoa; phylum Arthropoda; class Insecta; order Diptera; family Culicidae; genus Anopheles; species Anopheles maculatus. The sequence continues at coordinate 324,731 of KZ061735.1, read as the reverse complement.
ATTCGGTGGAAAATTCAAACCCCGAAAATGAATCTTTCTCGTTCTGCGAAAAAAAGCAGACAACCCTAGGAAACAACTTCGATGGGCAGTGGGTGAAACGACTCGCTGGAGCTGGAGTCCGAAGGGGTTTTCCATTTCCATGATTCTAGGAAACGCTATGGCTCAACTGAGCCGGTAACATAAGTGAGATTAAGGTGGAAAGTAACGATCGACAAACAACATCCATAGCGTCCAGCTGGGGCGGACTACTGGGTCCGGGATTACCAGTAGGACATTGGAATGTTTTTGTATACAACCGAACTGTATACTTAGAACGATAGTAATATGGCGATTATTAGTTGGTATCTTTTTCAATAGAATTCACTCACTCTAGTATTTGATGCCGCGAATTTATCGTAATCGTATCCAGTACATACCTGCAATGATACAAAAGGAGAGAGAGAAATGTTACTTTAGTTTACTTATATATGATATTTGATTGTAGTACTGAGCTGTAATTAAGCTAAATGGACCTCATAATCACTTGATGTCCAGCAATCCACCAACCTAAATCCCAATATCTACATTTACATCTAATACAGTCTCTCAGTCTCTCAGTCTCTCTCCCTCAGTTTCAGGGCCAACACATTCCGTCCCTTGCACTGGACGGTCCTGTAAACTGCATCCTTATTAGATTTGTCGCATGCATTATTCTAACCCCAAGCATTCACCTTAATCCTTCCCACTTGGTCGCCGAGGTCACCCTCAGGACGAATGCTCCTTTCCCTAGAATCACTCAGCGCTCCGCATCTTGGCTATAAAATGGGACAACTGCATACAAACCGTGTGCCACCACATTCAACCACTCCCGAGACCGCTGCCCCAGTTTAAAGCGTCATTCCACTCGGCGCTCAAACTTCATATATCACATCCTGGAAACCTAATCCGGTCCCGTCACACAGCACTAAATTCGCCGGAACATTTCTCATTTATTAAGATAATAGCTAAATGACAAAGTATTTCCTTTACTTATCGGTCGGGCCTAATTAAATAATGAATATACTGAATTAATTAACTTATGTGCAGGCAGACAGAGACTTCTCCCTTATGTACACATCAACGAACCCGATGTGTCCTTCTTGCGTGTCTATGTGTGTGTGTACGCTCATAGATGTACTTGAAGCGCACTCCAAACAGAGAACGCAGGCAATAACGCAAACGGTTCGTTCAAGCATGTCACGAAATATTATCCTTGCCAAACATAAATTCCTCATCCTGAATGCATTTCCTACATTTCGATGTCTCTCGCCCGGGGTTCACCCGGCATCCTCCCCTTTCTGAAGCTAAACAACATATTTCTATTCATCTCCATCCGTACCCGGCAGCCATGTTAGCGATGCGTCATGCGAAGGACCCTCGCCTCGCCGGATCCGCGTCTCCGTGTTCACACTGCCGTTTCTTACGTTGATGAAAGTTGATGGGTGACATCAGGGTCGACCGAGAAAAGATGACGTGCAGCCGGTGGATAGCATCCGGTTCGGGTTTGCACTAAAAGCACACGGCTGAAAGGATCATCCGGTTCGGGCAGTGGTTGCTAGTCGGTGACTCGCACACGCCGTGGTAAATTATTTGTGTTTGTATACATTCTTTCAGGCGAGTTATTGGAAAGTGGGAAGCGGCGTGCTGTGATTTTGATTTAATGTGGTGCATCAAACTTTTGCCCATATATACATCCAATGATCGTTCTCTTGGTAGGTTCTCCTTGGTAGGAAGATCTCACCAAAAAGTAATTGATGCCCTAGTGAGAGTGTAAATAACATTTACAGCTTGCTGGTAATAGCCGAGGATACGACTGTACTTAAAGCAATATAATCAATAAGCTTCATAAGCTAGACCGTGAAGATGGCTAATAGTATAATATCTGCCCACTTTCAACTACACCAAGTCTCGCGCTAAGTTCCCTTTCCCGGTCAATGCTGCAACGAGGAAAATCCCTTTGGTAAAATTAATCGTTTGGCTCGTTCCTACGAGGTTAGCTTAGTTGTTTCAATCAAGCTTATCTGTTGCAGGGAATTATGAAGTACGTATCTGAGAAGCACTACGAGCAACCTAAGTTGTTTATCCGAGGCCAAGTTAAATAGCTTAAACACAGTGTAATTAAGACATGTCTTAGAGAAGTTTTCTTGCGAAAAGAGTCTAGACAAGGGTTAAATAGCTAATACCAGAATATTTTTTATAAATATTTTTAATTTTTTTTTTTAAAATTCTAAAGTCATGTTTAAACTTGTTTTAAGCTCATCATACCAAGCAATCATTATAAAAATAATGATGGAGGATAAAACAAAAACAACAAATCTGCGATAATGACCCGGAATTGCTAATAACTTACTCATCGCATCAGACAAACGTGCAAAACGAAAATGAAAAACAACGATTTAATACATTGTAGAGTACGGTGTCTTTCATCGCAAGATTCATCACATCAATCCTAATAAAGCAATCAGTAACAATATTAAAAACAATTATAAACATGCCATCACACGCCTTCTGTGCGTTCACAGATTCTGTGTGTTTGCGCGTGTGTACATCTCCAGAGCACACGCGAAACATCAATTACACACACACTCGTACACACACATTCCTCCCTCCCCCCGAGATGCCGTTGAGAGTTTTTCCACTTGAAAACTAACTCATTCGTCACTAACAAGCACATGTTTCACGCACAACACGCAATAAAAGTCATCCCGGCAAACGCGCATCGCCGCCTGTTGAAGGATTCCAGGATGCGCAAACACAGCACGAGCAAAACAAAAAAAACCAGCTCGCGCTGGAAAACAAACGCAATTGAAGTGTTCCCACCATCACCGGGTTGCTTTTTTTCGCGTTTCCCCATCTTCAATCCTCCCCCCCCCTCCCTCGTTCCCCTCATTTAACCCTCATTGACATGGAAAATGCAGCCGATTTGCAGCCGATGCCAACCGTTTACCACCAACGACAAATGCCGTGGCTACAGCTTATTTGTGGTGAACCATACGCTCACACACACACACACACCATAAGCCACGGGTCGATGATTATGTGCAGGCTGCACCTTTCCCTCGCATGCACATGTCACCATCGATGACTGGTGTGTGCAGCATCCCCGACCAGTCGGACATATTTACGCGCGACTGATGTTTTTCAGCCGTCCCGACTGACCGCACCCGACTGTTTGGACGACGGATGTCCAGGCACAATCAACAAGTGTGTCCCATTACTGGCATGGTCCACAAACACATATACAGACACCGGGCGACACCGGTCGCGTGTCTCTCGCTCACTCGCTCGCTCTCGATGTTCCACGCGGCGTGCAGTTTTCCACCTGATTCGAATCGACCCAATAACCGGTACATATACGGTGTGCATCCGGTCCGGGATGCACTTCCCGACCGATGACGATGATGATGATGATGGACGTTGTGGCTGGGGAATCTATTTTTTCTCTCCCCCCCCCCCACCATTCACTTATGTATCGTTTTTCAGTGTGCCAATGCTCTGTGTCGGGTTGGCCCCTTCTACTGCGGACACTGTTAGTGGGTTAATATTGACAAAACAGCTCACCGGTAGGGCCGGATTGTTGCTAGCTGGAACGTTAGTTTTCGACACTTTAGATGCACTTTTCTAGGTGTTTGTGTTTGATATGGACAGTTGAGCTATTTTTCAGATGATTAAACTACTTAAAAACTCACCTAATCGGTTCTTTTGATCAGCAGATAAGCTTTAATGGTCGACTAATAGATATCAAAGATATAGATAACAAATTTAAATGTTCAAAAAAATTCCCCATTTTGTTTCTAGGTGATTTGTTAGTTGTTTTGTTTGATTTGCAGAACCTTACAAAGCATTTTTCGCTTATTCTCCTGTGTCTTCCTCGTTCTTATGTATTGTCCAGTGTACAATTTTCTTTACTGTCCAAATGTCCACTTTTTGAAGTTTACTTTTCCAATATTATCCTCTTCTGTTTTGCTTTTTAAGCTTTTAATGTAGAGAATTTACGGTTTGATGTCATATTTTATTCTACTTTTCATTCGTTTTTACATTCAATTATTTTTATTACATGAATTGATACTATGTTTTGTTTACCTTATCTGTCTATATTACCTTTTCTTAATCGTTTATTTTAAGCAGACTTTTATGACCTTATTTAAATCGTTTAAATCGTTTCCTTTTGGAGTGTTTAATTTTTTTATGCTTTTTTTTGCATATTTGCTTTCTTCACTATGTTTCATTGTCGAACCGAACACTTGTTAAGCATTTGTTACATTGTTTCTCTAGTTAATTGGTCGTTTTGTCTTTTTGTTTAGTCTTGTATGCTCCCGTCTGGTATGTTTCACAATACTTTGTCTTTGTAATTTGGTGCTATGTGTTTTAATTATATTTAATAAGCTTTAAATGACAAAAACATAATAAAAAGGGTTTTACTTTTCTCTTTCTTGTTAACGAATATACTATGTTCTTCATTTATCATTACTAAACAATATATTGATTGTGTTTCTTTTACGAAAATTTATTTCAATGACACAGTTTCCATTTACTGTACGTTTACCATTGAATATGATGACGTTTATTATCCTGATGTTTCTTTGTTTTTCTCGCAACCATACCAGACAACAGATAGCGTTTACGTTTGTGGAGACAAACGAGTGCCATAATAAAAGTAATGTGTTACTTACACCACGCTTCACTGTAAGTAAAATCGCAAAGACAAGCGTACAAATGCAGCATGGTGAAAGCGTATGACTAAGGCAGAAGAAAATGGAAAACCCACTGGCTTCATCCCAATGCCCGCGGCGCCACAGCAAAATCAGTAAAAGGACTCACAGCAACGAAGGCTTTTCTTGGTTAGCATTTTCCTGCTTACGTTAAAAAAATATATTCACATACACACACACAGTGTTCCAGCTACAAAGTAGCAAAAGCCAACCTTCCTAACACCACCCCCGCGTCTTCCGCCTTTCCCCTTCGGTGAGTTCTCAGTGCGAAAGGAAGGCGCATGATGGTATGCACATATAATTTTAGCAAGAGCAACATTTTCATTTAATATTTATACTGCTCTAAATATTAAATATTATTTTAGAAACGAGCACTCGAAAGCCCGTTGCACAGACACACACACACGCGCGCGCCCACACATTCACACCCACGACGATGGGAAGGCGCGAACACGTTTATGGCGCGAGCACCACCACCATCTCCAAGAACAAGTCCGTGTGAGTTTTTGTTCCATCGCGCAGCCTTTTTGTACCGTTTTGTGCCTGTGGTGTCGCCTGAATTTTCCTTTCGCATTTTCTCTATTGCGCTTTCCACCTCCTTCCTGTACGATCGCCACTGGCGGGTATGCGGGACGGGAGGTTCAGTGGCACTTGCCTGTTATATGTATGCATGAGTAGGAGTTTTTCGTACACAATTTTTTTAATGTCAATTTTTCACCTTCTTTCCAGGTTTTCTCCGTGGTGGCGAGACGCGGAAACTGAAAGTTTGCCGGAAACACTTCAAGTTGCTTAGATTTTCCGGCCCGTGTGGTGACTTTGTAGCGAAACGTGGGCGAAACGACCAGCCACAAACAAAAAAGCGCTGAACGCTGATATCGTGCACGAGGGCTGGCTGGCTGGCATCCTCCCGGCCCGGTGGTAGAAGAATGCAGAAGCAACATAAATATTACACCACCATCAATGTTTAACGAATCTCACCAGGCGCACGCTGTCAGTGAAGATGTATTTTCCTGGTGTTTTTTAGCGAAGAAAAAAGGAAACTGCAGAACGGATGCCGTGAAACGTGGTACGGAGTGGTTCTTGGTGAACTCGGGCACCAGCAACCTTCAACCGGGCGTTACAGAGCGTGAAAAAAAGGAGGTCAAATTTGAAAAGTAACACTTAAAGGAAGAGAATCCAGATGAAAACTCAGCGTTCGCGCACACACACACACATCGATTCCACACGGGTGCACGGGGGGAATTAGGTCCTCGATGTGCTCAAGCCCCAAGTCTCTCGAATTATTCATAGTGAATGTATAAATTATTTAAAAAGGGAACAGGCGAACATCAGGAGATGCAGCGATGAATTATTGGTTAATTTAACGTCAATCATTTTCCTTGCTACACACCCTTACAACCCTCCCGCCTTCCTGAGTCCTTTTGCTGGACGATTTCCACCAAGAAGTACTGTATCCCGATTCGCACGTCACGCAGTACCATTATTGGGAAGGTCTGGCAAACCTCGATTACGACTTCCAGGATCGGTTTCGGTAGTCAATTTAGAAAATGCAACCGTAGTAAAAGGCGGAGGGTGGCAAGGTGCAGTTGCAACTTTTGCTAACTAACTCGGCACGGATTTTCCCACTTGGCGAAAAAGGCGTAAATATCCGAAACGCCAAAGCTCACATCCGGACCGTACCGTGGCGTGCCCTCCTGCACAAATGCACGCAGCACTCGAGAAAATGGTGCAAGAATTGGGTGATAGGGGAGGATGTGGGAGGGAGAGGAAGGTGAGGGGTTGAGATCCAACCCTTACCGAACCCACCCGGTCGGTTAGTGAATCCGTTTGTGTGGGGGTTTTGTGTAGCCTGGGCGAGCAAACAGAATGAATATTTTATCGCTCGAACTCGGCTGCTACTGCCCCGCGACGTGCCGTTTCCGCACTCGTTACGATCATGCTCCCACCTCCTAATCCCTTCCTTCCCTTTCTAGCCCCCCCCCCCCCCCTTCTCCTCCGTTTCCCTCCCAGCCTTCAGGAAGACGCACAGGAGCATGGGAGGGGAAGGATAATATTTTATACATTATGCACAGTATCCAAATAGTAATTTCAATCTAACCTTCCTCGTTTCGCAATTTTTGCGGTGAGAAGTCGCTCCCGATGATGCTCGTTTTTCGATTTCGATTCACAAGATACAGGATCACAGGATGGGACGGTATAGAGTGTGCTCTGGTTTTATTACTTTGATTTCTTTGCTTTAAACCTCTTTGTTTGGGGATTTTTAGTCAGAAAGGACATATTAATACTAGAGTTAATAGTTTCCTCAGAATGTCTTTTAATCAAAGTATTATTTTAGAGGAGTTTTATCTATTCTATCATTGCATATACTGCAAGTTTCTAACTAATTTATTAATATTGAGGTATACTCAAATTTGTATTAGTGTCGATTTCATCCCCTACTTATCGCACACATCGCATCAATGATTTACATTTTTTACAGCCAAAACAACTTTCCGATACTGATACTGCCAGCCAATGTAAGCTAGCCCGTTGGCTGCATACAGGCAAGTCCATTGCCTTCATAAACATTTCAGCATGCCTCTTGACTGGGCGAACGCTACCGATATAGCATCCCGGTTCGCTTTCCTGTAACTATTGCCGCGAATGGTGGATCACGAGGACTTTCGCGCACACACAACCACGTGGCTTTCCCGGCACACCCATACACCGAGAGAGAGCGAGCGAGCGAGCGAGCGAACGAGAGAACATGTGCTGTACGTACGGAAACTACACGCACACTACGGCCAACGCTTGAGGCACAACCGTGAATCTTTTATGTACTAATCCTGCACAATTTATGTTGGCCACCCCGCCCCCCCTTTGTACCACCCACCACACGAAGGATGCAGACCATGAGCAAAACAGAACGAACCGGTTTTAGCTGTTATGGAGGAAAAGTGGCGGGAAAATTCCATCCGACCGACCTCCCATCTTTATTATGGTCAGTCCGAAGCGTCGTCGTCATCGTTGTGAATCGTGTACGGTCGGAAAAAGCTCTCACCAAACGCACACACATACACAAAGGAACACCGGTCTCCAGATTTCAAGAATGGTGGAGAAGAGTTTTCCCGCCAAAATGAGGTGAAAAAAAAGGAGACACAAAAAACAACATATTCCACACAGTGTGAGATTTTATAAACTGGAGAGAAAAACATCACCACCGATCGAACCGATGAAAATCGCGCTGACCGGCGCTTATTTAGACATCGACGCCCGTTTTCCCCCATCGGTGCCACGTACCATCCGCTGCTGTGTGATGCTTAATGTAGTGAATTTTCTCTTGTAGAGCTACCAGTACCTCTTCTGGCTTGCGGAAAATCCTTCCCAATCTGTGTCCCATAAAAAGGGAGAAGCGTTGTTTCGAAAAATGTACAACATTTGCATAATTATTTACCACACAGACACACAGCACCAAAGCACAACAGCAGTATTACTGGCCAGGCTCTGTCGTCGTCGGTTGCTTGGTCGCGCCTGGCACTGGCCGCGAACGGAACAATATTTCTCCTCATTAATTTGTTAGATAAAATTCAATACAAATAAATACGGTCGTGCAAAAGGATAGGAAAGCCCGCGCACAGTATGTACCGCGCCCGGTGCAGCGAGATTTTGCAAATTGCCAACCGTGAATGAAAATCCACGACCGGCCGTACGACACCTTGCTCGTTTCGGGCGAGATGGTTGAGTTAATTTTCGCTTCCCATTGCGCGCCGCGCCGTCTGCTTCGGTACAAAGGTGGTACAAAACCCCGGTCGGACATTGTACATAAAGTTAAAGGATTATGAGCAAGATTGGGCACACAGCTTTGCGGAGTGTAGGCTTCACTGCACGGCTGGCAGGAGGGCTGGAAACGACTGGGAGGTCGGGTTGAAAGTAGCATGTTCATGGCTCATTAAAAATCGATTTTCCCTCCACACTGTACGGAGGCAATGTAAGTTGCTGCTGCGGGATACAAAAATGTAACTCTGCCCAGAGTCGTCAGAGGTGCAGACGTTCGATGGGGACGCTCAATGCACGGGGTTTCATTGATGAGAAGGAACATTATGCTGGTGCTAGAGGCAAGTTTAATGCACTTGGTGCGGTGGGATTTGAATATCATATAAATTGATGTATAAATATGAATAAATAACTTTGAATATTTGAATTCAATATCTTCTATATATTATACAAGAGTCCTCATATTGAGGCAATCCATTGGCCGAGACTCCTCATACGCACTGCCTATCCAGTTGCTAGTCATATCAAGACAAGGAAGTCAGAAACAGTGGGCAGGATCTTTTGAAGTTAAAGCTTAGAAATTGTTAACTAAAACTTTAATGATGGATTTTTTATAGATCCTTCTAACGATCTCTTTATTACTGCCTATACAGCTCCCTTGATTATCAGATCTTATAAAGTCCCGTCTAATCAAAATAGCTATTGATCACTATTGAGAGTTATTATGAGGCGTCTCTAATGTTTGGCGATTTTCACATGAAAGGCTTCTTCTTGGACATGAACGGTAAGCTTTGGTGAAAAATGTCCATCTTGTTCAGAGTATTTCTCAACGTTAGAGCTCCTATTTTGACATCAGCACCTAAGTTCCATAATGATAAAACCAACAGGTCATAGAGCCTCGATTATCTCCATACATTTTTAACCGAATTTAATAGGATGTACAACACAGTTTGATTGTCCTCTATAAGCTGTTTCTCAAAAGTGATAGGATTTTGTAAAATTATAAAGATCCAACTCTTCTACCAACTTCATTACTAACCTGAAGGATTAACCTCGTACTACGAACAAATCTTCAAATGCAGTTCTTACACTGCTTTGGATACATAAATTTGAACAGATTCGGTACAGATAGGTGATCGTACCTTCGAAGACTTCCAAAATTATACCTATCTGAAGACAAAGATGTTGAGATACCCGCAACGATGCTGGCTGCCTACCGATCATACTTCTTGGACGGACGAAGTTGAGGTTGCATATATCTCTGAGACATGGACTCTGTTCAAAACAGTCGAAATCCTCTTGTAGAAAGAAAATGGAGGAGTCGCCACAATGGCGAACTCTTTGAACTCGGGGGGACCGAACGACACAGCCAGTAAAGTCGTTTTAGGCCATCTACATGAACAAAGTTGCATGAATGAGTCACAGAAAGATGGCGTTGATGCATTTGGCAAAGAGAGAGTGGCAAACAACGACGCTAAAGCGGTCCAACAAATCATGACAAGGTACAACACAAAATAAATAGTTGGACGAATCAGAAAGGATCACTAAAAAGAAGTCGTTTAAATTTTACAGCTTTTTGTCTTCACGAGTCTTTAATTTGCCTTAAGCTAACTACGCTATGTTATCGCGAACTGTCCTTGAAGATCAATGCAGAGTGGTATGATAAAGAAGTCTTTTTATATTTTGTGATACTGTTTAGCGACAAATACAGACCAAAAGCGAAGGTAAAGCACATCTCTTTCCGTGCTTTTCCAAGTAACATATCTCATTTACAAAACGCTTCAACCTTCTAGAAATACTTTATCGATCGTACAATCGGGCCCGCAAAACATCCAAACATCCTGCTTTTGTTTAAGGAATCAAATATTAAACGTCTCCCATGAAATATAAATTACCTTAATTTGATTTGCAAAGCAGCCAAGTGTCACCAAAACCCGACCCCCCCCCCCCCCCCCCCCCGTAGACCCCATGCGACCTTTCAGTCTTTCACCGTACCGTGCAACAAAGCACAAGTGTTGCCAACAAAAAAAAAACCGGGCCCACTGCACACGATGCACACACCGGTGCAGCAAGCAAAATGAAAACAGAAAAAAGGGAAAAACGAAATAAAAGTTTAGAACAAAAAAAAAAACCCCAATGAATTGAAACTTTGCAGCAAAACACTGTACACGGTGGCGTATGTAATCAACGTTACGTAAAGGTACGCGTTACAGACACACACATATGCACACGAGGCACTGGAAGGCAAATCAATGTCAAGACCAGGCGACCGGATTTAACGTGACAAAACTTTCCACCGAAGACGATTGTCTGCACGGAACTAGCTGGGAGTGGAAAACAGTGTGTGCTCTTCTTAAAGGGCACGGATAATTGGTGTGATTGTGGTCCGGTTTTGCAAATCGACAACTGCACCGTGAAGATATCGGACATAAAATTCGTGACATCGTTCTAATGTGAACGCTGCTGGTGGACGTCGTCGAAACAGATGACAGTAATAGAACGTGCCATTTTGAAGGTTTCCCGTCTGCCGTTGCATCGGTTTCGGTCAAAACATGCTAGCGAAGCACTTCTTTGGGGAGTTTTCCTTTTTCAGAAAAAGGCCAGGAGGAGGAGAAGCAGTGGAAACTTCTTTCTTCCAAGAATTGCTTCCAAACACAACCCACCACGTGACGACACGTGATACACCATTAGAAAGAGCGCGAGCGTGTTTAGAAGGCTTTATTATAATGAATCAAAGTGTTCGGTGTGGCCTCGTGTCGCCCCGTGTGTTTGATGTGTTTGGTCTACTTATAAACATGCACAGAGATACACACAAACACACACGAGCCATGCCAAATGATTGTGTGCCGCACAGCACAACAAAATAAAAAGGGAAAAACGAAATAAAAGTTTAGAACAAAAAAAAAAACCCCAATGAATTGAAACTTTGCAGCAAAACACTGTACACGGTGGCGTATGTAATCAACGTTACGTAAAGGTACGCGTTACAGACACACACATATGCACACGAGGCACTGGAAGGCAAATCAATGTCAAGACCAGGCGACCGGATTTAACGTGACAAAACTTTCCACCGAAGACGATTGTCTGCACGGAACTAGCTGGGAGTGGAAAACAGAAAGAGAGAGAGAGAGAGCGAGAAAAAGTAATAAATGAACATTCGATTGCATCTCGCAAAGACTGGGGGCCTGCACAATGCAATTGCACATACACAATGTGTGCAAAGTGCACCCGAACTCTGCCCCCCCCCTTTCCCCTTCGCTCCCTCTCCCTCTCTCCCTCCCCGTATCTGTTTTGCGCGCTCATTTCACGTAATCACCTCGCTCGATCGTATTTATTATTGCCGCGATCTGGTTTGCTCACGTACTCGCATAGCCCCGGAGAGCATGTGTTATTATTAATAATAAAGTATTAATTTTGTTTACAACTAAGCGCTTTATTACGTTTCCAGCTTGGGCAGGGTTCGCGCGTGCAACCCCTTCGGTGGAAAGGCAAGCTGCACGCTGGTTGCGGTAATTGCAAAAGAACAAACCCCCCGAGGAATGGCGAGAAGGTGGGATGAAGGAGGAGACGGGTTCCCCCCATTAGAAATGGAAGGAACAACAATAAAAGCGTACAAAAACACACGTCAAATGGGCTAGCTTATAGTTATAGGAGAAAACTTATCCACTCGGGTCGCCACGACAAACACGCGCGAGAGCGAGCGAGATAGGAGCGGGCATTTGAATAATGCAGTTATTGTTCGTCTTGCCTGCGCCAGATTGCACTTCGAGCTACGAGAGTTGCAGGTGCATTCGTGCAGTGGCGAGTTTCTGTGTGTCTGTGTCTGTGTCCCGATCTCATCTCTCGCTCGTGTCTCGCGAACTTACGCGTCGTGATTATCATTTTTATTGTAAGCTTTGGATGGTTAGCAATCGAAGGGCCGTTTTATTCTTTCGCTGATAGCCTTCCCATGACTCTCGCTCTCTCGCTCGTGAGCCCTCGCGGAATGTAAAACCAACCCGCACTACCCATCACCCACGCGTCCAGGTTGTGCATGTAGTTAGGCCACAATTATTTCTCATTTTATTTACGTTTTTTTTGTGTTTGCTTCTTCTGTATTGTGTTGCTGCCCTTTTGTTTTCTTGATATGGGTGAAGGCAGCAGTCTACCAGGCACATTTTTTAACTAATAACGACCGGTAATGGTTTGTACCACAATCGCACCAAACACTAGCGCAGTACACTTATTGTATTATGTATAAAACTAATTATTTTACCTTCAAGCAGCAAGTACAATCGCCACGCGCGCACTCGGGGCAAAGGTGCAATTGCAACAGCGAAGTGCATTTGAAGCGATAGGAGGGAGAGAGACAAGAGTAGCGAAGAGATTTGTTGAACACAAAACTGTTAAGACTGCAAAATACAACCGAAACTCCTACTCTACTTCAAACTTTCCCTCTAAAAAGAACATTATAATAGCCTATAACCACCCTGAGCCAATTCGCCATCGAGAAAGCGCATCAAACTTGCGGTCTAGTTGTGCGGTAATAATTGCAAAGCCTTCTCGAAAACCTCCTCACTGCGTTGTCTGCAACTGCGAGCGAAATTGCTCCTTGACCGGGTAACCAAAAGGGTTAGGGAAAATATTAATACAAATGATCGTTTTCCAGCGAGACCGCAAGTCGAGTTTTTTTCAGTTTATTCAGAAATTAATGCTCCGAATGCACCCAGGGCTGTGCGCGATATTAATGATTCATACCGAACCCATTAGTATAAACCTTCATCGAATGAAATCATTTCCACACGGACGGCTGGACAAGCCGCATTTCCAAATATAGACAATGAGCGGCGTACTTACTTAATCCATTACAAAACCCGTAAGCCGTAACCCGTCGTACTGTTTAGCTAGTCAATAATTACACTTACGATTAGACCTCTGTGCTGTGGTTTTATAGTGGAGAAAGACACACATACACAAACCAAAAAAAACTCACTTCATAAGGTTTATTACAGGGCAGCACGCCATTACAAATGCAAGCTCAGCTTATCAAGGTTGATAGAACACCAACTATTCTCTTCAATTTTTATCGAAAAATAAAGGTCGGTAAGTAAAAACTACACATTTTGTCCCAAGGCTCGTGGCAGGAGGGGTTGCGAAGATTTTACAAAATTCTACTTATTCTACTTATTTACGCCCGTTACCGACCGCTGGTTATCAGCATAACTGACCACAGAACTGACCTCTCTCTCTCTCTCGCTTGTTTACATGTAATCGGCAGCTGGTTGTTACTTTGTGTTTTATTATGAGCTTGTTTTAAAGCTGCTACACACACACAAAAAAACAAAACAATACAAAAAATTAATTTCTATTTCTTAATCCTTAATGTTTTCGGCCGAAAAACAACACTAATTGAACCGAGTCGACACGATACGATTCGAAGTGTTGTGAAACCGAAGGTGATAGAGAGAGGCACACAAAGGACGACGGTCATCATAAATCATTGCTGATAACCATATACTCATAGAAAAACATTCTCTGTTTCTAAATGTTTTTTCTTTTTAGCACAGCTAATCATTACATTTAAAATGAAAATAACAGAATGAAATAAAAAAAGAATAATATGCTTTATGAAAAAATATGTCATCAAACTGATGGGCTACCAGCGATGATAAGAAACTGTTTAGGAAATGTAAAGTGTTAAGACTATTTAATAGGATGAGCGTGATAGTGCACAATTTTTCGGGACGAGAATTAAAAATAACTTTCATTCACAAATTGGTTCTTTGGCATGCGTAAGACTGAGCGGGGTTAGACAAAAGAGCAGTAAAAGCCGTCGGCATATGTGTTTCTGATTAATGTTCGATTGAGATGTTTGATAGGATGCGTAAGGAATGCTAATATTGTGTTTTAAAAGCGATTTTTTTTTTGTTTTCGATTAGATTGCAAATGTTTTAGTTTTTTCTTTTTTTGAAAAAAAATTTTTTTTTTAACTTAGAAAAAAATATTCGCCATATATAAGTCGACACAGTAAGGCTAGAAATATGAAAATTTTGCATACAATCTCGTAGAAATGTAAAAAATTACAATTTAAGCAAGCTAAGAAGAAAAACTAACGCAAACAAAAAAACACCCAAACACAATGGAAAGTAGCGTACAGCGCTTAGCAGCAAGACGCATCGAAAGAAGCCTTTTCCGAACGGTTTCTCCCGTATCATCCGCAATCGATCAAACCCGATCATTGATAAACCATTTATTGGGACACATTTTACGACCATTCAATCCTATCATACACATTTGATTCACCATCGCTTGGTCGCTTGCGTAACACAAGACATCTCAAGCCGTCCACCGCGAGAGTCCCAGAGAGACCGAACCAGACCAAAAAAAAAAAACGTTCCCTTTTGCAGATCGATTAAAAAGACGTCATTTGTCTGTTGGCGGTCAATTGTAGCGTTTGGCAAAGAATGTGTGTGTGCGTTTACACCAACACAAACGTATCCCATATAGCTCATCTTGTGAGCAACAACAGCAACAGCAAGAAGGGAAACGAATGCCGACCGTAAAAAATAAATTGATTAAAGAATGGAATTTAATTGTCGCTTATCACATTTTTATACACTTCTACCACACAATCGTATACGTAGAGAACACACACACACACACGTTTGAATGGAGTACCCCTGCGATAGGGAAACACAATGATGTTGATATTTTATTTGAGGCCTTTTTGGAGCGCTTTTTTGTCACACTTTAGCCACGGACCTATATAAATATATTTATTTCTATTTAAGCATTACAGTACCCGGTCTCGCACTCGGAGAAAAACACACACCACCCGAGGCAATTATTTTACAACATTTGATAAGGCTCGTTGTGGTGCCGTCACCGGCGTACCATACGAACGGGTCTCGAACACCAATAAACCTGTTGATTGTGACACCGAAGAAGCCGACGAAGGTTTTACCAGATTGTGTGGTGAGAAGAAAAACAGTTTATTATATATACTCGTGGTTAATAAAATTTGAAACCACTTCAGTGCACGCTGGTGAGAACCGTTGTCAAAAAAAAAAGGTAAAGTTGTTCAATTATTTTATCTTATCTACGAATTATGTTCAATTACATACGCGCTCTCCCTCCCACCGTTTTCCCTTCCCCTCGACCGACCGGATGTTGGCAACCGATGGTGTAGTGCTGACCTTCGCGGCAGTGTTTCACCATCTCGTTGCGTCTTGCCATACAATTGCGCTATACAGGCGGTCGGGTTTCACCTGTTGCATGCAGGGACACGGGACCGGGACCGAAAAAGTTGAAATATTTTCTTGCTGTTAAAAACCCCAAACTTCCCAACGCATACTACCCGTCGCGGATTCGGCGTTGGTTCAATGCTCCAAAAATCTGAACAAACAGTACATCCACACCACGCGCGCTCTGACGTGCGTCAATATTTAGGCAGACAGAGAGTACATTTTCCTTGTGACACATTTTTTTTGCTTCTGCTTTTTTGCTACCGTCCTCCCAGCCTTTACGGTCCAGACCAAAACAAACCGATAGCCGAGGATACCGATATATTGTTATTGTAATGTTGTGGTTGGAATATTTTATTTTTCGCCTGTTTTTCTCCGGTACCGTTCAGCTGTGCAAATGGTCGGAGTTGTCTGGGAAGGATCGAGCGGGAGCAAAACCAAACTGCAGAGTCATTATGCAAACAGACAGCAGCCGCAAACACTCGAGAAGTGTTTAGAATTTCGTAGAAGAATTAGTCACTCAATTCGAGGCTTTTACTGGGCGTCTGTTTCATCGGCCGCATAAGGTTGTGAATTAAGGGTTTTCTAAGTTAAAAATATTGGTAAAAGGAAAAAACGATTACCTGCTGTCAGCTACAACCAACATTAATCCGTTCCGTTTCCCACAATTTCGGAGGCACAACACTCACATTAGCGTTACAAGCCAGTGCTGATGCTTACACAATGCAGAGACAAATTAAATGTAGCCACCATGCCACCATCTCTTCCCATTCTGCTGAGCTTTATATGACTCATTTTTCTCGCCCATTTACATCTCCCCTCCCCTTTCTCCATATCGCCTAATGACATCTTGGTAAGGTCACAAAACAAACACGAAAACTAAACAGCGTAAAGTGCTTTAAATCGTGAGATACAATTTATATATAAAATATAACAAAAAAACACACGATGATCACGTCACAGGCATACGAACGAAACGATGCGTGCTAATGTTGTTTTCAGAACTCCCCCCCCCCCCCCCCCCCCCCCCCCCCCCCCCCCCCCCCCCC
>KZ061735.1:257909-302545 GCA_002091835.1 Anopheles maculatus | reverse complement strand
CAGCAGCTTGTGCTCTTCACGATCCAAATCCTCAGGACCACGGCTTCCGGCACTTTCACGCTCAGATCGATCCCGACCACCAGCCGACTCTCCAGCATCACCGCTCACATCCGCCAGCCCGCGAATCTTCAACATTTCGGCCACCTTTAGCAGCGGCCCGATCTGGTCCTGGCTCACGTTGATCTCACCCTTGTACATGAACTCCACGATCGCCTTCAGTTCGGCCCAGCTTACATCGCGCATTATCACGATCGGATGCTGACACGGGTTGTCGAAGAACAGTGTCTGGAAGTAGGGACTGCACGCGGACAGTACCATCTTGTGTGCCTTCATCGATTGCCCGTCGCAGGCGAGCGTCACGTCCACGAACGACTCACTCTGCAGCAGCTGATCGAACACGCTCGTCAGATTCGTTTGGTAGTTGTTCCAGCGGAGACAAAACTGTTGTCCACCGCCACCGCTTCCAGATGTCGCTGTTCCCGCCGTACCCGAGCTCGATTGTTGCTGTGTGTTGCGTGCTCCGGGACTTGCGGATGTTCGTGCCGCTTTGTGTGCCGCCTGCAGATGATGATCCATCGTTAGGGGGGACGGTGGCGGTGAAGCTTTCGGGGTATGTTCCTCCGGGACGAGGGCACGCTTGAGCGAAAGGGAGGACAGTGAGGACGACGTACTAGACGACGAGGACGATGAGCTGGACGAGGAGGAACTCGACGAGTTGTGCGGTGGATGCAGATGGCTGCCCTGGTCCTGGGACGGTCCGGGCGTGCCGGTAGATGATCGGTCCGGCTCCTGTCGGGACACGTTCGAGGTCGGGTCCCGGTGCGTGGATTCGTTCGGGTCGTGGCTCGAAGCTGGTGACGGATGGGACACCGATGCGGATGGTGGAGGTGTGTCCGATGGCATCGCGGCTGCTAGGAATGCTGCTACTGCTTGCCGCTCCACTGTTACGGGTGGGTCCTTGTAAATTCTTGTCTCTGTATATCACCAAATAACCCACTAAATGTACTGCCGTTTTGGATCACTTTTTGCTGTCACTTTACACTGTTACGAAGACACGCTAGACCGTTTTTTTTTCGGAGTACACGGAATTCACTCACACATTCACACACAGCTCTCTGTGTCACTCGAAATTAACGTTTGTACGTAAGACTCAGCTTCGTAGCTGCACTATTACGATGCATGCCTTGCTCATTTCGCACATCGGAACACATCCTTGCCTTATTTTTTTGGAAACACTTCACTCACGCACTTGCAAACATCAAGAAAACTCACTTGTTATCAGTTTTTACACACCACATTACACAACAGTTACACTTTCATTCTAGCAGCAATAATTTAATAGCAAAAGTTTTGCACCAGCCACAACTCTGCCTGCGAGACCTGCCGTAGGATAAAATATGTATAACTTTATTTTCTTACATCAAACAATCATTAAATATGTACGAGCTTCAAATTTTGCTTCATCCCGTCCACGATTCCCAGTATAAAGGCAATCGACAGTAGCAGACCACCGTTACCGTACATTCGTGAGTGAAGCTAACTCGTGGAAAGCATGAGAGCTGCCAACGAACGCGCCAAGACGATTGTACGACGCGATCTTTTCTGCTGAGAAGAAAGCTTCGGGAGCATGGCTCCGTGAGTCGTTACAATCTCTTGAGATGGAAAGCATCCTTTTTCGGAGGCCCGGTCCTGCCAGGCGGTTTGCTCTCGAACCGGGAGAAATAGATATCGTCTCAGCGCAATCCGGAAACCCACACAACAACAGAACCACGTGCTTTTCTTGTTGCCGTACTAGATTGTGGTGCTTCTTATCGGTGAAGTATGTATGTCGTCGAGTGAGACATTTACTTTTTCCCTACCTTTCTTCCGGTTCAGTACCAATCAAACATTAACGAGCTTTTCTTTGGACGATGGCGAACGTTTAAAGGGTGACGCAATTTTGTTCAAACACACTCAGCTCATATTTCTCAGCTAATTTCTCTAAATTTCATCCACAATAAAGAGAACGAAAAGCAAGAAAAGCATGTTGTCCATAAAGAAAACCAAGACACACACACGCTCGTGCACACATAAAATTGTCAAAATGTCGTTGGACAGTTAATCGCGTTTTAATGTCTCACTTTTCCGGTGCTCACTCCCGGCTTCCCGGTGGCTTTTCCATGCGGTTTCCGAAAAGAAACATAAGAAATAGACCAAATAGGGCGGGAACCTGCCCCTCCTCCCGACTCTTCCACTCTACTGCACTCTACTAACTGACACCACCAGGGGCACCCTAAATTGTCTTATAGAAACACCATTTGTGTTGGCAATTGGGCAATTGGGAAGTCTCGCTAGTAGGCAAGCCTAGGCAGTGCCTTTTGTTTTTTTCGTTTCATCTTTTCTTTGCCCGATTCTTCCGCGGGCTTAAGCGGTTCCATCATTTCCTCCAATTTTGTGGCCCACTGCTTCCAGCCGTTCACTGAGAGTGAGTGAGGTTTGGAGCGAATGGAGGGGGGAAAGGTTTGTTTTATTCCTAATTCTTCGTTTCCGTATCTCGTGCGATTTATTTCTCGGTTTCCGATCCACGGTAGTCCGCTGCACCGGGAGAGCTTATTTTGGATCTGTTTGTTTCGTCTAACGCTTTCTTTCCGGCCCCACCGGTTCGAGTCACATTTGTTTGCTCGTCAAATAATCACAGCTCGTTCCTGCGCCATCCACAGCCTCAGCATGCCAGCTGTGGTTAAATCGTAGCAATGCTCGGTGGACGGCACACACTTACTTGAGGTGTTTTTAATTGAGGTTCTCCAGCCGTTTTACTGTGTCTTTTGGAACTGTTACGAGCGTAGCTAAATTTGAATATTAGCGCTCGACGATTGGACACAAATGGAATGTCATAAAGTGCCATATCTGTGGAGCATTTGCTTGGTTTGAGGTGAATATTTTGTATTATGTGCAAAGTTTAACTGTTACTTTTATTGCGCCGACCAAATGTAACGCTTCCCAAAAGCACCTTAAAGAAACATTAGGAAACATTAGGAGCGTGGATATCCAGACATTTCTTTTTGAGTAAAACATCTAGATACGGTGGAATCGCTAAATCGGCGTATCATACGAACAGTTCTAGCAAATTTGTTTAACCACCGAAGTCGTTAAGTAATATTAGCATTTAAATTATCTTTAATCGGTACGCTGCGTTTGAAGCTCGCTCGTCTGCTGCCTCATTAAACTTCGCCGATGAGCACCAGGCACACCTGTTTGCTTGCAGAATGCGGAACGTGTAGATAAATTAACTTGTTTCACTTGTTCCTGGCCAAGATCTTTCGCTCCACACAAACATCCGGACGCGCACACACAACCGACATCAGCCGACAGGCCAGACCGTCTTGTTCTTCTCAAAGGAGATTTAAACGGTTCAACACTGTCGGTGGTACACACTACTGGGGGGGGGGGGGGCCACACATTACGGCGGTTAGTTGTCAGTGTGCCGCCGCCATCGTTCACCAGCAATGCTTTTGATGACGTTTTAATAATTATTACACAAGAACTGCTCGCTCCCGCGCTGCTGCGGCTTCCAGCATCCACACAAATCGAGTGTCACTTGGCGTCCTACAGACAATCTTCCACGCACACCCACAGCCACCCTCGACGATCAAACGACATTCTTTACACACAGCGCACACACCACACAAACCATGAGCCTCCCGGTATACTTCCGGCTGGGAAGTACATCATATACGTTTTTTGTTGCCACTGTTTTCGCTTCTTTACTTACGACCTACTACAGAAATTCTTCTCCACAAAACTTGCCGTAGTTACGCCAAAGGCAGCAGCAGAACGGGGGGGGCAAAAAAACACGCGCCTTTTTCAACGACAAACTCCACACCGCAGAGCACACCGCACACTATCGCACACTAAGGGGTTTGCACTTGCCGCTCGTGGTGCGGTGCATTCGAGATTGTCGTGGGATTGTGTTGTTGGTGGAGAAGCTGCTGCTACTTGCTTAAGAAAACACACGCACACACGGCGAGACGAACGTTGCGAAAGTTGTGTTGTACGCGCGCGGTACCACTGTGGTAACAAATCTCGGGTGTACGGGCACCTCCGAGCGCTACGGCATTTCAAATGATTCTGGCCAGCCGCTCGATTGGTGTGCAACCGTACAGCCGCTACTGCGATGACGACCACGACGACGTAACGCACGACGGTCGGGTTTTGGTTTCGGTGCGCTCACGCACACTAGCGCGCGCCACTTCAAAAACAAACCAGAAACCGGCAACAGCCGTGTGTACGTGTACGTGCCTTGTGGAGCTGCTCGAATGCCAGACACGGCCGCAGCAGTTCTCTCGCGCGATAGGGCATATTATTTGTGTGAGCAGTTATGTGATTTGAATTAGAAAGAATGGTAGGTTGCATTTTAGATAACACCATTTCGAGAAAAAAAGGAGAAGCAAAAGGGATATTATGTATCATCATGCTTACAAATGTCAAATTGATTTACATATGATTTGGATGTGTTGTTTTTTCTAAGTGTTTTAGAGTCAATTATAACTTTTTATCGGTGAGCTTTATATTTCTTATAACCTACATGTAAAACAAAAATATTTAAAATTGATAAAACCTGCTAAGCAATATAACCTGGTACAAAATGTAAATGAAAATAAAAATAAAATGCATAAATAAGAAAGAGCAAACAGTAAATACAATAAAATAAGTTGAAAAATAACCCCATAAAATCCTGTTCAAAATAAATCAAACAACTCGTTTGAGTATTGAAAAATAATATAAAATAAAATAGAATAAAAAATCACACATGCAAAATGAATAATGAGAATAGCTAAGGTATCAATCATCCTAGAGAAGAGAAACAAAAAAACTGCTCGAAAACTCAGTTGCTGGTGTGCGTGCGATCGGAATGCTCTCTCTCTTGCTGCCGACTTATTTACCTTTATCTACTACTGCCGAAACACGCGGTAGATTGAATCAAACACATGGTTTAAATCGAACCATAAAAAATCACCCCCTATAAACACACACACAGCGAGAGATTCGAAACACACAGCGAGAGAGAGAGAGAGTCAAGCTGTCAAAACAAAGTATTTCTCTTCGCAGAAACGTGCAAACGATGACGGCTGATGACGGTAGCGTTCCCCTCCAGAAACGTCGTGGCCAATCATCGACTTCCGTCTCGCTCTTCCCCAGCTCGGGAGCTCCGTAAGTAAGAAAAAGTCCACCACAATACACCCTTTAGAGTATGCCCCAATGGCGAATCGATTCACCGTCCGCAGCGAAGCTTTATTTCCCCACCATCGTGTAATCATCAGAGCAGCTCATGATGATGCCCAGTGTATTTTCCCCCCCCAGTTCGGTGCGAGCATTCTCTCGCTCGCACGCACGCAACGCAACGCTCCATCACGCTGAATCGCTTTTGCAAAATTGGCCCAAAAAAGCTAAAGAAAAACGGACGGGCAAGGGAAGAAAAAAACGATACAGGCAACACGGAACAACAAAACTAGCGCGCCATCAGTCGGGTTTCGGTGAGAAGGCGGTGCTTTGCGGGCCCGTTGCGATAACTTGCAGGCAGCAAAAACAAAAAGAACGCGAAACCGAAAGAAAAGCGCGCCTGCAAGTGCGTTTGTGCGCGGAGGGGGGGGGTTAGGTAGGTGAAGAAAAAAGTGCATCGGACTCGGACTCCTCGGATGCCACGCACGAGAAATTGCAAGAAGAAAGAAACATGCACACACCGCATCGTATCGCACGCACCGTGGGACGTTGGGGAGACTTTGGTAGAGCATTAATATACATACACGCACATGTCTTGCGTATGTGATCCTTTCCGCCATGTGGAGTATTTGGGCCTTGGAGAAGGAAAGCTTTTTATATATAAAGCGTTATGTTATAGAAAAGATGTTTTTTTTCCTTTTAGATGAATTATTCAAAGTTGAGAAATTAGACGAATCAGAATAACATTTTTAATACAATATACTGGCAAGAAATAGTTAAATAAAAATGCATTTAATAAGCATCCGTAATAAAGCTATTTAATGCACATTCGTTTCCCGATCGAACTGCATCGTAATTGTGCCATCCATTGCTACACGTAATGCTGATACACTGATGGAAGCAATTATTGACAAGGATTTTCACATCGGCGGCTGGCCTTTCGTGTGTTTTACGGTGTGTCTTCCTAGAACCGCTATTGCCACACAAATCGATCCGCACAGCATTGTTTTTAATGAGTGAGAAAATGATCAGATACTGGCGCACGGGCGGACGAGCGTCAGCAAATAGAATAAAGCGCTTACAATTTGCATCAATATATTCACGTCCCCGACCTGGTTTCCTTGTAATCATGTGTAACATCCACTAATTGTAGCCCGGGAAATAGTGGGTTTAAGCGCAATTTATTCTCGTACAGCTTGGGTGGATAACTGAAGCTATTAGCAGGTTGCTTTCTTGCTTTTGATATCAGATCATTTTAGATACTTTGGGATTAAATAATAAATTATTGTAGTATTATGGCGGCCCGGTGGTGATGCGACAGCAGCGCCGGTCTTCACACGGCAGGACCGGGGTTCAAGTCTCATCTGGGCCGTTCCCCCATAGTGAGGATTGACTAACCAACTATGCGGTATCAATAAGTCTAGTAAGCCAGAAATGGCAGGCATGACCTTAAGAGGTCGTTAGGCCATGAAAGAAGAAGAAGAAGTATTATAGCATTTGAAAGATTTCCGTTTTTAATGGTGTCTAGAATTTTGTTTAAGTTTAAGTTGTAATTTATTACTTATTGAATGTTAAAGGTCTATGTTCAACCGCTTCTTGACATGCTGCTGGAGTCCTTGAGACTGCTCACGGTCTATCACTCCATCTCGTCTAAGTCTATTCTCATGTGATGCCCTAACAGGTAATACAGTGACGAAAAGGTTTACAGTCCGTGAGAATCGGACAGACCTCCGGGCGTGGTGCCTCGCCTCGAGCGGTATATACTGGGTCTCTATTAACATTTTCTTCTCAGTAAACAAAAAAAAAACAGTCTCCTCTACCCATGTGAACACCTCAGGAAGTACTCTGCGGACTAAGCCATCTAGTACCATTCTCATGATTTGACCAGCTCATCGGAGCCTTTAGAGCCTAATAGTGAGATTATAAGGGCGGCCCAGTGGAAGATGTGACAGCGGCGCTGGTCTTCACACTGCAGGACCGGGGTTCAAGTCTCATCTGGGCCGTTCCCCCCGTAGTGAGGACTGACTATACAAATATGCGGTAACAATAAGTCTAGTAAGCCAAAAATGGCAGGCATGACCTAAGAGGTCGTTAGGCCAAGAAAAAAGAAGGAGAAGACCTAAGAGGTCGTTAGGCCAAGAAAGAAGAAAGAAGTGAAACTATCAGCTCATTACTGTGTCGGCTCATTCACTCGAGACTAAAGATCCTTCTGAAGAGAATAAGAGGAATTCAGCAGAAAGTCAGTTTTGGACAGAGTCTACCTCTCAGAGGCGTTGGATGCGCGTTTCTCAACGTCGAAGTTGATGTCGGTACTATCTTTTGAACTCTGAAAGGTGAAGTTGTGGACGACTTTAAAGATGCGATCAACTATCTGCATCTCACCTTTGTGGAGATAAGTGCTTGTTCGCAGGGCGGCAAAGCCAATGTTTATGGTAATATTTGTACAATCTAATACATCTTCGTCTTCTTTTTCTTCTTCTTCTTCTTCTTCACTACTTCTTCTTCACTTCTGCACTACAACCTAGAGACTTCCTAG
Organism: Anopheles maculatus; assembly: GCA_002091835.1. Lineage (NCBI taxonomy): Eukaryota > Metazoa > Arthropoda > Insecta > Diptera > Culicidae > Anopheles > Anopheles maculatus. Next base: position 294,810 of record KZ061735.1, on the reverse strand, counting down.
GCTGCCATTACTGGCTTTCGGAGTGAATAGCTGGATAAACATTTGTGACAACCTATTATAGCACATTTTATTCTTCTTTATGTATGTAGATTTTTCCAAACGTCTTTTAACAATTCTTCTTCTTCGTAAGTGCTATATAAATATATAAAATAAATATAAATATTAATACTATTAATAAATATAAATATAAATATGGTTTCCTAGTCCACATTAATCTTAATTCAATGTTTTATTATTATCATTATCCTCATCCTTGCTAATGGAGGCGTTGAAGAAATTACTCTAAACATGTCTCCAGAATCAAAATTAATAAAAATCGATTTAAATTCTAAATATTTGTAATAAAATCCTCTCGTGGTTTCCTCTTGATTAATGTTAATTACAGATATGGTAGGGCAAGTTTTGCAACAACCTTCACCATTACAGCAATTAAACATTTACAATGTCATTGCGAAACGTTATGAATGCGTTTTGACATGCAGCTACGCACGGTGACAAATCGTGAGACTGATTTCAGCTGGCCCTCTTTGCTTACACCGGCCAGCACATATTAATTCTTACCAGGGAGTTATTAAGTCGTTCATGCATGTGGTTTGTCACAATATCCGTGTGTAATAAATGCAACAAATTCAAACCAATATGCTCATCGATCGTCCGGTACCAACCGGTTCACTCGGGGTCCTTCAAGGGCTGTTGATTGAATATTCACTTTAAAGTTTTTGATTTATTAATTGCAAATTGATTGGTGAATTATGGAACGTTCGGGTATGTTTGGATCCTAGGGAAAGGTTGGTTACTTGCCTTTCTTTCCTGCCCCCTCCCGAAAACCGTAAACTCACCTACTTATTCCGGTGTTTTTTTTTGTTCTACTGCTCACTGGATCAGTGTGCGCCGAGTCCCAACTGTTTGGCCACCTTCGGTTCAGCGTTTCAGAGCAACGGGGTCTATAATCAAATATTTATTCCAACAGAAAACTACCTCCGGCCGCGAGCGGTCACGTTCGAAGCAATTACGTTTGGTAATATTCTATGTGGCTTTTTTTGTTGTTGTTGTTTGTAACTCAATTCCTTTCGTTTTCCCGGCTGCTTTTTTCTCTACCTTCACAAACATTCAAACTTCACAAAACATCCTGGGGAGGTACAGTGTGTGTGTGTGCGTTTTTGTTCTTCCCTTGCTTACCGAGTGTTATTGCCGGCTGAACGGCCCACGGATCACGGTGGAACAGTTTGCGCAAACCGATCGCACAGGATGGACATCCAACCGTCATCCAATCGTTCGGCTAGTTATCGTCGCACATTCTGGTCGGTTAAGCCCGGGAAAGAAAGTTCCAAACCCTCGGTGTTGCTTTCTCGTTCTGGAGAACGCTTCCTGTTTGGTGGGCCAACGACGGCATCAACGATATTAACCAGCAGCCGGGTCCATTCCTCGCATTGTAGCACCGCATGCCGAACCATTACCATTTATTGTTTATATCAACACAATTAATTAGCCTTTGATATTGTTTCTTCTCATCCCGTCGCGTCTTTTCCCCGAAAAGGAAAATGATGAACAAATCGATTTTTCATTTGGAATAATCATTTCCCGCTTAGCGAAGAATACAGACCCGTTGAGGGAGCATCGATCGATTTCCAGCAGTTTGTGTCCCCGCTGTGAAGTGTTGAACGATCGAAACGATCAATTGGAATGTTTTGCTTGATCTTTACCCATCAGCTAGCAGCGCCCGATGGTGTGTATTTGTTTTGTTTGTGTTTTGATTTTTTTTTTGGCAGTTTTCTGTTTAAATTTCTGCGATCCGACCTAATAACAACTTGATGAGCGTGATCAACAACTCGGTTCGATTTTTATTTCTTCACCGTAATCGATTTTTAACGGCAAATAACGTACAGTAACCGTGAGATGACAGGCTGAAATATGATCAGTTACTCGTTGCATGCAGAGTTTTGTGCCGGAAGTGCATCGTTAGCAACACCACCGAGTGACGTACAGTGGGGTGGGAACACTACGAGAGCAACCAACAACAAAAAAACGACAAACGGAAGCAAACCGAGCTCTCCCCGAAAGGCGAGATCGAAGGGAAAATATGTTTATTTTCATTTCCAGGAATCTACTACAAGAAGTGTTGAAGCGACAACCGGTGGAAAAAGGAGAACGATGCATGTATGCGAGAGAAAGAACGTAGGCAAGCAGTAAAAATATTGATGTAAATTTTAAAGAAAACATTAATCATTCGTCTGCTGGGTTGGGGGTGTGTTTGGTTGGTTTGGAGTTTTCTTGTAAATTGAAGCATCTTTTCTCTCATATGCGGGCGGCTTTTATCAAACGATGGGGTTAGAAATGGGTCATTCTTCATACAGGTAGGCACGCATCTTTGATCCCGAGACTGTGAGTTGTGAGAAATGCAATAAATTGTGCTGGTTTTCGATCGGTATTGGTTTTCGGAGAGGAGACGATGGAATTAATTTATATTAATATTGCCGCAGAAGTAATCTAATAAATTAATGTTTCTTTTTTCTTGAAAAAAAGCCGATGTTTTCAAGAAAACGAATAGATATCTTATGCTTTACTTATTGTTCACTTATCAAGGTTTAAAGCAACACAGGAGTTTTTTTTCTTGTGGCGGAAATTCTCGCTATTATTCGTGTCCTAGGAGTGACCCTCGTTTGTCAATCCATTATCCTTCAAAGCATCAAAGTCATTACTCCATCTTAATTTACTCTTACTAGTTTTACCCATGAAGACGAAACATTAGTCATGAAATTGACTAGACGCGTAGTACACAGTAGTGAGATCATCATCAACAAACTTCTCCATTGTTTTTCCACACATACGGTACCACCAGTTCTTGAACGGAGATTTATTAAACTTATGTAAAATATCGTGATCGTTGATCATTTTAAAATAAGGCTTGGTTTGGAGTGGAGTCGATTTTAAAATTAAATAACACGAAATAGATAAATAAAGATGTTTTGTACGGCCTTTTTATGTCTCTCCTCTCTGTCCTTTAACTCCTTTGTGATGATATAAATATATGATATTTATGCTATAAATATAATTTAATAGATAGATTAATAGGCTTAAACTTTGACACTCTGGAGGATAAATTTGCACAAAGCGAAAGAGTGCAAATGGCCTGGGACCTGCTGAAGAACACAATCGCCAGCAAAGTTCCAAAGTGTCATCTGTCCTTCAGCATTCTTCGCTTCAGCAACTTAAGCGTGAATAATGCTGATAAACGTATCACCTTCTTGTGTCGCTTTTCAAACTATATCATCCACATAGTTGGGAACAACGATGCTGTTATTGACCTATTTGATCTTCAATGTTGTTTGTCTTCTTAATCGTTGTAAACATATTTAAAATTCTGTAGATACTACGCACAATAAACATGGCTTAAAAAATAGGCCAAGTGCATCTGATTCGCATTTATTAATCCCACTTTTTGCCGTTTATGTAGGTCTGTGAATATTTAAAATAGCTTAAATTTAAAGAAAATAGTCCAATAACTATATCTCAATCCTGCCTATTTAAAAAATCTATATTTAATAGTTTTTAACAACAACGGTGGCGTTGTGCTATGATCATCTTAAAAATAATCGGTGCCCCCTAATAAAAGGCATCAAATATTCCCATAATTCGACCACCAGAAGCACCAGAACTGCGCGCTCACCGTAAACCCCCAAATGAAATGGTCCGGCATCCAAATCCTCACGGATGGCGGCAGCTTCCCAGCAAATCGGCAAACTACACGAACGAGCAGCGGCGCATGGGAAAATCGTCAATAAAATCGAAAAATTGAAATAATCACCGTGAACTTCCGATTCACTTCCGATTCCTGTCCCAGCGTTACGATCTTATTGATCTTTTCTCTGCTCCCCCCCCGTTCCACTTTCGCCATCCTCCGATCTACCTTCTCCCCATTCTCTGCCCATTGGCCGCCCGCCACCGAATGGCTTTGATTTGTCTGGTCGCGCTCGCTAAATCTTTATTAACATTAATGAGCCACGTCGTCGGATTACGTGAACAGTTTTACCCCTTTTCCTGCCGGTGTTTGGTTTTTCTTTCTTCCCTTCTCACCGTTCCCACTCTTCCACCCTTCCCACCAAAAAATGATCTCACTAAACACTCACCTCCCCCCAGTGGTAAAAGAGGGAAAAAGAAAATAAAAAGCACACCCAATCGGACCAGCGAGTGAGTGTGTGCGTTCGCCTGTGTTCCCGTGTGTGCGTGTGCCTTTCAATAACTATTCAATATTTTGACACTAAGTACCGCACGTAATGGTGCTTTTCTTTGTACGCGTTGTCGTTGTCGTCTTTTTGCTTGTTTTTCATCGCCTTTTCCTTTCCTTTTTCGGTTCTGTTTCACATTTTCTGCTTTGCCCCGAAGAGTGTTAACCTAGATGTACAGCGCCGGCCAGCCTCGTTGATTAGCCGTCGTCTCCTTTCGTCTTTCTTACCCGGTGATTAGTTTGGTTGCGTTTTACCCTTCCCTTTCCACGCGTTTTAATGCTTGAACTTGCTCGGCTCGTACGTCTGGTGGCCGATTATTGTGTCTTTCCGCGTGTACGCGAACTACAAGTGTATGCCCCGCAAAGGGCCATAGATTTTCTACATGATCACACATTCCAACTACGGCGGAGGGGGTCACATTAACCCGATCGAAGGGGGGGGGGGAAGGGGAAAGAGGGGAAGAGAAAGAAAGAGAAGGAGGGGAAAAATTTCAACCAACAACCGATACAATTTCTTCGTTTAATTCATCAAAATTAGATGCCCCGGAGCGGAAATAATTTATTCGAGGTCTTTTCGGAACTAGCGCTGTTTGGGGGAGGGAAAAGGGGAGTGGTAAGCAGGTACCGCGAAAGTAATGCGCCCCGCGACCGGACATCGGACCAACGCTGCCAGCACAATTCGGTAGCCATTTTGCCCAACGTGAGGGTGAACGTAATCATTCAATCAAGCGGGTTGAAATGGAAAAAAAGATTTTTACCACCACCAAAGAACGAACCACCATTGCCGTGGTTTGCTGGCAAGAAGTGCAAATTTTTGTCCGAAAATCCGTTAGCAAAACGTTCCGAAATTTCTTTGCCGACAAAAAAAGAAATGGTCTTTTTGGGAAAATTTGGAACACAGTGGCAATGATCGAAATTGGAGCTCGCTGGTACATATATTTTGCAACAGTTTTTTTTTAATGATGCCCGTAAGTGAAGACCGGCTGCAGAATGATGGCTGGTGAGCGGACGCATTTTTCTCGCAAACCGCAAGATGCGCGCCCGCAACAAACCAGAAGCTTCAGGCGTTGATGAAGTAACGTTCCGGGGGAAGTGTTTTAAGTACAGGGAATGAAATATAATTTATTAAAACACTATATTTAACTACGAACTTCATCAAATGCTACACTCCTGCCCAGCATACAAAGTATTATTACAATCAATCTACAACAAAACAACACACCGAAGTTGCTCCGGAAATCGAACGATCAAGTGATGCAATTCGGATTGCGACCTGGGCAGGACATTAGGACACAAAACATCGGTTCCCTAATGATGGTCCGCAGATGAATTGTTTTAATGCAAACATAAGCAACATAGCCTGCCCGTAAGGCTCGTACCCGAGTGGCGCTCAAGTGGAGCAACACACCAAAACCCAAACAAAACTACACATAATCACCCCAAAAGCAACAAACTTTGGTGCTTCAACCGGAAAGAGCAGCTTGATTTGGTTGCGCAAAAGGCGTGTGCGCGCGCTCGCACACACAATGTGATCGTACTTTTGTTTTATTTCATGCTCGCAAGATGATCGCATTCTAGGTGCTGTTCCATGCCCAAATTACTCGTCGAACATTTCACGTCCAGATCGGTTGGTGGCGAAGGGCAGGAGAGGTAGCAGAAAGATGCAGGGAAGAAACAAACCGGTGAGCTCATTTTTTATGAAAATTATTTATTTTCCTTTCAACCCGGTGTTCACTTCATGAAACAATTGCGATGGCAACACGCATCACCGTATGAACTGGCTTGGTTGGTGTACCTTGCGGAAACGTAATAATAATATGTGTAATGTTGATTCTAATGCTACGGGATCATCATGGTTTTCTGGTGTGAGGGGTTGGAAAGGGGGTGGATGGAGAAGGGACGGGAACGAGGGGATAGCAACGGATTAGAAACCGAACGAATTGGCCACATCCGCAGCTGCTTTGTTACGGATGATGAGTCGTTAGTTGAGCCGAACGATCAGGCGATCGTTGACCACGATTAGGAAGGAAAGTGTTTCATCGGGGATAGTCATTCGATAATTTGCTCTGGTTGGGAACAGTAGTTTTTGCTACATTTTGTGAAACAATTTTATAGAAGTAATTGTAAGAATGTAGTGTGTGAAAAACTTAAATGATTCAGGAATATGGTTGAATGAGATTTCAATCTGAGAGATTTTGAATATACTATATATCTTATAAGATTTCTGTATTTTGAATGCCATTAAAGTATCTAGCATCAGAGATAAGTTCAAAAACGAGAGCATGATACCCTTGCCACTCCTCACTATGAAGGAACTTTAGGAAACAACCAACAACGTCAAGGAGAAATATACAACATTTTCTTCCTAATTTATATTTCTTCTCAGTATCTTGTAGAAATTGGCTTTCATGAAGTTGGAGAATTCAAAACATTCAGGAGAAATGGTCTAAGCGAGAGTCCCTGAGGTCTTACTTCAATGGGCTTTCGGTAGACCGGGCATTCATACCGGGATGATGTCTCGACTAATGTGAAAACAATCACCTTTTGTGGTCTTTCATTGATTTCGAGACCACCTGACTCTCCTCAGTGAGCTCACATTAGCAGACGGCCCGGGATCGAAATAAGAGAAATGTTGGCTATCAGAGTCCTTACCAAAATAAAGCTCATTTACCTATTCACCATAGCGAACGATCTTTTCTTTTGATACCACATCTCCATTATCCTACCAATCGTGACCTGGACAAGTTTGGGCTCTCATTACTGGACCGCTTGGACACTGTATGCAAACAACTTCATGTTAGTGCTGTGTAGAGGATTTTGCTGGTCTTGTTACAGTCTAGATCCGGAATTCTACAAAAGATTTGACCAACAACTCCGCCAACAAGTCGCCACACAACCGAGCATGCCCGGGATGATAATGATTATTGAAATGAATTAGTCCAAGAAGTTCTGATAATATGTCGGATAAAGAATCGTTCCACTAACATCGAAAATGTCTGTTGATGTTAAAATGTCCAGAAATTGGAAGTGGATGTTGTACTTGAATATTAAAATGGGTAGCGAACGCTCTAGAGAAAAGACGACCATCTTCCAAACAAAATTCTGAATTCTATGGCAACTGTCGTAGAGAATGTACGCAGGTCGTCTAGATGCGCCGAAACACTTTATCTTCTTTTCATTCTGACCTCAATTTTACTCGAATTTCGAAGGGTATTCTGGTTTGTTTTTTGGAATTTTATTTATTTTCCATGCTTTCTCACAGTAAAGCGAGCCAATCGAGAAACGCCGTATGCATTAAACATGCTTAAAAACTAGTCTGTAGTTATAATGTACAAAAATAGCATTAATATTCATCTAAAACTCTACCAACCTAGAGTTCAATTTCTGAATAAAAGCGATTGTAATATAAACACAAGACATCTCAAGCTGTTTAAAGTGCTGTCGGAAACAGTAAAACACGTCCTAGACGAAAGGCAATTAAACCGATTTAACTGCGATACGAATGAGAGCATAACGGAGTAACGCAATGTAATAAAGCTTGTATCGAAAGTACGCATCAATAAAACAAAAAAAGCACAGCCATTCAGAAAACCCCCTTCACGTCAACACTCGACCAGGGTGAAAGATAATTTTTATGTGTCTACGGTACTTAAAGGTACGGTCGCCCAGAAAGCCCAGTTAACGGAGCTTCAGGTAAGCCATTATGAATATTACGCTATTGATATGTGGTTGTGATAGAAAAGCGATTTCTCTTTTTCATATTAATATGCACAATTGTATGGAGGAGGATTTCAAGAGTATAGAATTAAAATATACTTTTAAGTTACTGTACGAAAACAGGCATCAAAACAAATCAATGCACTCAAGTATATGCTCTTTAATATGCAACAAAGTTAACCCGTTTAGCAAACAAACAACATTTTAATTGGTCCATTTGTGTGTGTGTCTGTGCGTGTTTGTGTTATGAACATAACCGCATTAAGTAGGCAAATCGTTTGCTCAAATGTTCCTTAGATGACGCACCTCACCATAAACAAACTCACAGCCAGCACGATTAGCAGAGTGTTGATGATGGTAGCCTTGGTGCTGCTGCTGATGATGATGATACACTTGATAAAGATAGCTTTTCTCAATAATCTTCCACTGTCTACGATTGTATCGAACGCACACATCCGACCGTACCGGAGCGATGGAATGCAACCCTTCGGGGCAAGATGCCGCCCGGTTTCTTAATGGTTCGGGAGTCAGCCTTGGATACGGATGCAGACGCTTACCACGCTTACGCCCCACAGAGCTGTGGTTTCCCGCAATTCTTAGCATACCGACCATAGTTGTCCCTGCTACCATGCGACCATCACTACCGAGCGGCGAATCCGGAGTGCTGCTGTTGCTGAATGATAAAACCGATTTGCTCCGGTAAACGCTTTCGAAGCATGCGGTCAAGGTGCAAGGTTCTTCCGTTTGCCGACACCGAAAGGAAGTCGTCTATACCGGTAGACGGTACCGGTCGGCAGAAAGGTGAAAAAGTTGAACTACTTCGAAACCCAACTACGCCGGTCGGTGTAGTTCAGCAAACAGCATCATCATCATTATCAGCAGCAGCATCATCATGCTCATCGCCTTGGTTAGAGGATGTCGTCTGGATGCTGGATGCTCGTCTGCGGGCAACGAAAACGTTTTCCTTTCCGATTTTCAATGCCCCTGGAACCGGGGCGAAAAGTCAGCTTCATTTTCCTAAAACGGTTTTGAAGAGCTGTGTAGTGCTGAGCTGCTGTGAGGATGTGTTCCACAGTTTTCCCGAAACTCCCATTCACCTTCTGTCCTTTTGCGTGGCGTGAGCAGATGCATATAAATATACAAACCGATTATCCCCAAACGAGACCGAGAGAGAAAGAGAGAGCGAGAGTGTGTGTGCCGCAGTTCATGGTCGGACAGCTTCCGACGGTTAGCCAGACCCTTCCAGGCAAGACGATGTAAGGAATGTGATAGTTGTTATCTTAGAATCTCGGTGTTGATGTTCGCACCGGCCCGGCCTAGACAAACCGGGCCCACACCATTGCCAATCTGCTTTCAAAAGGTACATTGTATCGGTGTGTCCATTTGGTGTTGGCAAGCAGTTTTCTTGGTTTGAGGCGTCCGGTTTCCGTTGCACTACTGGCTGTACGGGTAGCCCTGCTCAAAGCCTGACAGACAGAGCAAAGGAAAGGACTTGATGTTGGGCGGGAGAAAATTTGACTGCTATTGTTTAGCTGTTAGCACCTTGTTGTAGTTCTTTATGGAGCAGGTTTTCCAGGGACCGGCAACAGGTGTGTCATGAATCAATTAAAACTGACAATGTAGATTTAGATTGTGTCCTCGTTTGGTGCGAAGTGGGCTTACATTATCTTAAGGATGATGCTAGAGTTGTGACATTGTGGGAAGTATTAGGTGATAGTGCTTCAGAACCATTCAGTGGAATAATTTTAAAACAGTCGTGTTGCATTGATTAAAACATATTTTACTTTATTCTTATCTATCTTTTTTGGCTTTGGACAACCCCGCGATATCTTGACTTGCCATCACCTGCTTCCTTTGACTTATTATTTTTGGGTCCGGTTAGATTTGATCCCAAGTTTACTACATTAAGTTAGTATATTATTCTACAATAATATCCTAAATTAAGTGAAGATCCAGCTTGAGGCTTGTATAATAAGTTAGGATGCCAGAAGATACATAAATGTTCAACCTATGCCTTCTCCAATATCCAAAGAAACGTCTCGGTGCAGTGACCAGGATTGATCGTTTGGAGATGTCTTGGAAAATGACAATAGAACCAATAAGACCATCTTTCATTACACAATACTAGTTATCTAGATACAGGTATATCAAGTCAAGTGATCTATAAATGGATGTCTAGACCTCTGTAAGTTGTAGCGCCAGGGCTTACCTTATCATCATTTTTGGGAAAATTGGTTTACCAATAAAACATCAAAGAAACAGACTTAAAGAGGCCTGTGTCTCCATACCGTCTTTACAACGTGATATGAATATCCGAAAGACAAAACTAGTTAAAAATACCTTGGCCAGAATTTGATTGAATCCTAGTCACGGCACCAATACTCTATCGCGGAACTCGTATTATAAACTGTAACTCAACTGTAAAAAATATTTTAAATAACTACAATTATTTGGTCATCTATAGCGCTTTTTGCCTCCGGAATGCGTTCATTTCCTTAAAAAGAAACCTCACCAATCAACCCTTGCTACATCCTTGAAACCTAATCAAAATTCTCTCTCGCCCGCTCCCTTTCACGAAACGAATGTAGTAAGACGATCGAAAGAAGCCGATCGCACCAAATATTATAACGCATAATCGTCATAATAATAATAATAATCACACACCACGGGGGTGTATTGGCTAGCAAATGCAAGCCGCAGCCGAACAAGCAGGATGAACAATCAGGCAACACACAAAGCCCGAAACGAACCGAGCACAGCAACAAAACAAAACATCAACAACAAAACAGTCGAAAACGACACATCATGCTGAAACTAATCCCGTACCAAAGCTGTTGCTAGCTGGCTCGCCGATGTTCGTTTGTGAGTTGTAATGATACATGAGTCTTTTTTTTTTGTTTTCATTTTTCTTTCTTCATGTAGACAACTTTCAAACGGTTGAGGGCAACAACAACAACCAAAAAAACCCTTAACCACTGATAGATCTTGCCAACTTCCATCCCATCCAGCTGACGCAGCGTATGTGTAATATATTTAAAATCCGTACCCGTGGTTCGCTCCGGATCCGAAATGGGCCGTTCAGTAGATTATTGTCTTAAAATTTGATACACATTTACGACACCGGATGCCATTTAAGCCGTCATTTACTGTATGACTTTCGTGCCGGGTATTGTGCTGCCGGTTGGTAAGGGCGAACGCCGCACGTTACGCGTGTGTTGGCAACATAATCGAGCCCGTCATCGTCAGCGACAGTTCAGCGCAAACCGGCGTCAACGATATGAAACGGAGCAAAGCTTCGGCAGAAACATAATCTACAGTTCCGTTTACTTTTCTGCCCCTTAGACGAGAAGAAATGGGGCCAACAAACATACGCTTAGAGGTCTTAGAGGTTTATGTTTGTACATAGTTTAACTAAATTTTAAGAGCACCAGTTGGCGCGTGGAACAAAGCGAGGAAAATTTAAATATTACTGCACGGTTTTTGCTTAGAATCGACCCAACTTCAAGCCTTGTGTCAGAGGGTGGACGAAGAGAACGTGGTGGGGATTTCTTTTCTTTTCAAAGATCATATTTATGTTACCCGCAACGATTCGGAAGCTCACTTTCTTGCACGTCGCGTCGTTAAAGTTCTGTTTTGCATCCGATGATTGTGTGGCCCGCTGCTACAGATACAGCCCGACACTGTCTGCCATTGTTTGTTGATCGTTTCATTTCGATTCAGCTTTCGATCGACTGCTCGACGGTGAGGGGATGAACGGGGACTGCACGGGATTGATGCGTGATGTGGTGAGGTCGTTGCGCACATGCTACCGCTATGCTTCCGTCCGCGTTCCTGGTGAAAACGGGCCAGAACAAGCAGCAGACGTCGTCTGATCGGTCCGGTGGTTAAGCGTGGAGCGTAAAAAGCGATTTACAACTTAATCGCCCGAACGCTTCAACGGTTGAGGATTTATTTCATAACCATCGCGTTGTATTCTTCTTTCCCCTATGCTCATCTATGCATCTACTTCCCATGTTTTTTTTATGTCGCTGGAAATGATTCTTTCTTACTCTTGTTCGGTGTATTATATCCCCCATTAACCATCGCATTTCTTTCGCGCCAGCCATCACCCGCAGCGGGTTAGATCATGCCGGAGATCGTACTAGGCAGAGGCGAAGATTAAAGATTAAATGGTGCAATTTTACACCTCATGATGGAAAATAAAATAAAGTAAAAAAAAAACCTCCCGCCCGCCGGAACAATAACCGACCGATCGAATCCGATCGGCTAAATGAACAACAAAACGGGCCAACATATTAAAGAAAGAAACGGCAGATCGCGGTCATTGTGGCTACACTTGGTCTGTGAAGTTGATGATGACGAGGCGATGATTCGTACGTTTGTCGTACCGTGGTCGCTTCTCTCCCGATCGTGTTTCAAATTCTTCGCCTGATTAAACAACTAATGACTCGTACAACATAGCTGCATAGCACTCGGACATTGAAACGTGCGCAGTGCTGTTGTCATGATCGGTAGTAAAAAACATATTTCGCTTTCGGCGTACGCTGAACTGGGTGTGGGAAACGCTTCTGGTGGTGTCGTTCTGGTCCCGTTCCATTTTTTGTTTTGGTGTGAAATTGTGACCCTTTTTGGCAGACACAGTGCTGACTCATCTTGGGCCTTGGGCTAGTGATAGAGGGTTTATTGTATTTGATGCGAATTTTTCGCTACTCATATTGTGTCCGAGGTTTTGTGTGATGAGATAGACGTCCGGACATTGGGGTTTGGTGATGTGTGGAATAAATTTGATTAGGAATATTTTAGATTTTGACGAGTTTATTAAGTTGAGAGGTCCAGATTGTTTGAATATTTATACTCGACGAATCGATTTTGCTTGCAGTATTGCCAGTAATATTGATGATGTAGTTAGCTAGGATGGCGTTATTGTCTGCAGATATGTTAGGACTTTAAGCAGACTAGCGCTATAGAGTTTCTATCTGAGGACAGGTAGATAAGGCTAAGAAAGATTCATGTTTGGACAATGATCTTATTTTAGAGAGTTTTCTACTTCATTGACACTACATCGCCGAGAAGTTTTGTCCGCCAATGTACTAATTTCATCATCTTCTACAGAAAGTCACTGCTAGGTATGCATTTGAAGGATTTGCTGCCATTAGGAGATGACTCTGATATATATTAAGGATGATATCAATATGTCTACGGCGATAACTTATCATTATAGTTTTGTGGTTAAACCCTCACAAAGATGTTTGCTTCAGGCCCATGTTCACTATCAACCACTTATCTGTGCTTGTTGAAGAAATCAACGAGATCTCAACTCCTTTAATACGTCACTGTCATGGAAAGTTTAACTCCTCAGACGCACGCCATCGACTAAACTCTAGACGAAAAATCATTCTTCTTCTTCTTTCTTGGCCTAACGACCTCTTAAGGTCATGCCTGCCATTTCTGGCTTACTAGACTAATTGATACCGCATAGTTGGTTAGTCAATCCTCACTATGGGGGAACGGCCCAGATGAGACTTGAACCCCGGTCCTGCCGTGTGAAGACCGGCGCCGCTGTCGCATCACCACCGGGCCCCCCCATCATTATCTCTCATAAATTTTCATTTGTTCAACTTTCCAGAAGAAGAACGCTTAATTAGAGTCTCCACACATATAATTATACTACATTTTAACATTTAATAATCATGCTATACCACCTCTATAAAATCAAATATGGTAGTCTATTTCTTGTTTTGTTTTGATGTTCTTGTTTATTATTGACTTCAATTCTGGTTTATTTAATCATCATCATTAATCATCATTCTATATACATATATGCCTAATGTTTTACTTTCTAAATTGTCTAGTTTAACTTTTAACGATTGCAAAATGTCACCTTACAGTGTTTCTCACTTGATAATGCAAAGTTACCTATGATTTTTGCAAACGCTCCATACGAAATCGTATGTAGCGTTTGCAAAAATCATAGGTAACTTTGCATTATCAAGTGAGAAACACTGTATTCCAAGTTTAGGATTTTATTTTGTTGTTAACTGTTTTCTTGTTTGTTTTTTCTCTTCAAATTCTTTTTCATCTGCTCTTGTTTTATATGTGTCCTTTTCTAAGTCTTTAATTTATATTTTTCTGTATTGAGATTCATTATTATCTTATGTTATCTTAGCATCTTCCTATTAGAATTTCATAGTTTTTTTCTTCATAGATTGATTGTGTTATTATTTTGGAAACTTGAATAATACGTGCAAAACTGTATTTTGTTTATTAATATCTTGTATTAACTAGTAAATTTTAACTTTCCGCGATTAACTATTTAGAACTCGATTCTCTTTAGTTAAACATTCCTTAAATTACAATTTAATCGCTAATATTTGTATGATTCAAGAAATTCTATTCTAATATGAATTCTATCGTTTTATCTAAATCAATGCCAAACTTCACCTAACACATTTTCACATTTTCCATGAAATAGATGAGGAACAATCATGGAAAGAATGCCTTGCGACAACATATCACACAACCATCGGCCATCTCTCAATCGCTCGCGGACTTACATTCACCAGCAAACGAACGTCCAAAAGGCACGAACCACCTGACACAACCACGCTACATCAAAATCAAATCAACAGAATCGTCCACTCGCTGTCATCCCACCAAGCCAACGTTTAGCCTTAGTGTAGTACAAGCGACGATAGTGTCCATCGGCGTTTTTTCCTCCCCCCCTTTTCCTGCTTGTTCTTCAAAAAGCGTCCCAACAATTGAACGAAACGATAAAACCCGAGGCCACCAAGCACACCGGGCCACAAACGGAAAGAAACGAATCATTTTGAATATTCTATCGACAACAACTATAATAATATTAGATTGCAATTTTTCACTGAAATCTAATTATTGCACGAGCGCGCTTTCACGTTCGGCGCCCACCCGCGTGGAGAAGAACTTCCTGGCGCAGGAAAAGCAATCGAAGTAACTGCAAGTGTGCCAGCGAGCGGGTGGTCCGGCCTGGTGGGCATTTCGGTGCTGTCCAATACATCTCGCACCGATTACACACAAAGTGTCCTTGTGTCCGTGGATGATAAAGTTAGTGAAGAAGAAACAAAAAAAAAAAACGGTCGAGCAATCGATTCGTGGCGAACGTTTCATGTGAAGGAAAGCTGCATGTGTAGTTGGGTGTAGCCTTTTTTTCCGTTGTTGCTGGTTCCTTGCCTCGAAGGTGTGTACCTGCTCCGGTAGGTACAGTCTTCGGTGAGTTGATTTTCTTGATGTTCGTCGCTGGGGAAGCTTTTTTTTTTGCTGGTTCGCTAGGGGATGTGTAGTTTTTCTTTCGCTTTTCCGAAAATAGGTAAACGAATGGTGGAACGGAATTCAATCACTGAATGTTTCGGGATGGTCTTAAAATTGGGAACGGTGTGCTAAAGGTAGAAAAAGAATTTTTGGAGGGCAATTTGGTTTTATGGTGGACTGTCGTAGGAAATTGTCTCTCAAAATACACGCAGAGTGACGATGCTTTGATAACTGTTGGTGATTTAATGTGATTTAAATTTGTAGTTCTTATGGTTTTGATACGCCATTAAACTTTATTCTAAAACAACATGTTTGACTAAAAAGTAATTAATTTTTTATGACTGTCAACTTGCTATAAATCACACCATAAATGATTATTATAGACAAAATATAAAACAGCTTGCTGTCTGTTATTCGCAAAACATTCACCTGTGAGAATTGGCCGGCAAAGTCAAAACTATTTCCATCACCAATCACAACGTGCCAGCCCGATCGAAATTAAATTAGAAAATGAGAATAAAAATCGAAAAAACCGAAACACACTCACAACAATTCCCCCAACTGTGCTTTATCAGCATAAGAACTATCGTATTGGATTTGAAAGTGGATCAAACTTCGGTGCTCGATGGTGTCTCCTTTCCACCTGCTTTCCATCACGACCTTACCCCGTAAATGGTGCCCCTTCCTCGTCATCGACACACCACCAATAATTAGTCCAATAATGATGTTCGGCTTCGATTTTGAATATGAAATATTTATATCAATATTATAATTAAACCTGTCATCTCGCCAACTTCCAATCGAAACGGGCCTTCGGAGCTTGGAGAGAGAGAGAGAGAGAGAGAGAGAGCAAGAAACGGGAAGCTGGCGGTGGTTCCGGCATTTACCAGGGAAGCTAGATGTATTGGGCCACGGTCTGTAATTTAATCGACTCGGCTTCGCTTATTATCATATTACTCAATTGATGGAGATTTGACACACGTCAAGCGAGTTGGCGGATGAAACTTTGTGTAAATTATAACTAAACGATTATAATTGTGTTGTCACGGGGTGGGGGGGCCGGGTCTGCCCGAATGGATGCTACATTTACCAGGCATCTGGCCTCCTCCTCCTTCCCCCCTCCCACCGTTCCCCTCATCCACCAGAAAGCAGTCGGCCGGGATTTGTGCATTATGTTGTATTTTATTAGACGGTCGCACGCCCGGATAAGGCCGAGTGGATGAGCGTGGACGGTCCGCAACACGCTCGATGCACTTTGCAGTGCGCTTGTTTCGATAAATATCCGTTAGAAATGAGTGTTTCGTCTGGCTTTCGGATTGTTTCTCGACGCACACCCCCCACCCCGCGTCTCCCGGTTTCCCATCCAGCAAGCCGCATCAGCCCAGGCGAGAAGGAAATGATCTAAATTTGAATAATAATCTCATTGGCAACACACAGCCACACAGCTGCATGCTCGGTACGGCAGTGTGGCAGCATAAATAAGCATGCTAGTCGCATCAATGGGGAGCATGGAAAAGCACGAGCGGCACACGCACACACATTTCTCTGCTGGGTTTATATTATTTTGAGCGGTCGAGCAGGTTGGACGGTCCAGTTTGCTGCTGGGAAATAGATGCAAATTAAAATATTTGCGGTGTGAAATGTCACACACATGTCGGTTTAAATGTCCGGTACGTGGAATGTGTTGTTTGTGTGACACGGTTCGCGGCGGCTGGGAAGGAAATTATTGCGAAATCAATTCGTTAATCGTCGAACCGGATCGGAAATTGGTGAAAATGGTTTCGGGTCGGGTTTCTGCTTTCGGTGTGATAAAAACGGTTGCAATCATATTAAATTGTGTGGGGATTTGAAAATACAATTTTATGTTAATATTTTGTATAAAATAAAATATTTTAAAATTATAAAACTATTCTAAATATGTTTAGTTTGATACAAAAGAATTAAACGTGAAGAGATTCTACAAGCAAGAAATCTTTTATTAATTATGGAATAGGCCATTAGGAGTAGTAATAACCGGAAACGTATTTAAATGCACAAACAGGACCCTCCAGCAATCATCGTCGATTGATGTCTCAATCAGTGTTCCATAAAAAAACTCCATTTAACGGTGAATAGTTACAACACAAACACCTTACCCCATAATGTCTGTAATAAAACATTTGACGCCCTAGCTTCTGTACATACGTTTAACTGCGACAGTGATTATCAAACAGTTAGTTTTTACTACAATATTCTGTTTGACTCACGGAAAATGCAATCCCGACCGCACCGCACTGCCTCTCCATTTGCACAACCCACCACCATTTAACCCTACTTTTAAAAAATCGGAGTGTGAACAGTAACAACCTCATCAATTGTGCACGAGTTCTGTATATTTCACGAACTTTGATTGCATATTTTTCACCTGCACTTGATCCTTGTTAGCTTTGCGGCGTTGGGATGGGTTTTGGGAGTAACATTACACACAAAAAACACTCACACACACGCGCAGGTACACTCGGACCGGAATGAATGCACTACACAACTTACCGAAACAGGGGTTGAGTGAGTAAAATTGCAATTTCTCGTACTACCGGGATGGCAAACTGAACGGCAACACATGCGAAAAGATTGGGAAGGAAATGGTTGAGATTTACTGTGGTTCACACGATTCATCATTCGACCTGGGTCCTGGGATTGGGATTCATTACGCGTCGTTGGTTAATTCATGGCGACACCTGATCGTTTGCGACCGGGGCCGATTGTGCGAATGCACCTTTTTTAGCGAGGGGTTGAAATGCACCACGCAGTAAAAGTTGAGCTGAACAACTAATTGCTTTATTGCGTTGCTGCATATTGTAGGTGGAATGATACACTTGTGTTGGGGTTTCAGTATTTTGTACTTATTTTGGTGTATTTTTACCTTTCAAAATTTTGTATATAAAACATTTACACATTGTTCACTTACTGTGCAAACAAAACTGCATGCAAAAAGGGACTAGAAAACTAGAAGTAGCAGCAGCAACACTACCACAATCGAGATGGGATTCTTTGACGTATTTTTATTCATTTATATTGTAATCACATCCAGTTGCCCATTTGTCAATTCTTAGGCCTTGAAAACTTCGTCGTTATTTGCATCAGACAACCATAAATGCAGGACCACTTTTAGTTTTATAACGCATGAAATATCTGCTAGACATCACCAAATGTCGCAAGATACTCGTTTGAGCATGGACTACGGATATAAGGCTCCACCAAAAACTATTATCCGGCATTTTAATACCCATTTGAAACTGTTAAATTATAACATGTCTTCTCAAATACTTCTACCTTATAATCTAGTCCATAATTTAAATAATTATTGATATAAATGTCATCCAGTTTGGTGCTCTGAGATTCAAGTTGACTATTCAACTAGAACTCTTGTCTCAATAAATGAAGCTTTATAGAATAGTCGAAGATTCGATACTCGCATGTCAAGGTCAGTTTAAAAGAGCAGCACAACTGACAGCTGACGTTAATAACTCAAATTACTGCTGAAGAATATTCATTCAAGAGGGTTATAAGGGTCTTGCTAGAGAAGAGCTACAAGACGCAGTGAGACATTTAGGAACCCTGGCCAAGTTCATCAGGACTCTTAATATATTGCTCGTAAACACAATATTTGACCAGTCACAGTGTCTAAACTGCACCTCCTTCAATCTCACATAAAAATGAGCCTTAATTGACTCGGAGATTCGGTAGATAATTCTGAGCAGTGATATATTGATATCTTAGGAGTAAATAAATGTCGGCTTTGTCAAAAATCAAATGTTTATCCAATAATTTACTTATCTTGGGTTCAAACCTAGTATCGACAGCAGCATTTGATGTTGTAATATGCGTCCTAAAACTCTAACCAATAATCATCTCAATCCTGACATTTGCATCCATGTCTGGGAAACATGGACGTTATCCTGAGAAGAATATTCAGGAAAGCCAAGTATTTCTGCTCTATCAGATGTACTATATTCTCAATACATGATTGTTATCAATCATCCTAAATTAATCACCTAATTTTCCAAGTCCAGCAAATTTCATTATTCACAAAGTTTTAATTGTTTAGTTTAGTTAATAATAAATTAATAAGTGAACAAATAAAGACATTATATTTTGAATTAGTTGAGCGTCAATGATATCTGTAACAACATATTTAGAAAAACAAGTTTATGCTCACTCAAATCATTTTCAATCTTTCGACAAACGCTCCTGTCAGTAACTTTCGTCTCTAGAAGATGATAAATGATTTCCCAATTTCACCAACCCGAAAGAAAACAACCTCCACATTGGAGCACACATTCGAATCCGTTCTACTGCAATGGAACACCCGGTAACCACACAACCGGGTATGTGTGTGTGTGATGCAAAAAGATGGAAATTAAAATCAATTTGTCCATCGACAAAACATACCTACCCGTGCGAGGCTTTCAATCATTTCGGTACAATCCGTCTTTCTATCGGCAACGAAACGCATTTCGCAAAATTCTGAAACACCACAACATTCGGCTATCATTCAGGCACAAAGACATGCGGAGGTTGCATCGGACTCACAACGGTGTGTGCAACGTGTCCCGGCCACCAAAAAACCGGGACACTCTCTTCGCCCAAAACGCCACATATCTCAAGCGTCCCTTTCGCTCACCACGATCTCCAGCCATCATCAACGCAAGAAACGTCGAATAAAATCTAACGTTTCACGGAATCGGACCTCGAGTTCCTCCAAACTCCCACACACTCTATCCGGCTCGGTGCGTGTGCGTGTGCGATGTATAATATTTGTTTGCACATATCGTTTCAACATTGAATTTCCAGGTTTCTCCGTCTGCAAAAACCCTCAAACCCCCAGCTCCAGGAAAATGGATCCTCTTCACCGAAGCGCACACACCACACCGGACAGGTGCAGCTGCATCTGGGCGCCCTCCCCGAAAAAAAGGAAAAGCCGTTTCTTCTGCTGCACGAGCTCGATCCCGCTAGCGAAAGAACGAGCATTTTCCCCGGTAAAAGAACCACACCTGAGCTGAGGGTTGTTACCGCAAGGATTTCGCTACAGTCGAAGGACGGCGAAATTTCATCCGCTCATCGAAGTTGTCCCGGGAAAACGGCATGTTCATTTGCAAAGACTTTACGCCGGGGTGGAGCATCGGAAACAGCAGTGGCAGAAGCAGTTGCCTGCCGGTACAGAGAAATCGACAAATTAGTTCCACCAGGGCTTTGCTCGTACGCACATAGTCGCCGGCGTACGGTGTACGACTTCGCAGCGCATCAGCATCTCTCGGAAGTGGATCTTCTGCGGGTCGGGTTTGGTTACGCGCGTTCGCTGCAGCGATTCCCCGGATTCGTGTTCGATTCTTTCGTGCACGAATCGTCCTTATGTAGTTAAGCATTCGAAAGAAGACGGCGCATACACACGAAAACACAGACAGAGGGAAGAAGGCACAAGTTTAAAATATAATACAATAACATGTCGAACGGGCGAAATGTTGTGTCCGAATCGAGAAAATTCGTCTAGCTATGTTTTTTTTTTTTTGGTTAGATTGCTGTTGTTGTCGGTCTTCTGTCTTCCATCTCGTTTGCTCTTATAAGAAGCTTTGAGCTAAGCTTTCATCGTAGTTCAGCATCATCGGGAACCACCGTCATCGTCATCAATCGTTCGATGTGTGGATGAGGTTCACGTCCCTTTGCCAGAGTCTCCGTGTTGGCGCATTGATCTCTTATTTGGTCCCTTGGAGCACAGAACACGGGCACCAACTCTCAACCACACACTCACACAGCTCCGGCGCAAACATTGGCGAGGCGCAGATGCGTACGATGCGCTCGATGCGAAAGAAGCGTAATGATGATGGAAAGAACGCGCGAACCAAGCGGATGGTGCAGTTTCCCAGGGGCCCATGTCTCATCGTTTGGCGTCGCCATGGTGGCCCTCGTTCCAACACACGCACACACAGTTGGAAAGGACCCCGTTCCATCCTTGTAGGCACGTTGCTGGACATTTGCGTTGCGTTCCCCAACTCCCAACACCCTGTCTCCTGTCCATCCCAAGAGGGCCTCCGTCGTGTTTGGTCACCTTTAGTTGAAAGGACATCGTCGACGACGACGACGACGACGACGATGACTCGAACGACGTAGTTCGGCTAGCTTGATTGGATACGCACAACATAGAAGGCGTAGGAGCCCACCACCAACCCACACCCACCAGTACTTCCTCCTCTACAAACACATCCTACCTACAGCCACATGGCAACGGAGCCTGGACGGAGTGCTTGGAGGCCTCGAGCACATGCGAGGGTCCTTGCTCTGCCCGATACGGTTGCAAACGGTTACCGCGTGCGTATGATGGAGGCCCGCTGTTTGCGTATGTTTTCTCTCTCGCCACCCCTTCTCCCCACTACCACCCAAAACCCCCATCTATCCCAAAAAAAAAACCTTGAAGGAATCGGGAAATGCGGGCTGTGGACAACAGAGGGAACGCAACCGAGTGCGCTTTTTTGATGGAAAGAAAGCAAACTCGAGATGAACGAGTGGACTCGTACGTGTGTGTGTGGAGTCGCGCACCCGGTCACACACATGTACCGCGTGCGGCATCAGGGCATCCAGGATGCTGGGAGTTAGAAAGGTTTGAGCGGATTTTCATCCAACTCCAACGGATGCTGGAACGGGGCGACTCATGCTTCGGAAAATCGAACGCTGAAAGGAATAAAATCGACGAAAAATCCCCAAACCCAACCCCCCAACACCAGGAAACCATTTCTTCACCGTGCAGAGAGGCCTATGTAGCCTCGGTTGGAATAGTTTTCTCGTTCTTGCCGCCTGCAGTTCGCGATTAGACCCCGGGGTGCGGAGACTTGCGAGATGAAGGCCTTCCCGATGCTCCGGATCCGCTTCCCGGGCCGTTTTTTTCCCCCTGCACCGAAGACAAACCGAACCGATGGAGGATTTTCCCCTCAGTGCCCTCGCACACTGGAGCATTGGAGCGTTGGTGGGTGCGCTTCCTTCTGCATCTTGCACAATTCCTGTGCAGAGCGCGCCCGCTTTTTCGGTGCTTTATAAATATTATTTCGCATTTGCTGCTGCTACTGCTGGTGTTGATTCTGCTGCTGCTGCTGCAAAGGGTTCCCTCTGCTGGTTCCTTGTTCTTCCCGGACGACTCATCCGCTGGCCGATACCATCCAGCCTCCATGGAGCACGGGAAACAAAGGCAGAAGAGGCCCTTTGGCTGGATATTTCGGTGAAGCAAGGAAGGCGACGGACAACGGTTTGGTTTTGCTGCCGATGCCGAATCGAATGAAAAACGTCTATATATGGCGCGCTTGATTCGTTTCGCCCTGACCGTTTGCACGTCCGCTGCTGCATGGGAGAGCTAACGTTCGCCTGCCGGGGTGGGTTTACTTTCACAGAAAAATGTTTTATGCTACACCGAAACGGCTCTCCCGGTGCTTATTTGCGCCCAGTGGCCCACGACTGGCAACTACAGCTCCTTCGCCCACCCAACGAGCTCCGGTGATGCAACCGAGTCCGTGTCAGGGGGAAAATGCTCGCACTCGTACCCCGCATGCGGCATTGTTATTTCCGAGGCAAGAGCCTAGGCCGGGTTTTCTAATATGCGGAATGATTTATTTATTTTGCTTGTCACAAGAAACGGGGTTTCGGCCGTTTTCGCCAGCTTGTAGCATACCCCAGTTTGTTGCTGGATGCGCTTTGCGGGATTGCGGGACAGGGAGTAGGGGAAGAAAAATGAAGATTTGTGCAAATGTGAGTTTGTGTCCGGCCGACGATGCCTGTCAGCAATAATTGGACACCAAGGTACGGAACCACCGTGCACAAACACCATGGAATAGCGGGCGAGGATTGGTTCGCTCGGTGGAAGGCTATTTTGGCTATAGTGTGGTTTGTTTTTCGATAGCTATCGACACGGACACTCTACTATTTTCTGTCTTTCGGGGTGGGATGTTGGTTGGGCATAATTTAGAGAAGACATGGGACGGAAAACTACAACTACAGTATTTGGAGAGCCTGATCGCAATCGGGTGGATAAATATAGGTATTATTGGGCACAAATGCGATGACTACATTTGCTTTAATCAATTTGTTTTCATCTGTAGGCTTAAAGACAGCATAATCGGTACTTTTGAATAGATTTGATTTAGTTTTTTATAGCTTAATAAATAAATATGATAGATTCTAGGATCATTTAAACACAGCAATGATAACTCTAACATTCAAGCAGTGCACATCAAAATCCCTAACACGACAATACACTTTCGACGTTAAGGACTCTTTGGTGGTAAGATCATTTTGATGATATCTTCTTCTTTGGCTCTACAATCTTCCTTTTCTTCTTCTTTGGTTCTGCAACCTCGAGAAGTCTTTGTCTGCTATTACTGGCTTTTCTTGACTTCGTTTTATCCGTAGCTAGATATTCATTCCTGTGTGGGGTGGCGGTTCGGACAGGACTTGATATACCATCCTGTCTAGTGAAAACCGCCTCTCCTCGATCCATAGAATGTTTAGGTATATCGATGGATCAGGTATCTTCAACTATGAGATATCTTAGCAGCTGAAGATCCTTCGAATTCGGTATCGGGATTTGAAGTCCATAGAACAGCGAGGCTCTTTAGATAAGACAGTCTCTCGAGATCCTATAACGTCCCTTAAGGGACAAAGTCCCACGCACCATAAGATCTCTTAACACTCTTGATAACTGAGGATTCTTGAACTTCATGTTTGGGAGACGAAATCTCTAGGATATCAAGGATCTTCAGATGCAAATGACTCTTCGAACTCAATGAAGTTCCTTAGTCAACAAAGTCAACGAGATTCCTACACATTCTGCCAGTCCTACCACTTCGCAGTTGTGAAGTTCAAATTAAAGCGAATAAACGATTCTAATACCTTTTATTCCATATGCAAACAAGTGATATCCTTAACATTTATTTACCCCCAAAAATTGTATAGAAGTTGCAGGAATTCTACGTATGGTAAGTAAAGATATGGGATTCGCACAAGTAAAGATAGCGGCTCCGGTCTTCACATGGCAGGACCCCGATTCCCATCTGGACCGTTCATCAATAGCGAAAACTGACTATCGTGGTACTGCATCCGATATGTCTATTAAGCCATTGAATGACCAGCATGGGCTCTCAATATCTCATCTCTGATACTATGTCTCTTTATCAAAACAAGAAAAAAGAAAGTACCGTTCACGATCTAAACAAGCAATAAGCTGTCCGATCGTACCTGGCAGTGTCCAATTCTAGACAGTACCTATATTTGAAGAAGCCAACAAAAAATTCAGACAAAAAACCAGGACTCACATTCACTTCAAAGTCTAACAAATTCGAACAGCAACGCACCGGCTATTAGAAACTGTAAGTTACCGCTGGGCCACAGACAATCTCGTCCACCAGGCAAGACATCGCGGAGCGCGCAATAGCGTGTGTCGCTGTGTGTATCGAGAGTCCCGTGTACCTTTATTTATCTTTCCGCTGATAACAAAAGCAACCTCACCTGAGCGACACTGCGGGCGACCAGCAAGCTCCAGCTGCAACGAGATTAGAAATGAAAGTGTTTTTTGCTTCGCTTGTAGTCGCTGACGACGAGTCCTCGGCGATGGATGGAGTGGCCTTAGGAACTGTACCATGTACCAGGTTCGAGCAGTCGCGTGACCACTGTCAGGAGCGATTGCCGAGAAACAAGGGTGGCGGAACACACGGCTACAGACAAGTCAAATGAATGCCAAAATTCAGCCGAATATATAGCCCAGCATCAAACATACACACGGTCGCGACTCGCGACTCGCGCAATCCGTTAACTTCGAATGTGTATCGAGTGGTCCCATTTTTTGCAACGACCGAGAGAGACAAAAAAATAGTCCTCCACTAGACGCCCGCATGTTCATCAGCACCGGAAACATCCTTAGGAATGGGTGGCCGCCGGCTCAGCGACAGCCGATGTCACTCCGCGAAGGAGATGCACTCCGTGGATAAAAGCGCCACACAGCTCGAGGAGACAGCCGTAAACAATCGAACGGCACGGAACGGCATGTGCCAACTGGCTCTGCTGCTGATGATGAACACCCTCATCCGGTTATGGATTGTAAACAAACGTGATCGTGAATCGCGATGGGTACACCGCCGACGCCATACTGTGCCCTGTTTGTGGTGCCTCGTCTATACATGCAGGGTGCAGTGCCGTGGTGCAAAAATGTGTCTCCCCAGCCTTCTCTTTTTCGTTGCTCCCCGATGCTAACTTTGGGAAACAATGGTTCCAATGTTGTGCGGAAGATAGCCGTACGACTTCTTCTCTCGCCCAGCTGCTTCGCATCGCACCACAACACTGCAATGGCAACGCTACGACGTTTGGTCAAATCGGCGATTGGAAACGCGATCCGGAGCTTTGTGCCATTTGTGATAGTTTTATTTCTTAAAACATTTCCATTTTCCAAACAGTGGAAATGGTGGAAAAGGGGAAAAACAGTGGGGGGGTTTGGGTTTGCCGGAAGTGTTCGGAATTGTTTGCTTTTTAGATTAGTAGTTTCGAGCTGCCAAACCTTAAAAGCCGGGTTCGGTTTCGGTGTGGTGTGTGATGTTTTGATTTGACTTTATCGTGTGCACATGTGATGCAGGCTAGTTCTAGACACATTTCTTCGTTGATGTTTTTTTTGGAGAAAATGTCGAGAAGATTTTCTATGCAACTTTTATCGTAATTTTGTACCTAGTTTCAGTTCTCTCGGTTTTATATAATTAGTTGTTTATTTAGAATCATCTTTAGGCTACGAAAAACTCCTCTTAAAACCTCCTCAGAAATCGAGTTAAATGATATCTAGTAGTTACAAATCTAAAGCGAATAAATATAGGTTATTTATCCTAGCCAATCCTCAATCAATAAAATGTTTTCTTTAAATCCAAATAATCTTTTGATAAATTATAGTAATCTACCAGCATTTTCATGTCTCAATTACCAAGGTTTTTAGACAGACTTTGATTATAGTTCAAATTTTATCGTAGTTTATTCAATATGAACAACATTGACTTTATTTTCTGGAACAAGGTGTCTTAAGTTTATTGTAAATATTTTATGTATTGCGTTTTGCCTAATTTCAGGGGTAACCATACGAAAATCATTATATGTTTTGAACGGATTATTTTTGAGCGCAGTTTATTAAGATTGAGATTGAAAAATCCGACCGAAACAATTAATGTTACATCTTATTCTCAAATACAATAACAGATATACAGATGCACATTAACATTCCCATGAAAAAGAACAATTAAATTGCTTTGTCTCCATCGCCATACCTACCAGAAGGGTCACCGTGTCAGACCACCGGGAACAAAAATCTCCGAGACCGAGAGATATGCAGTAGCGGCAGTTGCTACCGTTTTGCACGAAACACGACCCATTACTGGCTGCAAACTGGCGTCTGTTTTCGAACACTACACGAACATTGAATTATGTTGCTCCACTGGTGTGTACCGACGACCGCCGCCGTACCACGATCACGAAGAGTAGCGCCGACAAGCGATACCACAAAGACTTCTCGTGCGGCTGCACTTTGTCACCGGTGTATCAGAGCTGGGCGGGCAACATTTGCATACTAATAAACATATTGCTCGTAATATGTTTATTATAAATAATCATGTTGAGAGCGGTGGATAAAGAACGGCCCCAAAACGAATGGCACGATTTCGTGGGCATCGTGTGGGATCTTTTCCGCTTCAAAAAGTGGTCTGGTAGCTGCTGAAGATGTTGGCTTCTGTTGAATGCAGCATGGCACAACATGGCCAATAAATGTCTCCAATCCTTACGGAAACACATCCCTTTTTACCCTTTTCCCTACCCTCTTTGGGCACGATTTTCGAGCAAACGAGAGCTTGTGAGCACATTGTGAATTTTATATCGCTTATCGCCGTTGCGAGATCATTCTGCATGCAACAAAATATCTCCCACGTTACGAATCTAACTACCGTCTTGCATTCTTCGCGAGCATTTTTATTCCGTTTCAATGTTTCTCTCAGATACCTCAGAGCTGTGCACAATAAAATTGCTGGGAAGAAGGAGCGAGATTTATAAAACAGTAGCCAAACAAATCGAAGCCAATTTCAACTCGATAATCATACAATTAGGAGGGCCTCCCCGACACAATCCTGCAGTTCTGGAGCAAAAATCAGCAACCTAGCGTAGCGGTAGCAATTTCAGAAACAGAAGCATGGTTTGAGGGTGAATTGGGTTGCATTTGAATTTATTATAATCAAATTATAGTGCGCCGCAATGGCGGGAAATGGCCGTTGGGGGCGTTTAAACTTGTAATTGTGTGTAGCGCTCGGGGGCAGGATTTCTTGGAAGTTTTGGAAGGAATGGTTCGATTGATCAAAACTTGTATTTATGTTTGATGAGATTCCATATATTAAAGATTTGTTGTCCTGATTGCGATATAAAAACCTTGTAGAAGGATATTACTAAAGAATCTTAATCTTATTTTCTTTCAAAATCACCTACAAAAGCATCCTTCACACCAACAACATCACAGTCCGATTAGCACACCATCAAACCACTTCACTAATCGCGAACGGTCAGGCCCCGACAGTAAATGTTCAAAGGCAACGTGCACAACACGCATCCACCATCATCAACCGATACTAATCCAATGGTTTTCTCGCCTCAAAAGCATATTGTCACCATCAATACGCCCGCTGCACTGCCACACACCAGCTCGCACCAGCTTGCAGTCTACCATCTGCTCCATTTCAGCCATCGTTTCCACCGGTGCCGGTGCGTTCTCACTCAAATTACGACACAATGCCATTATGTAGTTAGCACCGTGCGGTACACATCGTCACACCGTTTAAGCACGGCCCCGTACAGCTTGGGCAGCAGTTGACATTGGCAGTGGGACACACACACCGTAACACACTTCTCTCTGTTTGTCCGAATTGTGTGGCTTTCAACCTTTTCCCCCTAACGAAAGAGGGCTCGATCGATCCGGACGTGTGATGGAAATCCGCGATCACGTACTCGCGATTATCGCGAGGAAAATGGGACGGAAATAGGAGGAAAGCGTGACTGCATGTTCCTGTCTGCCACGGATCCATGCCACACGTCCCTTTCATTCCAGTTTGATTTATCAAAAATGTCACTCGTGATGGTTGTTAATGTACGAGTGTAATGCAACGATAAATAAACAATCGCGGCACACTAATCGATTGATGGCACTTCAATTGTGGATGCCATTTTCGTGGGTTACCACACAAAAACGGGCTGAACGGGAATGTTAAAAGGGTTTGCAAAAAATGCGAATTGATTATATTGATTTTTGATAATTTTTAAATCAAATTTAAATTAATCAAAGAAACGAAAAAAAAAGCAAAAATGTGTCAAATTATAAAGAAAACAAAATGCTTAAGAAGTATAAAATAAACAATAATGATAAAATGTTTCATAAACCATGAAAGAAGTACAAGAAAGACATAATACAATTAGTAACATTAGATTAACACAAAACAAAGAAATAAATGGGCAAAAAGAAGTAACAAGTAACGCTGATTCAACACTGGAGGATAAACCCAATGTGTGTAAGAAAATCAAAAGAGTTTAAAAAAAGATAGAAATAAAGGGAAATATATCAAAACATATCAAGAAATAAAGAGAAACCTAAAGACAACAGATTTTGCAGCAAAGTTACATTGCTATAGAACAGACAAAAATGTTAGAGAAAAAACTTTGCAAAAAAAAATAACAAGAAATGTAAAAGAAGCTCAAAATAATTAAAAAGTGAAGCGCCAAAAAAATTACAGCAAATATATCGGAGAATACAATAATTAGACTAATAAATGTATAAGATAAAATTATAAAGAAGGATAAGTAGTAGAAAAAGAAGAAGAAGAAGAACAAGAAGAAGAAGAAGAAGAAGAAGAAAAAGAAGGAGAAGAAGGGGAAATAATGCGATTTTCTGAAGTAGATCTTAAATCATCACAGAGAGCCTTTAACGAGTTTCTGACGCAAAATGAGGACTAAATGATGACTCTGTATTGTGATTTAATATCAGTTTTAATAAAATAAATTGGTTCGTGCAAAGTCCCAAAAGAAACAAAGTGCAACCCAATAAAACTTAAAATGCTTCAGCTCAACAGTCAGCTTAATTAAAATGCATAATAAATGCACCTTTGCCGCATTTTTTCCGACCAGCAAACATCACACTCACTGAATTAACCTCCATGATTCCATGATTGTTACAAAAGAAATAAAAGGAAATTCCCACACACACACACACACACACACACACACACACACACCTTCTTCAGCAACACATGCATTATGACACACGACAACAGGATTTGGTGTTTGTTTCTCCTTTTTTACACCCTTGTAGCACTCGGAGCCCCCCTTTCAAGTTCGGGTCATCAATGTCGGGAAATGATTTTATTTGCCACTCAGGTTGATCGTTCGTTTGGTTTTGTTTTAAAGAAGCAAAACTTCAACAACAAAAAACCCGGACAAACCACCCAAAATTTGACACCTACGTTCGGCGGGCAGTATGAATCGGAAAATTCGGAAAAACAAAAAACCAGGGAAAAGCATTAATAAAAAAAACACCCAACCACCGGGATGCATTCATTTGCATGGGTAAGTAGTGGTGATGGTCGCTGGAAGAAGGAAAAACACACACAAAAAATGGTGCAAAAACGAGAAACTCGGCCCAGGTACTACGGTGCATCCACGGTGCATCCTCGATGCGTGCATTCCGGGTTGCACAGCGCGTAAAATAAAGAATTCCCACAATGCATGCCAAACGCATTGGAAAAATAGCAACAAACGAAACGAAAACAACAACAAAAACCTACGCACACCGGCTATGAAACGAAACAGCCACAACAGCACGGTAAAGTGCAGTCAGAATTGACTCCACTTGGTGGGTTTGTTGTGGGTGTGTGTGTGCGAGAAGGATGAGGCGTTTGATTGCATGTAAAACCACCGAGGATAACCTCGGCACGGCACTGCCCCAACACAGAATGCACTCCGCGTGGCAAGGGTGGCAAGTGCATTCATTGAATGCGTTCACACAAACGCATCCGATGGGGCTCAGCGGCATCATCATGTCGGAGCGCGCGTGGCTTTTTCCTCGATGGATGAATGGAAAAGTGATCAAACTCGAGTGTCGAAGAGAGGTGTTATTTTCCAATAGCGCGATGCATGCCCACCCCTGACTCCCAACACCTCCCCCCGAGGGAGTCTTGTTTTTTTTCGGGTTACCTTAGACCGATGCACAATGGCACGCGAAAATATACGCACAACACACAGATAAATCACACCACCCATCCATGCGGACCGGAAAAGTAAGTGAATAACAATTTTACACCATCCACCTGTCCATTGTCCACTGTCCAATTGGGTGGGAAAGGAGGTGGGTCGAGTGGGATGCATTCGCGTGCGTGCCGCTAGTCGGGTCGCGTTTTACAAACCAAAAAGTGCATTTTTCCGCTCCGAAAGCGATGCACTTTGTTTGCATTTTATTTGACTTTCCACGTGTGACGGTCGTGCGATCGGACCACAACAGTTGCACGCGGATGCAAAAATGCATTCGATCGTTTACCGGCCACGCGGGGTGGGGGTTTTGTTTACTGTTTTCACCAATTTTATATTTAACCAAATCCCCGTAGCGCCTGGCCGGACATTGCGAAACGACTTTTGACCCTTTTGCGTACCCGATTTCGGGGTGGGGGGGAGCAATGCGTTTGAAATATGCATGGGAAAATTTGTGTGCTTTTGTGTGTGTGTGTTGGGAGTGGAAAATTGAACCCATTCGAGATCACTATCAGGCGAGCGTAAATCAGTCAGAAACGTTACAGATACACAGTGGTGCGTTTTATGGATGCAACCGGATCCGCGATGTCCTGGATGCAACTGGTGTGTTGTATGCAGGACAAGTGAATTAAACGCTGCATGCTACGGGGGTAGCGGGGGGACAAAGCGAAGCATGAGTTTCCACGAGGACCCAGTTGCATATACGTGTGATGCATTCAACAAGCGCGAGCGCGTGCGACACAAATGCCGACAGGATTAGAGACCACCATTTCCCACGGTGGTTTCGATGCATTTTGTGCGGGCGTTTGGTGGTTGGGCAGGATATTGAACACGTAACGGCGTGGCGACACACAGTGACACACGGTTCGGTTACGTTGGGAAGCGAGTTTTGTAAATCACACCACACCCGAAATCGTTCCTTTGGGGCAATATGTTCGAATTTGTAACGATGATGTAGTGACATCGTGCACTATGGTTTAGGTTCGGTCAAAGGATGATTACTGATAATGGAAATTTCAACGAACAGCTGAATATCTAACTAGTATTGGAAGGGAATTTAAATGTAAATTTAATGTACTTGTATCCTAAACTACTATCGAACTTTAAACATTTGTAAAGCTTACATCTTGAACTTCAAGAATTAAATTAACCAGACTTTTAAATTATAAACGTTACGCTATACTAGAAACTCAGTCCAGGGCTGCATTCCGTCATTTACAGCTGAAACCAATCTCCAAAAAGGTTGACTCCCCTGGAGCTCTCGCTTTGTATCTCCCCGCTCTGTGCCAAGCAAATCGCTGACCTCGTATTCTTGATGAGGCACTGGTCAAGAGAACTCATCATTTTTCTTGGCCATCTTATCTAGCTATGGTCTCCGTTAAGACATCTGTACAGCTAAAGCGCTCAGCTAGCTCGTGATTTACTATGCTTCCTTGTAAAGATGGCCGCTCGAAGATGGCAGTCTCCGATATTTTAGTCAAGGACTCGTACCACTAAAGAACAACCGGACGTATGAGAGCGCGATGTTCCCAGTATAGTCGTATGAAGTTACGATCATACTACTTCTTTTCTGGCCTGCTCCTACGGAGTACATCTAGTAGACAGGGTCTGGCGTCCAATCCGTTTCCAGGAAACTCGGTCTATGGTTTCACTCCTCCAGCCCCGGCTGCATCCGATATCCCTCAGGTCTGACTCCACTTGATCCAGCCAACGAGCTCGCTGTGCTCCTCTACGCCTCGTGCCGAACGGGTCGCTGACGAGTACCTTCCTGGTAGGCCATGAGTCCGGCATCCTCATCACGTGCCCCAATCAGCGTATCATTCCGGCTTTGACGACCGTCAGGATGTCTGCATCGTCAAACAGCTCAGCTAGCTCGTGGTTCATTCTCCTTCTCCACATGCCCTGCTCGCACACACCGCCAAAGATAGTCCGTAGCACCCGCCGTTCGAAAATGGTGAGTGCATTGGCGTCCTCTGCCAGCATAGTCCAGGACTCGTGCCCGTAGAGGACTACCGGCCGTATCAGTGTGCGATATATGGCGCATTTCGTGCGTTGTTGGAGTCTTCTGGATCTCAGGAGTTTGTGGAGCCCATAGTAGGCACGATTCCCCTGAACAATCTGCTTCCGAGTCCTGCTCTACCACGGTCAGAACCTCCGGCAAGCAGGTATTTTGTCTTCGTCGCATTGATCCTCAATCCAATCCTATCGGCTTCGCAGTTTCAGTCGGGTGTACGCTTCGCACACCGCCTTCGTCTACCTTGTATAAGGGACCTCGAATTGCTTAGTATAAAAGACCTGAGTCCTACCTAGTATAAGAGGCCTCGTGTAAGGGTCTCTCCGAAAGTATTTGTAGCAGAGCTGATCTGGTAGAGGTCCCCAGCTTCTATTCCGCCTAAGTCCTTCATGAGGTTTGATTCACCACTGCCAAAGACTCCATCAAGCAGATATCTTAACATCGTCACATTAATCTTCAGTCCAATCCTATGAGCCTGCCATTTCTACTTCAATTCTGAAAGCATACATCAACAGAACCTAGATATAACTAAGGGATAGACATCTAGAGGTGGCTTGTTTTTTGTAAAAAAAATGTTATTAAGTTATATTTTATCACAAATTTGTTTCTTACTGGCAATAGCTTTAAATAGCAATACCGATAAATAAATGACCGTCTCGTGACCATCGTGCGTTAGAAGCAAGGTGCAATCTAATGCAACAGATTCAACCAAATAAAAAACAGGACCAGTGTTGAGTGCTTCCCCATCGTTTTGTTGTTCTGTTAACGTTAATCGAGTAATTGGACGGCGTGGGATTTCTAGACGCACTCCGAATCAAGGCTTAGATCCGATACATACTAAAAGGAAGGCAAGCAGTGAAAAAAAACGTGTCTGTCTTGATTCATATTTGCATGTCTCCGATCAATCAAATCAATCGAAATTAAATTTTAGTTCCCAAGAAATATCGGATCCAGTTGTGCCGTTTCATACCGCTCCCAAATGCAAACCCTATAATAACGATTTATTTAACAAAACTCGATAACGGATGCGAAATGGCAGTAAAAACGCTTATCATCGGCAAGTGGAAAACGCTTCACCTTCGTCTTAAATGTCCGTCCTTAAAAATCACATCCAAATATTCAAAACACAGCACCGACTGCATGCAAATTAGCTTGCGGCCATTTCATAATTTGTATCCCCGGAAGGCAAATGGCCGCCTTTTTTGCAAGTGTTTACCCCCGGTACTGATTTTGCTTTGCGCTCTAAATAAAACTTTATTTAAAAAAAAACACACACACACTCGATGTTATGTTGCTTGTGCGTGCGTCAAGCCTGCACCAAATGGGACATAATAACAATGTTCGGGTTTGGTACTGTTGTTTTGCCGCAGTCGCATCCTTTGCGCCGCACATTGCCTGTTTTGTGTGTGCAAATGCTTATTACAGGATATTTTAAATGGCCACAACGAATAAGTAAACGAAAACCGATACCAATCAAGTGATTCGCGGTCTGTACGCTCGAAGGAATCGATCCGGTAAACGCGAGTGTGAGTGAATTATTTATTTCCCATTCTACACACTGCCGGCTGGATTGGGAATATATAAAATGGATCTTATAGTTAACACAGCGTTGCATCACCATCGAGCCCAAGTCTTCGAGATAATGAAGATGCATACCCTTAATACGAGCCCGTTTTTCGGTATGCAAATCGAGTTCGGCGTCCGGCGAAAAAGGGACACAAATGTTACTTCCATCTTTAAATTAAAAAAAAAAAACCTCCGACTCCGACCACTCAACTCATTAATTCGCACGATCGCACTTAATGATGGCGATGATGATGGTGGTCAGCACAAAGAAACAGAACAGAAAAAGGTAGCGCGATTACAACGCGCAAAAAAACTTGCGCTCCGGGTAATTCGGAAGCCCACAATAAATGGGGCACAATATTATATAAATGCGGTGTGCGGTTTGATGGCGAAACGGACGCCGACGAGGCCGACATAAAACATAAACACAGCGCACACAAATAACGACTGCACCGCATGCAATCGTCAATCTGCATACATTGGTATGCCAGCGTCCTCGGTGTGTGTGCGTGCCGCAATGGCGCATTCGTTTCGGGAGGCGTACAATAGTTATTTTATATTTTTATATACACAACAATGCGATATTCACACATGCGATAGGGCAGCTTTTTCTTTTCCCCCCAACATAATCGATCGTCGCCCCAGCCTTCTTCTTGCGCCACTATCTTCGGAGGTATTTATTCAGGCGTTCGCGACCGTACCACCGTAGCCACCAAGTCAAGTGGTGCTGGTGGACCTTGCCGGTAGCTATCCCTGCCGTACGGAGCAAGATAGCAAAAAAAACGCTTGGGGTTGCGAGCTCGATCGTGAAGGTAGAGGCCCACATCACCACATAACATGAGCATAAAACGAGATGAACATAAAAAAAATGCTATGAACAGATCCATTCGAATGAGACCATGCGTGGGGCTTGAAAAGCTCGAAAGAGACAGAGAGAGAGCCCTTGCAGGGAGAGTGGGATAGACGCGCAAGAAAGAGAGCGAGCCATCCGTCAACGATTATTGGCAGGCCGGGTTTTGGAGCCTCTCGGATAGCCGGAACGCGATTCCTGGGGCGTTTCTTCGGTATGCGTACGGTTTTTAGGCGTTTGCGTCAAGCGTGCACTTCTTTTATGGATGGAAAAGCGCATCGCAATGCACTGCCGGTGGGTTTCGGTGGGTATAGCGATGCAGGAAGGCCGCGACCGAGGATACGCACAGAAAAAGGAACAAGACTAAACGCGTGCGGTTTTTGTGTAAGGCTCCGTGTTCTCATTATTCACTCACATACAAGTGACGGTCGTGTTCGTTTCGGTGATGGAATTGAAGCCATTTTTTGTTTGGAAGATGTTTAAAAAAGCTCCTCAATAAAAGACAAGGAAGAATTTTATGTACACAATCGAAAGGACATTGTCTAAATATGTTGAATTGTTCCATAAGATGGCATTTTTAGAAATTGAAGTAAGAGCTTCACTGTCAGCTCAAATAATGTCTTATTTCTGACTTTAATAAGGCATTAACTTTCTGTTATTTGCCTTATCCCGGGCATTCTTAGCTTAATCTTCACTTTATTTGGAGATCATTTCAAACCTTTACATTCAAATGATTTACGTCACAATATATTTCACTTCAATTTCTTCAAACCGATTGCGCTTTGGCGTTTTTGTTCAGTTTTTTTATGATCTATTACTGCTGAAGCTGTTTCATGGTTATGATAAAAAGTTATTTTGTACTTTACTTTCTTCTTTTGCTTTGTTTCTTTTTTAAATGTCAGCTTGATTTCTCATATTTATGCGTATAGTTACTGTATGAACATGCTTAAATGCCTTCTTTCGGCTTTGTTTTTGTTTAAAATGAATTCATTTTCATGTCTCTTAGCTTTATATTTACATTGTTTACATGTTTTTCAATGCTTTTTGCAGTAGATTGTCATATTTTTTAATCTATATTTGTTAACTTCGTAGTCTTGCATTAGAAATTTATATATTTTATGTGTCGTTTACCACACAATATTTATTTTATTGATTGATAGTAAGAGTCTGAAGGACTTGCTGTTAGTCTTATAGTAATCATTTGCATTTTCATGTCGCTATCGCTTATGAGGAAAAATGGTTACAAAAATGCATATTTATTGAAGTTATGAAACAGAGGTCATGGCAAAATAAAAGAAAAAAACAACATTAAATCACTCCACTTAAGCAGCAATAGCCGAAAGCACCGAAAACTATGATCGTTAATCGATCGAACTGCAAGCCGCCCTTTTTTCCGGTGGGTAACATGCCGATCCTTGCCAACCCAGGTAATCATGATGATGATGATGATGATGGACTGTCTCGCCATGGTAGTCCTATGGCAGTTTTCTCCCGTTTTCGATTAAACTAAAAACGTGGGGAAACTCAGCTTATGCACCGATTATTAATGCAAAGTGATGGACGTAATTCGACATTTTATTTTATGGCGACGTGTCAGTCTCGCCGTCCGGCCGTGACGTTTGTGGTCGAGATGAGGTCGAGGATGAGGGTAAGGAGAGGGGTGGAAAGGGAAGGGAGTATATTGGTGTATTTAATTCTGTACTTTGTCTCCGAGATGGAAAGGAGTGATGGAAAGAAGGAACAAACAACCGGACTACTAATGACTGCACGATCGAACAATCAAGATGCGGAGTACGGTAAAATTTGACAGCTTTGGGGCTTTTGGTTTGTGGTTTTTATCCCCACTCCAGGTGCACTTACTAGTATGCATAATGCTTTCAAGTTGGGCTTTTTTGCAGTCTGTCACGATGTCAAAAGCTTGACTAAT
>KZ061735.1:213222-255913 GCA_002091835.1 Anopheles maculatus | reverse complement strand
GAAGGTTGGATTTTGAGTCAATAATCTCTTAATCGTTTTTTTGGAAAGAAAAAGATACTCTATTAGAACTCAGAATATCTCCGAGGACTTCACGACTTGGCTATAATATTGTTTGAATAAGACATGTTATTTCTACAACATATTTTATTGGCCGCAGCTTGGACCAGTTGGAATGACACGCTCACCTACGAAAAGCTCAATCGCTCAATCGTCTACTGCTCACTGCATTGGTCCATCTTGTACGAGATATTTATCAATACCCCGAAAATAAACAACAATTTCAGTTTACATTTTGGATCTGGATATCTGGATATCTTGGTCTGGATATCCTATTTTCTTTTTCTATTTCCTAGTGAACCTGAACTAATTCGTAGCCGGATTCTCAATCCTGCGACCAAGGTATGTTATTAACTGACTCCGTTTGTCGCTCAATGCCTCAACAAACCGATTAATATTTCCCACGAAAACCCCATGTATTATTCCATTCCAAACGGTGCTTTATGGGCCTAATGAAAATTATAAATTATCGTGAAATCAAAACAATTTAACAAGTGCTCACTCATGGTTGGTCGCTCCCCAAGCACTCTAACCAGAATTACTTTACGTTGAATCCTTACAGACCAGAACTCTTACCGGTGTTCAAAGGTAGCATTGCTGAGATTCGTCCGAAACACTTTTACGCTCTACCTTGAGATTCAGTCAGTTCACCGGAACAAGCTGAATGGAGAGTTTCGGGTTCGGAAGCCGCCGTCAACCCCCAGTCCGACAAATGCGTGCGTGAAGCCAAGATTCTGTTTCCATTCACGGGAAGGACCATCAAACGGTTCCCAAGGCCCCCCTTTTTTCGAGCGAAAAAAACCCGAAAATCTCCACGCTCCGTGACAGTGAGCAGAAAGTGGCCCAACCAACCGAAAGCGTTCGGAAAGCGTCGCTTCCACGAAGGCAAACGCGTGAAATGTTTCCTTTCGCGCGCACGCTAACTAATGCTCAACACTTTAAACAATTTATTTTCAACAGGCTTCTTCTGCACGGTCTGTACGCCCACGGCAAACCATTACACGCCGGGGTTGGTCGGTG
This sequence comes from Anopheles maculatus, assembly GCA_002091835.1. Classification (NCBI taxonomy): domain Eukaryota; kingdom Metazoa; phylum Arthropoda; class Insecta; order Diptera; family Culicidae; genus Anopheles; species Anopheles maculatus. Next base: position 254,836 of record KZ061735.1, on the reverse strand, counting down.
GGGCATTTGAAATAAAACAAAAAAAGCAAAACGTACCAACGAAATGCTACACAAACGACCACACCGCTAGCTTTAACGATCGTCAGCCTACGGAATTGTCGTTCTGTTGCGAGGGACAGGCATAAATAATAAATAAAAAATGAAACATCGCGCGGAAAAAGTCACAACAGCAAAACCGGGACGTCTTTTTTTTTGTTTGTTCGCTCTCTCGTCGCTGTCAAAGATTCAAATCTCAAACGGGGGCCCGGTTGTGGCGGTGTTCGTCGGTGTCACAACATCAGCCGCCAGGATTGCGTCACAAACAACCGGGACAGGCTCATAAATGGTGGTTTTATGCCATCGAGACTGGCTGGGCCCGTGAGCCGTACCGACCCCGGGAGCCTTTTGGTACGCTTAATTAAATGTGCTGGAACTGGTGGCAAGAATATATGTGCCGGACTCGGAATCACACACACAGAGTGGTTAGTGCAGAAAATGCAGAAGGGAAATTAAATTGCTGCCCGCTTCACTTGACGGTTCACATTTCGGGCTGTAAGAAAGCAAATAAACCGGCCGAAAAAAAAACGAAGGAAATGTGTCAATGAATCAGTCGTGTGGACCGAAAAGTGCAAGCTTTCGTGCAAATTAATTTGATGTTGGGACAACCGGGTTTATGACAACCGTGTGACTTTTGCTCGACCCCTTACGTGCACACCTGGCGTACGTGTGGCCTATGTTTAGAGTTATATTGCATATTCTGTGCTTGTTTTAATTTATGACCGGTAATGTTTGTGGTTTTTCGTGGTTGACGTTATACCTTCATAAAGCTCGCGAAATTGTGTCTCCTCGAAAATAGGCAAGACGGGTTCAGACTAGTGATGGGAACTCCGGAGTGGATCCACGAATCCACTCCGAATCTCTTCTTCTTTCATGGCCTGCTCCTAGGATGCACGTCTAATAGACATGGCCTGGTGTCCAATCCGTTTCCAGGAAACTCGGTCCATGGCTCCTCCATCCCCGGCTGCATCCGATATCCCTCAGGTTTGACTCCACTTGATCCAGCCAACGAGCTCGCTGTGCTCCTCTACGCCTCGTGCCGAACGGGTCGCTGACGAGCACTTTTCTGGCAGGGCATGAGTCCGGCATCCTCATCACGTGGCCCAACCAGCGTATCCTTCCGGCTTTAGCAACCGTCAGGATGTCTGCATCGTCGAACAGCTCAGCTAGCTCGTGGTTCATTCTCCTTCTCCACACGCCTTGCTCGCACACACCGCCAAAGATAGTCCGTAGCACCCGCCGTTCGAAAATGGCGAGTGCATTGGCGTCCTCCGCCAGCATAGTCCAGGACTCGTGCCCGTAGAGGACTACCGGCCGTATCAGTGTGCGATATATGGCGCATTTCGTGCGTTGTTGGAGTCTTCTGGATCTCAGGAGTTTGTGGAGCCCATAGTAGGCACGATTCCCCTGAACAATCTGCTTCCGAGTCCTGCTCTACCACGGTCAGAACCTCCGGCAAGCAGGTATTTTGTCTTCGTCGCATTGATCCTCAATCCAATCCTATCGGCTTCGCAGTTTCAGTCGGGTGTACGCTTCGCACACCGCCGCAGATGTTCGCCCGATGATATCGATATCCGATGATTACGATCATATTAAGGTAGGAGAATTCATTCACCTCCTCGAGATCGCCAGGATATCTGCATCTCAATCGGACTCAGCCTGACCCAGGGCGCCTTCGTCTACCTTGTATAAGGGACCTCGAATTGCTTAGTATAAAAGACCTGAGTCCTACCTAGTATAAGAGGCCTCGTGTAAGGGTCTCTCCGAAAGTATTTGTAGCAGAGCTGATCTGGTAGAGGTCCCCAGCTTCTATTCCGCCTAAGTCCTTCATGAGGTTTGATTCACCACTGCCAAAGACTCCATCAAGCAGATATCTTAACATCGTCACATTAATCTTCAGTCCAATCCTATGAGCCTGCCATTTCTACTTCAATTCTGAAAGCATACATCAACAGAACCTAGATATAACTAAGGGATAGACATCTAGAGGTGGCTTGTTTTTTGTAAAAAAAATGTTATTAAGTTATATTTTATCACAAATTTGTTTCTTACTGGCAATAGCTTTAAATAGCAATACCGATAAATAAATGACCGTCTCGTGACCATCGTGCGTTAGAAGCAAGGTGCAATCTAATGCAACAGATTCAACCAAATAAAAAACAGGACCAGTGTTGAGTGCTTCCCCATCGTTTTGTTGTTCTGTTAACGTTAATCGAGTAATTGGACGGCGTGGGATTTCTAGACGCACTCCGAATCAAGGCTTAGATCCGATACATACTAAAAGGAAGGCAAGCAGTGAAAAAAAACGTGTCTGTCTTGATTCATATTTGCATGTCTCCGATCAATCAAATCAATCGAAATTAAATTTTAGTTCCCAAGAAATATCGGATCCAGTTGTGCCGTTTCATACCGCTCCCAAATGCAAACCCTATAATAACGATTTATTTAACAAAACTCGATAACGGATGCGAAATGGCAGTAAAAACGCTTATCATCGGCAAGTGGAAAACGCTTCACCTTCGTCTTAAATGTCCGTCCTTAAAAATCACATCCAAATATTCAAAACACAGCACCGACTGCATGCAAATTAGCTTGCGGCCATTTCATAATTTGTATCCCCGGAAGGCAAATGGCCGCCTTTTTTGCAAGTGTTTACCCCCGGTACTGATTTTGCTTTGCGCTCTAAATAAAACTTTATTTAAAAAAAAACACACACACACTCGATGTTATGTTGCTTGTGCGTGCGTCAAGCCTGCACCAAATGGGACATAATAACAATGTTCGGGTTTGGTACTGTTGTTTTGCCGCAGTCGCAACCGTTGCGCCGCACATTGCCTGTTTTGTGTGTGCAAATGCTTATTACAGGATATTTTAAATGGCCACAACGAATAAGTAAACGAAAACCGATACCAATCAAGTGATTCGCGGTCTGTACGCTCGAAGGAATCGATCCGGTAAACGCGAGTGTGAGTGAATTATTTATTTCCCATTCTACACACTGCCGGCTGGATTGGGAATATATAAAATGGATCTTATAGTTAACACAGCGTTGCATCACCATCGAGCCCAAGTCTTCGAGATAATGAAGATGCATACCCTTAATACGAGCCCGTTTTTCGGTATGCAAATCGAGTTCGGCGTCCGGCGAAAAAGGGACACAAATGTTACTTCCATCTTTAAATTAAAAAAAAAAAACCTCCGACTCCGACCACTCAACTCATTAATTCGCACGATCGCACTTAATGATGGCGATGATGATGGTGGTCAGCACAAAGAAACAGAACAGAAAAAGGTAGCGCGATTACAACGCGCAAAAAAACTTGCGCTCCGGGTAATTCGGAAGCCCACAATAAATGGGGCACAATATTATATAAATGCGGTGTGCGGTTTGATGGAGCGGAAACCGGAGCGACGAGTCCGACATAAAACATAAACACAGCGCACACAAATAACGACTGCACCGCATGCAATCGTCAATCTGCATACATTGGTATGCCAGCGTCCTCGGTGTGTGTGCGTGCCGCAATGGCGCATTCGTTTCGGGAGGCGTACAATAGTTATTTTATATTTTTATATACACAACAATGCGATATTCACACATGCGATAGGGCAGCTTTTTCTTTTCCCCCCAACATAATCGATCGTCGCCCCAGCCTTCTTCTTGCGCCACTATCTTCGGAGGTATTTATTCAGGCGTTCGCGACCGTACCACCGTAGCCACCAAGTCAAGTGGTGCTGGTGGACCTTGCCGGTAGCTATCCCTGCCGTACGGAGCAAGATAGCAAAAAAAAACGCTTGGGGTTGCGAGCTCGATCGTGAAGGTAGAGGCCCACATCACCACATAACATGAGCATAAAACGAGATGAACATAAAAAAAATGCTATGAACAGATCCATTCGAATGAGACCATGCGTGGGGCTTGAAAAGCTCGAAAGAGACAGAGAGAGAGCCCTTGCAGGGAGAGTGGGATAGACGCGCAAGAAAGAGAGCGAGCCATCCGTCAACGATTATTGGCAGGCCGGGTTTTGGAGCCTCTCGGATAGCCGGAACGCGATTCCTGGGGCGTTTCTTCGGTATGCGTACGGTTTTTAGGCGTTTGCGTCAAGCGTGCACTTCTTTTATGGATGGAAAAGCGCATCGCAATGCACTGCCGGTGGGTTTCGGTGGGTATAGCGATGCAGGAAGGCCGCGACCGAGGATACGCACAGAAAAAGGAACAAGACTAAACGCGTGCGGTTTTTGTGTAAGGCTCCGTGTTCTCATTATTCACTCACATACAAGTGACGGTCGTGTTCGTTTCGGTGATGGAATTGGAGCCAGTTTTTTTGTTTGGAAGATGATTTAAAAAAATCCTCAATAAAAGACAAGGAAGAATTTTATGTTCACAATCGGAAGGACATTGTCTAAATATTTTGAATTGTGCCATAAGATGGCATTTTTAGAAATTGAAGTAAGAGCTTCTCTGTCAGCTCAAATAATGTCTTATTTCTGACATTAATAAGGCATTACCTCACTGTTATTTGCCTTATCCCGGGCATTCTTAGCTTAATCTTCACTTTATTTGGAGATCATTTCAAACCTTTACATTCAAATGATTTACGTCACAATATATTTCACTTCAATTTCTTCAAACCGATTGCGCTTTGGCGTTTTTGTTCAGTTTTTTTATGATCTATTACTGCTGAAGCTGTTTCATGGTTATGATAAAAAGTTATTTTGTACTTTACTTTCTTCTTTTGCTTTGTTTCTTTTTTAAATGTCAGCTTGATTTCTCATATTTATGCGTATAGTTACTGTATGAACATGCTTAAATGCCTTCTTTCGGCTTTGTTTTTGTTTAAAATGAATTCATTTTCATGTCTCTTAGCTTTATATTTACATTGTTTACATGTTTTTCAATGCTTTTTGCAGTAGATTGTCATATTTTTTAATCTATATTTGTTAACTTCGTAGTCTTGCATTAGAAATTTATATATTTTATGTGTCGTTTACCACACAATATTTATTTTATTGATTGATAGTAAGAGTCTGAAGGACTTGCTGTTAGTCTTATAGTAATCATTTGCATTTTCATGTCGCTATCGCTTATGAGGAAAAATGGTTACAAAAATGCATATTTATTGAAGTTATGAAACAGAGGTCATGGCAAAATAAAAGAAAAAAACAACATTAAATCACTCCACTTAAGCAGCAATAGCCGAAAGCACCGAAAACTATGATCGTTAATCGATCGAACTGCAAGCCGCCCTTTTTTCCGGTGGGTAACATGCCGATCCTTGCCAACCCAGGTAATCATGATGATGATGATGATGATGGACTGTCTCGCCATGGTAGTCCTATGGCAGTTTTCTCCCGTTTTCGATTAAACTAAAAACGTGGGGAAACTCAGCTTATGCACCGATTATTAATGCAAAGTGATGGACGTAATTCGACATTTTATTTTATGGCGACGTGTCAGTCTCGCCGTCCGGCCGTGACGTTTGTGGTCGAGATGAGGTCGAGGATGAGGGTAAGGAGAGGGGTGGAAAGGGAAGGGAGTATATTGGTGTATTTAATTCTGTACTTTGTCTCCGAGATGGAAAGGAGTGATGGAAAGAAGGAACAAACAACCGGACTACTAATGACTGCACGATCGAACAATCAAGATGCGGAGTACGGTAAAATTTGACAGCTTTGGGGCTTTTGGTTTGTGGTTTTTATCCCCACTCCAGGTGCACTTACTAGTATGCATAATGCTTTCAAGTTGGGCTTTTTTGCAGTCTGTCACGATGTCAAAAGCTTGACTAATCTATAGAAAGCCTGAAGACCAGGTCTAAAAAATATATTTTGATTTAAAAAATTTGCAAAAAGAAATTACTTGCTTCTCTGTAAATGGGTTAATTAATATTGTTCACCTACAAAAGCACTCGAAACATCAGCGGCCTACCATTCAAACACACCTCAATTGTGCTGTATCATTCGCTAACCATTCAAACCGACCCATTTGCCATTGAAAATTCGATTGCGTGCTTTTGAGCAGTTAATTTTTCCCCATTTTCTCTCTTATCAATTAAAAAAACCCGCGTACTTGGCTCGTTTTCCCTAACATTAACTCAACAAACAGAGCTGTGCGTAACATTTGCGTAACACCGCAGCACCGAAATGTACCAGCACAGCCTCACAGACTGGCCGCTGGATGGAGAACCCCAAGGGGGCGGATATACATTTTTATCCTCCATAAAGCATCGGAAACATTGACGAGATGGCCTCGGTTCGGCTGATTTTTTTCGTACCCGCGGCATCTGAAGTGCTCCATTGAGCGTAACCGTCTAACTGTGGTGGTTCAACCCTCTTCAATGTTGCGGAAAATATATCAATTTATATATATATCTGTGTGTTGCCGATGTATACCGCCAGCTAGAGAGCATACTTGAGGCGCGTTTTCGCATCAAAATGGTTCGATGGTGGAAAAATATAAAAAAACTCCGACTTACATTGGTCATGGTAAACATCCGCCATAGAGAGGTTGGCGTACTCGATTGGCATACGCAGACATGGCACGTATAGAATCATTAAACTTACATTTAATTTACACTCGTAATGAGGGAGAAAAAAATTGCAGGATAAACAAATTTGAAGGGAACGAAAGCGGGAAAAGAGTATTGGGGAAAAAAAAACATTCAAAAAATAATCAAAATGCCTCGCAGCATCGGTCGAGATTCATGAATGCCGCGAGAGTTTGAAGAGAGGGTTCGTAGATTTTCGTTGTTGCTGCTGCTGCTCCTGGTTGCGTCGAATCCTTATCACCTGCTGATTTTAGAGCACGCTAAATATTATTTGATATGAATTGAGTTAGCTTCAAAATAGGGGTCCTCTACTATGTAAAAAACGCAAAAGAGTCCTCCTGTGGCTAGTCTGAAGGACCCTTGTTTTTAATAGGAATAAAATAGAATTTTTCGTGACGGAAGGATTCATAATAATATTTTAATTCTTGCACTAGTTATGAAGTATGTTATTTGAAATATTTTATATAGAAAGTAACAACAACATCCGTTCGCTTGAGCCTCTAAATTCTACACCAAATCAATATGTCATTTTAAACACCTGATGATTCAATTCCATCGGCGCCCTACTCAACAGGCGCAAAACATTGCCCTGGGAAACTGGCAACAAATTGTCCGTATCGAACGAAGGGAGTGGTTTCAATTGCGATTTGTCAAACCGACACCATCTTAACCGAAAAAGCCACAACCACAGCACTTGTGGCAGCGCGTCGTCGGCTTGCCGGAAGGAAAAGCGTTAGCGAGTAACATCATCATTATCGGAATCAACACCAACACCGTCATAAATCTATGCTCCCTCATTTCCTTGGTGAGGTTCGTAGATTCCTATCCCTCAGCCAGACGTTCGATGCACATGAATGTCAAGTAGATCAACGGCAAGAAACGACCTTGCCCAACGTATCAACGCCCATACGTAAAGGGGGATGAATCTTAATCTTCTTCGAGTAATGCTCCGTCTGCCTAACCGCTCACCAACACCACACACCAAACAGGGGCAAGATGGTAGCTATCAAGTCACTCGAGTCCTTGTCGAAAGGGAAAGTAAATTTTCACTCAATGAAACAGAACATCGTTCCTTCGGCAACGGTGCCCGACAGTACGAGCAAATCTTCACACACAACGAACGGTCGTATCCTTACACCACAGCCACAAGGACGCAACGCCTGAAAACTCACCCCAAAAACCGACCGTCCCGACCGACCCAACAAAAAGGGAAATCTTGCGCTCGGTAAACACACACACACATCCGTCGTACACATCCGAAGCAACAGGCCATGCCCGAAGCCGAGTTGGCCCGGTGTTTGGGTTGTGTAGCCGCAGCAAAAAGGACAAGAAGCAAAACACATTAAGGCAAGCAAAACTCTCCCCACCCCTGCTCCAACAAGACTCGAAGTCGGGCAAAGCACGTCCAAGCTAAGCAAGTCTGCAAGACGCACGAGAGGATATGATGGGAGAGATTCACTCATACCCCCCGCCCACCAGAATTGGTTGGCAAAAACGGAGCAACATTTGTGCCCCAAGCGTAACCAAGCGGTGTGAGTCTGGACGAGTCCTCGGGAACGACAAGAAGGCAACAGTTTAAACACACTTTTGCCGTTTAGCACCATTTTGTCATTTTTGATACGGAGAAGATGGACTTGGTGTTTGGAGGGTGTGCCGTTGGGTGGGCAAAATGGGGAGTGATATGGTGAGAAGATTTCTTGTGAGATTCGGTACGGTTACAGCATGAAGCGTCGGTCGGTTCACTAGCTCTGAAGGTTTGGTGGTTCGTGAGAAAGGAATTATTTGCTGTTCGGTGCTAGACTTAAGGACTCTAAAATGATGTTGAAATAGATAAAGATTACTTTCGAATTTCGAATGATGTCTCTATAATTTGACTCCTTGGGAGCAAAATGTTGTCATCAATGTACTTTTATAGCCGGAGTAATAGAAGTTCCTAAGATTTACGCTGCTTTACGTAGCGTCCTCTTTCTAAAACGCGTGGTACTACAAGGGCAAGACTGTTCAAGTTGCTTTGCCTATTACTTATAATCAGTTGTTTAGAAAGTATCGAATGATGATCATCAAGATATCTTTTGAGACAATCAAATTGATTCAAGAAAGATTTTTAACCCGACCAAGTCTCTTATTGTGCCATACATTGCTGATGTCATCATGGGACTGGGCCATTTGCTGCCATTAGGTAGCCAAAACAGCCAGAAATTGGGCGCAGAGGTCTGTTGATAGCTACAGTTTAGTGGGAAACGTGTAGAGAATCAGAAGAGCCACTTTAAAACTCCTTAACCCTTACATGACATTCCAAGAACCTCATATTGGAACATCGTTGTACGCAATCGACGACATTTGAAGTTTCTTTGAAATTGTTTTCAGATGTCTAGGATATATGTATGTTTTCTGAGAATGCGAAAATGACTATTGATGGTGCTAAAGCGCTTAGCAAAAGTATTGAACATCTAAATGTTTCTTTTTATAAATTCAGAAGCTTTTTTCACCATTTCAACAGTCCTTACGCGAAATATTTTAACTACTTGATATGTTATTGAATAGAACAAGCTCATTCTCTGCAGCATTTGATCTCGAGGAGCTCTGAACATTTGCTTTAAATCTCTACAACCTCTTTTGTGAAGGGATCAATGTTATTATTGAACAATCGCCCTATTAATCTATATAGCTTGTTAATCTGAAGTTCAGATATCGAATTAAACCTTTCATAGGCAGCATTACCTTTTGAACATACAAACAATAATTCAAGACACAGAGAATCCTGTCAAAGGATGAATAGAGCCTGATGAGAACAAAAAGATGTCCAAGATCTGGACATCATCGAGAGATTCATCAAATGATTTTACCTTTTCAACGATAATTGCATTCGTTTTTGTTATTCTACGTCACTAATCTTAAAACACATCGAAGCATTCAATTGCATATTGATTTGTCAATCAATGTCCCGTAAAGACGCATAAAAATTGCATCTCTTTTGTATTCCATGCACAATTCTAGTGTTGAAATGTAGCTCAATTAGAGACAAACGTCACTTATAGTGTCTTCGAAATCTTTTTCAGAAAACTAGCCCCATTTTCCTAACAAGCGCTCCTTGGTCCATTGGTAGGACACCCGGCTGAATGAGTGTATGAATTGAAGACAATACAATCGCTCGTCTGATTCTAATGCTGCTTCAAAACAACACCAAACACATTGCACGGGCACCACTTGTCCCATAGCAAGCCACACTCTAATTCTAGACAAACAAGTGAGTTTGATTGAAAACGAGTGTTCGGATTTGCTGTCAGCTTCGAAATGGTTGCTAAATTTCGTACCAAAACTGACAGCTAAACGAGGACAGTTAAAAAAGGGACCTCAAAAACACAAGACTCACGTCTCATTTCTCCGGCGCTTGAGAACGACATCAAACGAACTGACATTTCTTGATGAAAGAGTAGATCCGGGTCCGACGATTTGACGAGAACATTTCACTATTATTTCACTCGCAGCGCATCCTGTTATCTTGAGCGCGCTCTGGAAAATGTGTTCTTTTATGGTGGTATTTTTCTTGTCTTGTTTTTTAAAACAAAGAATTTGGGAGGAGTTTCGGTGCGTTGCACAGTTTCGGCACACACACACACGACTGCTGTGTAATTCGTTCGTTCTTCATGGCGCTGCATGTGTCCCGCACCAGGCTCGGCGAAGACTTTCGGGCCGACACAGTACACGCGGTTGCATTTCGATTGCATGTTTTTGACAAACGATCTTCAGCACGCCGGAGTGGCTCTGGCGAAGCTAACGTTTCCGTGTGAGAGGCTTTTTCCCGAAAAATCGCCCAGGAAAGGGAGATCCCTTTTGCGAAGGGAAAATTTCACCACGTACTTCGCTTATTGCACCGGGCTCCAGATCTCGCACGCATCGGCTGCATCGGTTCTTTGCTGACGGAATAGGTGCAGGCTGTCCGGTAAATACGTTCGCTTCTTTTTTCTCGTCCTGTGCCTGTGTGTTCCGTTTCCGATGCTTTTAAACGCAGCCGGGCATTCTTGCGATTGCTCTCTTGTTTGATGATCTCGCCGGGTTTGACGAGACCGGGCCCGGGCTAATTTCTAGTGCACTGCGAAACTTGAAACAAGCGCCGACCGTACGCGCCATGTGAATCGAATAGCCCCGCACATACATACATTCAAACTGTAGCTGTTGTTTTTTGTTTTTATCTCGTTGAACAGAAACCGAAGTGAGGCTGGTCGCAAACTGTCAGTTCTCAAGATCCGCTACAGGAATCGTGGTTCGCGCCTGGAAGCGTTTCGATACGGTTCGTTTCCGCACAGTAGCGCATTCCTTGATGGATGCGACTCACACGGCCACTTATCGTCCGTCAACTGGCCGACGCCTTCCCATGCTCCCGAACGCCCCGAACGCCGTTGCAGGTCCCCGTACCACTTTCGCCAAAGCGCGATTCGGTACGCGGGTCTTATGCGTGTCCATGTCCTGGATCTTTCCTTTACCACACCAAATACACTGGACTGCTTCCGAGTGGCGCAATTGAAAACGTACACTCGCTGCCGGTGTCCCTTGGCCGAAAAAACGGGGGACCAGAGACGGCGAAGCGTACACTGCCCGAGCTATTCGCTCTGGCCAGCACACGTACACATTTCCGGTTCCAGCGGGGGTAAAAGAACGCACAAATGCACAAAGATTACGCTGCATCTGGTTGGGACGTGCGCTAGAATTTCTTGAGCCCCATAAACGGCACCGTAACGGCACAGCCGCCGTGACTGAAGCCGAACGGAGTGGTGGTTTGGGATTTCAATTTCATTTCGCTACCAGAAGGCGAAACCAAAGTGCTGCAGCAGCTCGCGGTCACCGGTCTCCATCGGCGGATATGATTGAAGTGAATCAAGCGCAAATGTTCAATTACAAATCGGGTGCAGGGCGATGCACGGACGGTCAAAAATGCAAACAAACGCGAAATGCAGCCGGAATGGTGAATATATAACTTGAGAAACAAAAACAGACGTTTTTTGGAAGGAAATCGAAGGATCGCCAGAATTTGCATCGTACCGTACGCTAGCAACCTTTCGGCAGGGAAGATGCATTCAGAGCTATGCAGCCGGAGAGAACAGGTTTGTTTTTAGAAAGAACCATAATTTTTGGGGTTCAAATTTTACTGCTCAGCATTGTTTTTTGGGAGTGTTGATTTTTGTTTTTGTTTTTCCTGAAGGGAAAAGTTTAAAACATTGGTCTTGCAGTTCAAGCGTACCTGGCCGGTCCATCGGTATCTATAATTTGGTAAAGTACACAAGCAGTACCGAGTTTGTCAAGTTTGACGGTCGAAGGACGAACAATAGGGTCTCCGAATTGTGCATGGATCGACTTTTCAGACAAACATTCTATTCGTTTTTATTTTTTGGAGCTTTGTGGCTTAAAGTGCATAGACATTGCATTTTTTCTATTTAATATGCTGCTTAAACGTATCTTCAATTGCTGGATTGAGTAAAAGTAGATAAAAACTCACCTTAAAGGCTACGAATGAGTAGAAAACACGATAATCGACTTTTGCTGAATATAAAACCAATCCTAATGTTCAAGAAAAGAGTAATGTGAATGTAGGAATCATAATTTTCCCAATGCTTTCCCAGAGATATTCTAAATATTACATTACCATCGCTTCAATATTTATTGTAATTATTGAGACTAGACTTTGAGACCTAGAACCGGTATTACAACCCAAGCAGAAATTAATTGTTCAGGAATTAATGTTTAAGTATACTAAATCAGAACCGCTCGCTTTAAACTGGCCAAAGAGCTTATTAGAAATGCAGTCAAGAAAGTCTAGAAATGACGGAATTCTTACTTCCTGATATTGTAGGACCAACACGAATTTGTAGTTCATTAATTATACACCATATACGGGTGATAGTGTTGACATTAAGTATTTAGAGTATGATAAATTCTAAAGGATCTCTCATTAAAAATCAGACGACTCCCTCAGATGACTTGTATCACATCACATCTCATCACATCGAGTTCTCGCAGGAGGTACCTGAAGTACCTTAAGATATTCCTCTCAACTCTTCTTAAAGTTCTCAAAACTCTGGTCGCGACGGACGAAACTGGGATTCCTACTTTTTCTTTGTTGACCTAACGATCTCGCATAGTTGGATAGCCCGTCCTCACTATGGGGGAACGGTCCAAAGGAGACTTGAACCTCGATCCTGCCGTTTGAAGACCTGCGCCGCTGTCGCAAATACTACCGGGCAACACCTGGGCAACTGGGACTGTATAACACTTTTATTACTCACATACGTTTTTAAGACATTCAAAACTGACGGATCCCTTCTAGCAACGTTCTAAAGAAAGATGCTCAAATGGATTTTAGAGCCAGCAATATCCGGCCCAGAACTCTCGAGGTTGTAGAGCCAGAGAAGAAGAAGATGTGTGGAAGGACGTTGGAGTCTAAGGGCCATCTAAGGTGATCTCACTGTTGAGTAGCAAATTAAACTCTCCAGGCTGCACCGCGCTATCCATGTCATGAGGATGATACTGGACAACCCAGCTAGTAAAGTCTTTTTAGGCCAACAAGAAGAACAGAGCAGTAGTGGTGGACCCAAACTGAGATCGAGGGATTCATCTATCCACCAGAAAAGCCGAGATATTGGAAATATTGTAGCTTCTGAAAAGTAAATCAGTAAGACGCCATTAAACGTCTCATGTCCTAAGACCAACCTCAATATCGAGAAGTAATGTAAAACTTTAGTATCGATATGTTTCAATCAAATTCTGTAGATTATAGCTTTGACCTTTTCTCAATTGATCCTACATGTCCAGGTCTAAAGTCAATGGGTTTTAAAGTGTAAAAGCTTCATGTGTCCACCTTGTAGACAAATTTTAAACTACACTTCACATCTTCAACTACTTTTTCCTAGGAAACACGACCAAGCGGACCTAGCAACTTTAATTATTCTTTCACCTAAACGAAGAACAACGCTACTCGGAGAAGCTCGCGTTTTTTGTGAGCTGCAACTCAACTGCAATTGATGTAAAAGGGTTGCAACCAGCCACTTCGCATTGTGTGCAGACTCACACACGCACTGGGTACGCAGGAGCCACCCAGCATGGCTTCTTGCCTTCATGCGTATGAACATTGTACAAAATCAATTACATTACAGACACATCTAGCCCACACAGCCCACTTTGATGCTGAGGTCCACCACCAATGCAGAAGGCGTCGGCCGAGCCGATCCCTCTTGACCAAACGATTCCTACTCGCACCAGTCCTCGGTATGTGCGTGTGTGCGTGTGTGCCATTTCTCAGCCACCGTAAATGGAAGTGCTAGAAAATGGACGAGGAAAAAAAGGGCGACCCAAAAAATGCCTGCACAAGATCGAAGTGCTTTCGTGTGCACTTGCTAAATGTGCCCGGGCCGGCATTAGAAGCTTGGTGCAATTTTTCGTTTTTCTTTTACGTTCGTAGTTTTTTCTTCGCTTCCACCACCACCACCACGCTTCTCAGCTATTGCATGCTTCCGTAGCAATAATATGCATAAGCCATCGGAAAATCGGGTTCTGTATCGTGCGTATGGGATAGGCCCTTTGCATGGAAATGCCTTCACACAGGGCAACCCGGGCCACATCAGGGCACAGCACCAGTACAGCAGCGACTTGCATTTTTATGGATGACGTGGATATTCCGGTGAGCAAGCTGTGAGAGAGAACAAACAAAAAAACAGTTCCGGCAAAGTGTGTTTTTTTGGTTTAGTTTTTGAGCCGATGCTCAAATTAAAAAAGGCAGTAACAGGGCAACGTTCTTCGGGGTCGGCACAAGACAGGAAGGGAAGCACCAACATGTCTTCACTGGCAGCAAAGATAAGCTGCAGGGCAAAAGGTTAAAAAATCAATCCAATAGAAAGCAGCGAACGGAAGCAGTGGAGTATACCGGAGCGCTGAAGCAGTAAAGAAAAGAGAAAAACTGTATGTAAGAGTTTAGAAAAAGGAAAAAAATGCGACATAAAAAAGGAGATGATTAAAACAAATGATAGCTACAAAAAAATGGAAATGTGTAAAACAGTAGTTGAATAACAAACGTTAAAACAATATATCCACAATATTAACGAATAATACTTTTCAAAATTAATAAAAGAGAATAAAAGTATAAAGAAATAGAAAAAAAAACAAGACAGAAATAAGAGATAATAAACATATATAACAGAAATATACAAAGCAAATAAGAAGAAATCAAGGAAAATAGTAAACTACAGCAAATGGTTATAATGAAAAGTAAAACATAAAAAATTAAATTGAATTATTAAAATATAAAAGTAAAAAGAAAATCCAGAAGAACCAAAAAAGATCGATTAAACATTACTTAGTTCTAAGTTTTAAGCTAAGAATACAGAATAAACTAAGAAAAGTTTTTAAATATACAAAAAAAAACAAAATTATAAAATTTGTTACGAGAAGGAGTCTAGCAAAAAGAGATCAAACATGTATTATAAATATAAAGAAAATAATAAATAAGCATTAAAAAATAAGACAACAAGCTGTACAACTGATGTAAAAATTACGAAATAAGAAATAAATAGTTAAAATGTAACAAACAAACTCTTTTTTTTTATTCGATTAGAACTGGCCTGGCCGTATTGCTTATTCTAAATTACACAAATACAATTCACATAGGTTGGGAGACATTTCCTCCTCCGAACCGTGAAAGGGCACCTTATCCCGGGTGTGCTCGGTTGTACTGCAACGAGAGAAAGAGTGAAAAATTAAAACTCTTTAATATAGTAATAATAGTAAGCCTAATAATAGTAATTAACAAAGCTTATTGAAATTTTACGCTAACGCACGATCGAATCCCCTCTAAATGTGCCACGGTTCGTTAGCTTAAACCAATTCCTACACACACACTCTTCACAACCAGGGCTAGCTAGGAAAAATGTGCATATATACTACTTTTACTGGTGCGTTTCGGTGGAAACTCTCTTACCTTCATCCTTCATCCGAACGGCAACAAAAACAACCGGACTGACCACACTGCAATCAGTCCCCCCCCCCAGTTTCATGTGTCCGGCGAGTGCGTGTGTGCGAGACGAACACCCTCTCCGTACGTACGCATAAGGCTTCCTCGCTAGATCCGCACGAAAAGTTGTGACTCTTTTGATGATGTGCGCCTGTATGTATGCTGTGCTAGAGGAAGGACTCAGGAAAGGGAGCAACAAAAAAAAACCGGGAAAAAAAACCCCCGATCGGTAAGGTTCCCCACCTGGTGCCGCCTGCAGTCACCGGCTTTGCAGAAAACTTCGATGCCATTGCTGCGTTTGTGGGCGTCCGATAGAAGGGGAAGGATGCGCCAAATGATCGAAGCATCGGAGAAATGGGTTTTCCTTTCCGTTGTCATTTGGTTTTTTTTTTCGTTCGTTCGAATTTTCTTTTTCTTTCCTTTGTGTTGTTTTTTTGAGGATAGCGCGTGACAGAGTATACCCGATGCAGGGTACATGAAAAACGCTCCAAAAATGCCTCACTGGGTACGGAGGACCGTCGAGATAAAGAGGAAAATGGGAAAGGACGAAAAAAGAACTGCAACGAGCGAAAGAGTGAAAAATTAAACCTCGTTCTCGGATTCACGTGGAAAAGGACACGTGAGTGTAGGTGTGTATGTGTGTGCGATTCACCCGCGTACTGGGTGGCGTCCGAATTTTAGAATTCGAATTTGAAACCAGGCGTTCGACTGATGATGCTAGAAAAACCGGAAAGAAAGCCATTCTCTCGGTGCCATCCTCCGGTTGCCAGCAGCGTTCCGGAGACTTTTCCAGTGTGTGAGCCTCCGCTTTCCTTTCCCCCTCCAATGCTCCCTCTCATCCCACATCAAATGTTATTTCCCGCTCTCCCGTGTCCAAGACCAAGAATACTTTGAACGATGGCCTGCAGGGAATGCAGCAAAACCCAGGGAAAGCAGCTTGCGTTCGCGTCGTTGCTGTTGCTTTATTTTGGGACCAAAACTTTCCGTACCGATTCTTCATTCGCGTCAGAGATCTGGGAGCTGCCGATCGATGTCATATACTCACTGGCAGGAAGAAAAAACAAGAAACACCCGCGGAACTGAAACCATCTCAATGCGCGCTTCCCCCTTTTTTTCTCATATCTATTGCTGAGTTTGATCTGTGTGTACCTTTGTGCGCTAGCGTCTGTGTGTGTGTGTGGTTGTAGTTTTTCGGACAGATTTTTCAACCGGTGTGCCATCCCCCATGCCCAAAAAAATGCGACCGATTGCGTATCGCTCACCGGATGCGAATCAGTCACAGGACAACGCTCCCGGGGTTCGGCTCGCCGACGAAAGATGGCCTGGCACCGGAATCAATCTAATCGCAACGACGCCGAACATCGCACACGGTGCTGAAGCGCATCGCGGCCACCGTCATTAGAGTCACACCCAGGGCCCCGACACTTCCCACACCAACGCGCTAAGCATGCGAAGAAGCGCGCCCTTTACTGGACCGATGGGACTAAATTTATTAACCAAAAAAAAAATACCGAGCCGGGGAACAGCATTCTGACCAGGGAAACGTGTACAGGGAATGTTACGGCTCAGGAAGGACTCTAACGTTGAAGGATGAGTGGACGATTCTTGCGTTTTCGATGTTTTTTCCACTCGCACTTTTTCTTTTTTCTCGCGCAGCACATCTTTTGTACGAGAGCAAAAGCTAAATTGTGACCGTCTATTTTGAGTTTCGGCGTTTTTTTGTTGAGGGGGTTTTTTTTTTCAATTTTTTTTTTGGCATGGTGTTTTTTCGGTTATTCAGACGCAAGTGAGATTTGACATTTTTTATGCGTTGCGTGTTCGTTGTTTTTCCTTTACCTTTACCGAGGTGCGTTTTGTCAAAGCCTAGCCTGTTTAAGGGCACTGCGTGTTTTCTGGAGGTGTCGTCTAAAGGGTACTGTTTTTTTAGCTTCAATTTTTATTTCTTTTACTTTATTTGCATGTTTTTTGTTCTTCGTTTTCTTCTTTTTCTTCTTATTTTTATCGAGATGGATTGAGCTATCCTTTTATTATTTAGTTTTGTACATAAAAATGTCATTTTCAGAAGCTTTTTTTCTCATTATTCTATAGTTAGTGATAATTTTATTATTGTTTAAAATAATTTTGAATTTTTGTCACGTTTGGAGCCTTATACTATTACTGATAAATTCTTCTTATCTCATACTGTATATTTCATTATTAATTTCGATCAATATGTTTCTATAACTTACTTTATTTTTTTTAAACTGTTTGGGTATTTTTCATTTCTAACGTATTGTTTTCTTTTTTATCATATTTTTAAAACTAGTCGTCTTAAAATTGTCATTTTCCTTCGTGAAATATA
This sequence comes from Anopheles maculatus, assembly GCA_002091835.1. Lineage (NCBI taxonomy): Eukaryota > Metazoa > Arthropoda > Insecta > Diptera > Culicidae > Anopheles > Anopheles maculatus. Next base: position 236,916 of record KZ061735.1, on the reverse strand, counting down.
ATTTTTTCGCTTGTTTTATTTGCTTTATGGGTGATTTTAAATTTGATATGGTTTCTTTTACCTTTTCTTTATTTCAATTGTCATTATTTTGAAGTATGTCTTCGATTTATTATTGTCTAAGGTAATTTAGTGTTTTGTTAGCGTTTGTTGCCTCATATTATTTGATAAATTCTTCTTATTTCACACTGTTTGTTTGATTGTCAATTCCTAATAAAAGGTTTGTTTTAATAAATTTCTTATATTAAGACCCTTGTGGCTTGTTTTTCAACTTTAACATAGAAATTTATTTCTTTTTAATTATGTTTTAAAATCTAGTCAATTTGAATTTGTGATTCCCTTTGCTATAATATTTTTTAATCATTTTTTATTTGTTTTGTGTATTTTCTTTATTTGATATGATATCCTTTGACTTTTTTGCTTGAATTGATATTCTTCTACGTTTTTATTATAGTTTCTTTTATTTGCTGTAATTCTATTTCTTCTTTAACTTATGATTGTTTAGTTGTATTCTTGTTTAAAACGAATTATTTTCTACATTCTATAAAATATTTATAGAAGAGTTTTTCACTACGAATTGTCTCAATAATCTTCGCATAACGGATCCGTTGCATAAAAGATTGAACAAAACAGTGAAACCTGGAAATTTTGAAAGTTTGTATTTTAATTAAACAATATAAAGTCATGATTTTCAAAAATTATAAATAAGAAAAGAGCCATCTTTACATTTAAATCCCAAAACATTCTGTTAAACAAATAAAATATCCCTTTTTAACAGCATGCAATTTAGCCAAATGTATTGTGCGCGAAGTTTCACAATCATTCTTCATCGCAGATTGTGTTGAAACAAAATTAATTTAAAAATAATGAAAATAAAATTAAAACCATCCCAGCACACCAGCTCACACTCCCGCATCGTCAAACATTGTAATAAAGGGCTAGCAAAGAGAACGGAGAAAAAAAACGCAATTTGTCGTTCCTTTACTTCGCTGTACCCGGTAAGTCACGGTCACTCCAGGACATGCAAAAGTGTACGTGTGTGTGTGTGTGAGTGTGTAATGCATAAAAAAAACACCAAAGTTAGCTATAGCAAGAGCTGCTTCAATGAAAACGTAATCAAAATCAAGCAACAAACACACAAGCGCCTGCAACACAAAAATAAAATTAAGCGAATAATATGAAGAGAAAAGCAAAACAACAAAACAGACACACACACAAATTTTAAACGAAATCAAGCGGTGAACAGAACGGATATTACATAAAATATGTACATATTCGGCACAGACACGACACACGAAGCAACGTGCACCGGGATGCTGCAAAGTGGTACAAGTCTAACCCCGTGTTGGTGTGTGTGTGAGGGTTGTAATATTGATTCTAAGCTGTACAACCCTTTCGCTTTACAAACGCGGGGATAAGCTAAGCTGAAAAGGGGTAACCAGGGTGCAAAAAACAAAACAAAACCGTTCACCGGAAGTTCCTGTGCTCCGAACCAATGTGCGAACTGTACGCGCGAGTGAGCAGAAGAAGTGGTTTTTGTTTTGTTTCGGTTTATTTATTTTATTATGAGTTTTTTTTCTGTTGTTGTTGTTAATTTTGCAACCCCCTTTCCCGAAATCCCTTCTGTTCGGGGTGTGGTGGTTCGTGTGGTGCATGTTGATTTTCGTTTTGTTTTCGCGAGTTTCTAATTGAGATCACTGACGTTACTGTCGTCGTTGTCGATGGTCTGTGTGGGGTGTGGGCTGCTAGCGTACCCATGCCCCGTGGTCGGTCGTCAGGGAGGAATTTCTGTGACCATCTGGACCGGTGCTAGGAATCGTTAGGGAGTGTCTGCATTTCGCTTGGGAAGGGGATTTGCAATAAAATCGGAATCCCGGTGGGTGGCAGTAGAAATAACGCGAAGAAGCAAACATAATATGCGTTATGTTAGGCCTTGTGTTGGGCTGCGTGCGTGTGAAGGGTAACGTTTATGCTACTGCTCAATGGTAAAGGTGGTCATCAAGAAGGTGTGTTGTCTGGTGAACACGTACATGAAAGACTTCTATGACCTACTGACCATAAGCAAGGAGCAATAAAGGACTGATTGATCTAGGGCTAGAAGAAAACGATTTTGTCTTTCAATGTATATGTAAGCCATTGGAGTGTATTCTTCCGTTGATTACTAATTACTTACAGGAAAACAACTTCCAATAAATCTATACAAGGACAGTCCCTTAAAATAATACTCTTCTCTCATCCTTAACAGCAAACTAATTAGCCTTTACAATTGCTTTCGCTGTACCTATTTCTCGTTTCATTTCGATTTTTGTTGCGATCTTCTTCAGTATTACAGCATATATATAAACATGGATATAAGCAACGAAAGTTCCCTGAACAATGTGTAAATTAGCAAATGTTTTATTAACTATCCAATATTTTTTTAATCCATTCCCAAATTTCATTTCTTGCTGCATTAAAAACAAGTTCTATACTGATTCGTACACCACGCAACAAAACTGCTCGACTGCAGATTTGCACCAGCATCAAAGCTTGCTCGACGAAAGCTTTCGCAGTTCATATGCTTTTCGACGTACAAAGCTTCGATTTAAACAGCCTTTCTTTGGGCTACATTGTTCGAAAAAGCTTGCTTGTTAGCTTGTTAGTTGCTTGTTTTGTGTTGAACTAATTTCCATTTTCTATTGCCTTAAAATTAACTAAACTAATCCTTAACATTAAGAATTTTGAATAAATTGCATTAACAACATTGATTTTAGTTTACCTTCTATAGTGTAACCAACTTTTAAGTATTTTAATTTAATTAATCTTTGTTTTTTTTTCTCTTTTTGAAGAATGATTTCTGAAACGTTTATAAAACAAACACCTTAAAAAACAATAATCGAATCTTTTCAAACTAATGCCTTTACGAATATCATTTATTACAATACACAACATAGTTTTCTGTAATTACATTGATGTTTAAATATGACATTGAGATGTGTTAGGTATTTAAAACCCGGTGTAGTATTTCAGTTTCCGTATCCGTGACATAAATAAAATCTCTTTATCTTTAAAAATACACTCTTCCATAAAGGTACAACACATTTAAATTGAAGCATTGCCCATTATTGTACAATAAATTTGAGCTGGAGTAGTGAAACGGAGCGTAATACAGAATGGTTGAAATCTATTCGTTCTTCATCGTTGGTGTCTTACTTCGTTCGGAACAGTCCGGTTCATCAGAGCCAAGTGTTTTATCGCATACCTTTGGAAAAATGAAGTTTCATTAAATAAAGTCCGTTTTTATATGATACTATCTTCTTCACTCACGTGTAAGCTACTGGAGAGAAGTTTCTCAATCTTTTCCACGTCGAGATTTTCATCCATTGCGGACACCTTCTTCAGCGCGGACGACACAATGCTCAGATCGCCACGCAGCTCACTCACGACGGCAGTTATCTTCTTCGCGTTACTGAGCACCTCCACTGTTTGGGTGTAGGGATTGTATCGGACTCCAAATGGACGTTGTATTGTGTCAGCATAAGCCCTGTTCAAGAAGAATATTCCAATGAGTTAGAAATGTACTTTAAATGGTCATCCAATACTCACCTCATCTTCTCCTTAGCTTCCTCGAACGAGTCCGTGTAGTAGTACGCATTCTGATACGCCGTAATGATACACTCCTCCTCGCACGTTATCTCCGGATCGAACCTCTTAATCTTCTCCGGTGTAGTGATCGCGTGCTGCAACTCCGCCACCGATGAAAGTAGCCCCGCTCCAAACACCTTGAAGCTACCATCCTTCTGACGGCACAGACCGAACTCAACCGTGAAGAAGTACAACGTTGCCAGCTTGTTAATATCGTCCTCCGAAGCGCCCAATGACGCCAACCCAATCTCCTGCGAGAACTGGGCGAAGCTTGAGTTGGCCAGCAGTGGCATATGCCCGAGCAGCTCGTGACAGCAATCGCTGGAAATACAAAATTTCAAATTATACTTTGCCCGCTCGCAGTGGTATAATTCGAAATTTCAATTTACGGTTCCGGTGTGTAGAACGGGTCGGACGAATGGCGGATGTACTGGGTGCAGTGAAACACCCGAAACGCCAGCCCGGACAGGAAATCGCGCGGCGAAAGATACCCGGCAACGGGACGAATCTGGAAGCCTGTTTTGCGCTTCAGAAAGACGTTGATGTCTTGCAGCTGCGGTAGGTTGTCCTCTCGGTAGCCACAGTACTTTACCAGCTCGGGCCAATTCTCCAGATACTCCGGTACGGCATACTTGATGTACAGCTTGTGCAGCTCACGGAAAACGGTTCCCCTGAGGGGTAGGAAAGAAGGTACGCTGTAAACCACACGACTATCATCGTCTTGAAGATGGAAAGTTCACTCCTTAGAGTCACTCCTGCTGTCGAGTAACTCAATTAACCCGCACTGAATGGTATACTCGTTAGACGCAACGGAACAACTCGTCGTTGGATTGATTACTCTCACAAGCCCAACCGGATGTTCTCTCTCAACAACTGTCCAGAGCTTGTAGCTGCTCCGATCGATGTCACGAGACATGCAAAGCCATTGAAAAGTGTAAATCTAATTTACCAGGTTTTGATTTCCTCCGGTGTGTACTGAACCCTCGGGATGGGACTGCCACTGTAAGGATGAAGATAGAATCCGGGCAGGATTAGTCAAAACCATACTTGCACACACGATCACGCACACACACTTACTGCTTGTAGGAGTTAGCAATGGCCGCAAATTGCTCTCGACGCTTGCGGTACACCGGATCCTTGAACCCGGGATGGTCTGCATCTAGCTCGCTGCCGTACATCAGCACGTTCTGCGCTCGGTCCAGGTCAGAAATTTTCCTCGGAAACCAGTGCATTTCTCCGAAATCTATTTGGAATAAAAAAGAAACTATTTAAACACAGTTCACACAAGAAATGGTGCGTCGAGACTTACCAAAGCTTCCACAAGCGGACAGTGGCGTCGGCGGTGGTCCATCACTGTTCACCTGGGCCGCATAGTTGACCGATTGCACCTCGCGCTTCAGCAAACGCAACACTTGATCCAGCCGATTAGCATCACACTCCACGTCGACGAGAACGTCCGCACTCTCGCACGTTTCGCCACTCTTGTTCAGCTCCACGTGCAGCACATTGATGCCCAGCTCCTGGAACACGCGCAACGCACTGGCCAGCCCACCGATTTGGTTTTTCAGCGTAAAGATAATCGAGGTACGATCGGACCCCATCCGTTCGTTACCGTTGCTGTGATCAACTGATTTCTGATGACAAAAAAGATGACGAAGGGAAGAAATTAGAAGAGTTATTAGGGGCTTTACCTAAAATTTAAGGAAAAAGGATCTTGGTGTCCAGACTCTGTAATATGATATAAACATGCTAAATTACTAAAGTGGAGGACTAAAACTTCGCAGGAATTTTTCCTATTTATCCAAAAATAATATCTTTCTGTAATAAATCCGTAGAAACCCTTTATAAAACAGTTCAAAATTCATGACTACTTCCCAATAATATATGCCCTGCATCAAACTAAATTCATGAGATATCGCTTGAACCTTTTCCAAAGCATCTTTTGAGCAGGTCCTAAGCAAATTCCTAAGTCCTAAGTGTAGTGTAACTAGTTTTCCACATCAAGGCTTATATGTACAACGACTAATGCACAATGCACTAAAATAAAGATTTCATAGCATCTGATCACTTGAGAAAACATTATTCATTCCTCATCACTTTCCACAACTTCAAGCATTTAAAACAGTCACCCAGCATCAAGCATCAACTTTTTTTGTGTACGTTAATCCGTCCAGTTCCAACTCTTCACCATTTCACCATTTTTTAAATCATACACATGTGAGCACTTGTTGATAATTACAGCAAATTCCTTTCGCCGATGTAACGGGCTACCCTCCTTAACTGCCCACTCCTGATCGCCACTGTGATACAGCCATAATCCCAATAATCCTTTGCCGGAACCACTCATCGCGCACTGGAACGATTCCGGATCCTTTTTTGCTGTTTTCCGGGCCAAAAAACGGGGGGGCACAAACCGAAAACCAGAATAAACACTTGAACTTTGAACCACACACGGGTGTAAAAACGGCCGTTAGTCCTGCGAGGATGCACCCGGAACGATACGACACGCACGGCGCACTCGAATCAACTGGTGAGTTTTGCAATCACTAATGGCCCCTTTTATACGTTTCCGACCGTGCCGAATCCTTCGACGGTGGAGATGGGTTGGAGTTGGGTGTAGTAGGTGATCCGTTCGTCCCACGTCTAAAGCTCTGGAGTTGGGGAGAGTCAGGGAAATATATTCTAGGTTTCTTACCATTCATTCGCAGCCAGCACAGTCTCTCTCTCGCTCTAACCCAGCACCCTTCAGCACGTTCGGGGTTTGACGTACCCGCATAAAATCTTCTCGCTTTCGACACATTTTCCTGAGCTCCAAAGAATCTCTCCTTCCTCGTTCATAGATCGTTTCTCTATGCGTGTGTTTGTGCCCTTTTTTTTTTGCTCGACGATGTGGCGCAGTGGATTCGGTTCGATGTTCTTTCCCGTCGGACATCCTTAAGAAAGCCAGCTCCCAGCCGATTGGCTGAATCACGATAATGTCAGGAATAATCTAAACTTTATCGTCGATGTGATTTTATGCTGGTATGCTTCTCGAGAGGGGGATGGCGAATGTGGACAGCCAGGTATGGGGAGGATTTGTTAAACGTTAAACCGAGCACGAGTTGTTGATTATGACCATCTCCTCTAGTGCTATGAACTGGGTGCTACCGGGAACCGGGATAATGACGATGATGATGGAACCGTTTTCATTCGTCAGACAAACTTATCACTTCCTGTTAGCTGGTGACGTTAACTACGGATGTTTCAAGCGATTGAAAATGAGACAGAGCATTGGGTAAAGGTGATGGTGACTAGTTAATACTGAAGAATGCGTTAAAATAGCTCTCATTGAAATTAAAAACGATTAAACTGCAATCCTTTGCGAGGATGTCATTAATGTTTTGTTCAGGAACTCGTTGATCATAGTAAAACGATACACGATAAAACATTCATTTGGTATTATAGAACTTATCTACAATAAACCCTACCAAAAGAATACTTTTTACTGTCAAATAAATAAAAAAAATCATATCACTAACCGTTTCATCCGTGCTCCAGGCTGGATAATACTTGCAGAAGCTGTTGGACCACCCTTAAAACGAAAATGAAGCAAAGAAAACCCGAATGAGAAAAACGAATCTCATCCTAAGTGTGTTTATCTACCAGCTCGAGTACTTACCGAAGGCATTCTGTATAAAATCACTATTTGTTCCGTGGCTTGGCGCCATTTATTCTTAGCCCATGATGGGGACTACATGGGTCACACACGCGGTAAACGAGGGAACCCTAGAGGATCCCTTTTTGCTCGAGTGCTACTCGCTTCTTACTGGGGCGTCCAGTTTCGTAGGGATGGGAAGCAGACGCCTGTCACTCTTAATAGTGGGAAATCGTTCCACCGAACCGAAGGGAATCGTCAACGTCACGCAGTTCCACAATCCTTTCGACCGGTCAGGAGAAGAATTAATTTCGCGACGCCACTATTGGACGGTGCTTCCGTGTCCGCAGGTTCACTTGGTAGCGTTAAAGATCATCCGCACTGACCTTTTATGTCCGCCGGTTGGTATCGGATCGTTGGTTTTTGGTTAATTTCGCTGGCACAGTTTTCGTTGGTAGGAAAAGCAAGAACACCAGGAGACGAAGCCAAAAAGGAAAGGAAAACGTCACAGTAGAAAGCCTTTGAAGAACGGAACGCTGAAGCACACTTAAACGACCACAGGCGTGCACTTCTCGTCCTCTCCAATAGCACACGCAGACAAACAGGACACGCTTCAATCGCTGCAAGCTTCCCATTCTTGATGCGGGGGAAAAGTGTCCAGCAGCGAGAAGCTGGAAGAGAATGACACGCGCGGAAGATAATGATAGTGATGATAAGGGAAAAGCATGTAACAATGCTGGCAACCGTTTTCCACTTGTTGCTGGCTCGCTTTGAGCTAACGGAGGAATCGTAAAACCGATTCTCTGTTAGAAGAACCGTCAGAGACTTTACCAACTTGTTGGGGTTTTTGGTTTTTGTGTGCAGCAGTTTCTCCCGGTTTTCCACAATGTTTGAATAGGAAACCAATCGAGACTAGATTGAAAAGGTGCATGAAACGAAGCACGAGTGAAATCGGTGAAAGCAAGAAAAATCAGCACTGGGATTTTCCAACGAGGAAGCTCACCGTTTCCCCGTAATCGATTGACGACTGCTTGTGTGTGTCGGGAAACCGGGAAACTGTCCAGTATCGATTCACTTAATGTAACGACTTGCGGTGGTGGATCGTTTGGCGAACAGTCAGATCGCAAAAATGGACGGTGCGAATAAACGATAAGCGCTAATTCATGAATATATTCATCAGTGTGGTGCGGGAAAACTGGGATTCGGAAGCATCGCAACTGGTAGCTAGGTTTAACGAGGACCAGCAGAGGGTAGATTTCTTAACGAACCTTCATTGATTGATTATCCTTGCTAGGTTATCAGAAGATTCTTAAACGCTTTCTTTAGTTGGTTGTTGTAAGTATTCGGTTGAAGCTGTAGAATATTCTTGTATGAGTTTCTCAGTAACCAAATGTTTTCCTAACAGAACTTTTGTTGATTTCGCAGTAACTCGACGACAGTGTCTAACTATTACAGAGTCTTCAATTTTCAACCTTGCTGAAAATCTTGACGATGATATCAGTACAATAAGTTCTTCGTGAATTCAGCAACAATCTTCAAGAAAAAGGTACATATTTCTTGTGTTTTTTCTTCACCTCATAGCAGCTCTTTCTTATGACTTTTGTCGGAGACTTTAAGGGCAATATCTTGAGCACAGTCTTCTTTCAGGCGATAAAGGTCTTATCATACGCCGAAGACATATACATCATTTGTTAATGTGAAAGATACTTCACAGCTACCCCGTAGATCAACCCGTTGAGGTCGTCCAAAATCAAGCTTAGATCTATAGCCAACACAACCGATAGTATGGATATTGAAATTCGTACTAGTGTACTGGAAAGCTAAGGACATTTCTCAATAAATATCTGCAGTAGTTGAAAGCAAGGCGTCCAAAACGATTGTTGGCTTATAATGAAGTTATACTCACTGGGACGGATCATAGCACAAGCAAGCTAACGAGACGCTTTGAGCCTCAATATGGCAAGAAGACCCGTACATATCGACAGAGGTGAATCTTCTTCAAAGCTGACAGTGTGATTCTGAGACCCTTGACCAGACCAGACCCTTGAGCATTTAACAGAGCCCAGAATTTCTTCAGAGAGCCTCGTACAAGGATATCATAAGCACCCTCATTAAAAAAAATCCAAATGATGTCTTCCCTCGGCCTCTATCTTTCTCTGTCTTCGTGTTATATGTTAGTAGTCCTCAACTTTCAGTTTGAATGAGGACATACAAGGGGCTTGATTCGCTACTGATGCATCGAATTATTCTATGAAGGTTTCAAGATGAGCAGTACCCATCATTGGAATGGCTTCGTTAGATATTCTACTCCATGATGTCCTGATAGATCTGATGAACCTACAAGAAAGACACGGACAAACACAATTGGCAGGACATAGGATGGAGTACTCAACTGAATCCTCCTAATTCTAAGAGCAGTTTGGAGGATTTTCTTGAAGGGGATCTCATTCTCGTTACATGATTATCAGTATCTATTAAGCGAAAAGATTGTTTCAAATACATTCAAGTGCATGGTGTAGTATCACAAATAGTACAAGAAGCTAAGCAATATTTATAAGGCTCTTCTATGTAAAAAATCTTGATCACTTGAGAAAACATTATTCATTCCTCATCACTTTCCGCAGCTTCAAGCATTGAAAACAGTCACCATAAAAAGTAATGATCACACAGGATGTCACCCAGCATCAACTTTTCTGTGTACGTTAATCCGTCCAGTTCCAACTCTTCACCATTTCACCATTTTTTTGAATAATACACATGTGAGCACTTGTTGATAATTACAGCAAATTCCTTTCGCCGATGTAACGGGCTACCCTCCTTAACTGCCCACTCCTGATCGCCACTGTGATACAGCCATAATCCCAATAATCCTTTGCCGGAACCACTCATCGCGCACTGGAACGATTCCGGATCCTTTTTTGCTGTTTTCCGGGCCAAAAAACGGGGGGGCACAAACCGAAAACCAGAATAAACACTTGAACTTTGAACCACACACGGGTGTAAAAACGGCCGTTAGTCCTGCGAGGATGCACCCGGAACGATACGACACGCACGGCGCACTCGAATCAACTGGTGAGTTTTGCAATCACTAATGGCCCCTTTTATACGTTTCCGACCGTGCCGAATCCTTCGACGGTGGAGATGGGTTGGAGTTGGGTGTAGTAGGTGATCCGTTCGTCCCACGTCTAAAGCTCTGGAGTTGGGGAGAGTCAGGGAAATATATTCTAGGTTTCTTACCATTCATTCGCAGCCAGCACAGTCTCTCTCTCGCTCTAACCCAGCACCCTTCAGCACGTTCGGGGTTTGACGTACCCGCATAAAATCTTCTCGCTTTCGACACATTTTCCTGAGCTCCAAAGGATCTCTCCTTCCTCGTTCATAGATCGTTTCTCTATGCGTGTGTTTGTGCCCTTTTTTTTTTGCTCGACGATGTGGCGCAGTGGATTCGGTTCGATGTTCTTTCCCGTCGGACATCCTTAAGAAAGCCAGCTCCCAGCCGATTGGCTGAATCACGATAATGTCAGGAATAATCTAAACTTTATCGTCGATGTGATTTTATGCTGGTATGCTTCTCGAGAGGGGGATGGCGAATGTGGACAGCCAGGTATGGGGAGGATTTGTTAAACGTTAAACCGAGCACGAGTTGTTGATTATGACCATCTCCTCTAGTGCTATGAACTGGGTGCTACCGAGAACCGGGATAATGACGATGATGATGGAACCGTTTTCATTCGTCAGACAAACTTATCACTTCCTGTTAGCTGGTGACGTTAACTACGGATGTTTCAAGCGATTGAAAATGAGACAGAGCATTGGGTAAAGGTGATGGTGACTAGTTAATACTGAAGAATGCGTTAAAATAGCTCTCATTGAAATTAAAAACGATTAAACTGCAATCCTTTGCGAGGATGTCATTAATGTTTTGTTCAGGAACTCGTTGATCATAGTAAAACGATACACGATAAAACATTCATTTGGTATTATAGAACTTATCTACAATAAACCCTACCAAAAGAATACTTTATACTTTCAAGTAAATTTAAAAAAAAATCACATCACTAACCGTTTCATCCGTGCTCCAGGCTGGATAATGCTTGCAGAAGCTGTTGGACCACCCTTAAAACGAAAATGAAGCAAAGAAAACCCGAATGAGAAAAACGAATCTCATCCTAAGTGTGTTTATCTACCAGCTCGAGTACTTACCGAAGGCATTCTGTATAAAATCACTATTTGTTCCGTGGCTTGGCGCCATTTATTCTTAGCCCATGATGGGGGTTACATGGGCCACACACGCGGTAAACGAGGGAACCCTAGAGGATCCCTTTTTGCTCGAGTGCTACTCGCTTCTTACTGGGGCGTCCAGTTTCCTAGGGATGAGAAGCAGACGCCTGTCACTCTTAATAGTGGGAAATCGTTCCACCGAACCGAAGGGAATCGTCAACGTCACGCAGTTCCACAATCCTTTCGACCGGTCAGGAGAAGAATTAATTTCGCGACGCCACTATTGGACGGTGTTTCCGTGTCCGTAGGTTCACTTGGTAGCGTTAAAGATCACCCGCACTGACCTTTTATGTCCGCCGGTTGGTATCGGATCGTTGGTTTTTGGTTAATTTCGCTGGCACAGTTTTCGTTGGTAGGAAAAGCAAGAACACCAGGAGACGAAGCCAAAAAGGAAAGGAAAACGTCACAGTAGAAAGCCTTTGAAGAACGGAACGCTGAAGCACACTTAAACGACCACAGGCGTGCACTTCTCGTCCTCTCCAATAGCACACGCAGACAAACAGGACACGCTTCAATCGCTGCAAGCTTCCCATTCTTGATGCGGGGGAAAAGTGTCCAGCAGCGAGAAGCTGGAAGAGAATGACACGCGCGGAAGATAATGATAGTGATGATAAGGGAAAAGCATGTAACAATGCTGGCAACCGTTTTCCACTTGTTGCTGGCTCGCTTTGAGCTAACGGAGGAATCGTAAAACCGATTCTCTGTTAGAAGAACCGTCAGAGACTTTACCGACTTGTTGGGGTTTTTGGTTTTTGTGTGCAGCAGTTTCTCCCGGTTTTCCACAATGTTTGAATAGGAAACCAATCGAGACTAGATTGAAAAGGTGCATGAAACGAAGTACGAGTGAAATCGGTGAAAGCAAGAAAAATCAGCACTGGGATTTTCCAACGAGGAAGCTCACCGTTTCCCCGTAATCGATTGACGACTGCTTGTGTGTGTCGGGAAACCGGGAAACTGTCCAGTATCGATTCACTTAATGTAACGACTTGCGGTGGTGGATCGTTTGGCGAACAGTCAGATCGCAAAAATGGACGGTGCGAATAAACGATAAGCGCTAATTCATGAATATATTCATCAGTGTGGTGCGGGAAAACTGGGATTCGGAAGCATCGCAACTGGTAGCTAGGTTTAACGAGGACCAGCAGAGGATAGATTTCTCAACGAACCTTCATTGATTGATTATCTTTGCTAGGTTATCAGAAGATTCTTAAACGCTTTCTTTAGGTGGTTGTTGTAAGTATTCGGTTGAAGCTGTAGAATATTCTTGTATGAATTTCTCAGTAACCAAATGTTTTCCTAACAGAACTTTTGTTGATTTCGCATTAACTCGACGACAGTGTCTAACTATTACAGAGTCTTCAATTTTCAACCTTGCTGAAAATCTTGACGATGATATCAGTACAATACCTTGACTCTTACCGTACGTCAATAGTTATTCAAGTTCTTCGTGAATTCAGCAACAATCTTCAAGAAAAAGGTACATATTTCTTGTGTTTTTTCTTGACCTCACCTCAAGCTCTTTCTAATGACTTTTGTCGGAGACTTTAAAGGCAATATCTTGAGCACAGTCTTCTTTCAGGCGATAAAGGTCGTATCATACGCCGAAGACATCATTTGTTAATGTGATAGATACTTCAGAGGTAGGTGATCAACCCGTTGAGGTCGTCCAAATTCAAGCTTAGGTCTATAGTCAACATAGTCGATAGTAGGATATTGAGATTCGTACAAGTGTGCTGGAAACCTAAGGACATTTCTCAATAAATATCTGCAGTAATTGAAAGCAAGGCGTCCAAAACGATTGTTGGCTTATAATGAAGTTATAATCACTGGGACGGATCATAGCACAAGCAAGCTAACGAGACGCTTTGAGCCTCAATATTGCAAGAAGACCCGTACATATTGACAGAGGTAAATCTTCTTCAAAGCTGACTGTGTGATTTTGAGACCCTCGAGCATTTAACAGAGCCCAGGAATTCTTCAGAGAGCCTCGTACAAATATATCATAAGCACCCTCATTATATAAATTTCCGAACGATGTCTTCCCTTGGCCTCTATCTGGCTCTGTCTCCACGTGTTATATGGTAGTAGCCCTCAACTTTTATTTGGAATGAGGACATACAAGGGGCTTGATTCGCTACTGATGCATCGAATTATTCTATGAAGGTTTCAAGATGAGCAGTACCCATCATTGGAATGGCTTCGTTAGATATTCTACTCCATGATGTCCTGATAGATCTGATGAACCTACAAGAAAGACACGGACAAACACAATTGGCAGGACATAGGATGGAGTACTCAACTGAATCCTCCTAATTCTAAGAGCAGTTTGGAGGATTTTCTTGAAGGGGATCTCATTCTCGTTACATGATTATCAGTATCTATTAAGCGAAAAGATTGTTTCAAATACATTCAAGTGCATGGTGTAGTATCACAAATAGTACAAGAAGCTAAGCAATATTTATAAGGCTCTTCTATTTAAAAAAAATCTAATAATGTGTAGCCTTAAAGACAATTGAAAATGTTTTCACAAAACCAAAGTAAACTAATAGTAAAATTTATAGTAACGAACTGTTTCACTTAAAACACCAATTTACGTCATCAAAAACAGCGAAATAACACAAATGTTTGCCATAAAAACAAGTGACAGCGCCACCTGCTCTGCAAACGCCAGGAAGAAATTATCCTAGGACATCAAAACTGCGCAAACGCACCACATCCGATTTTCCCCTTTATGGCGTGCTATAATCGATACGCAAACGGCGCCTGGCACACATGGTTACCAGGACAGGATGGAAAACATACACGCACTCTCTCTCTCTCGCTCTCCTCAAAAACTGTTCCTGTTGCTCTCCCATTCACCTAAAACGTCATCAGCTCCAAGCCAATGGAAAAGAAAACTCTCTACACCCTCTTTCTCGGCTGTCAACAGCAGACCATCATCGCAGGGCTTCTTTTCTGCTGGTTGCCGTTTTTCCTTGGTGGAAAACGTCAAACGCTGGAGAGCGAGAGAGAGAGAGAGAGAGAGAGTGAGCGAAGCCCATCGCGTGTCGTCCTCGCGAGGAGATAGCTGTGCGGACAACCGCACAAGACAGACGCAGCCTCGTACGGTAGTAGTAATCGACGGAAACGGAACGGGCAACCATTGGTTTGGTTTTCCACCGAAAGGTTTTGTAACATATTTGCCAAACAATTCGGGTACCTTGCCAATTTTAGGGGCCTTGTTTCTTTATTTGGGGTGGGTCCCCCCAAACGTTGGGGCCCTGTTCTGTTGCAGCAGAACGGGTGCGGTGCTAGTTAGTGAGCGCCCCCGAGTGTGTGGAAAGTGAGTTGGTGATGTGAAAATTTGCAAATGTCTCCTGCTTTGGAGGCTTAGTGAGCAGAATTCCAACCAAGCATCTTCGCTGCAGTGATAGCTGTGGTGTGAAATTGTTGTTTTTCCCGTAAGCAATATATATATTACCCAACGACAAGTGACAGTGTGCGTGCGTGTGTGTGTTTGATATACAAGTGTTACCGAAGGCAGAGCAATCATTTCCATCGCTCCGAAGCTACTACCATGGCCGACACGGAGTTCGAGGAGCTTCGTCAAAATCTGGACGCGTTGCCAACGTTCCGCAAGGCTCCAGCCCCATTCTACTCGTAAGTAATGGGCAAATAAACGGAACTAACCTATAATTTCCTTCAACCATGTTAAACCTCAACCCAAAAGGCTTACACACGTTTACCTTCGCTTTTTCTCCGTCCTTGCGGGAAGCAAATTCCTTCTGTTTAGTTCGTGTGCATGCGTGCGAGTGTGCCTGAACGTGAGTGAGAGTGTGTGTGTGTGTGTGCATCAAATCAGTTCTTGGTACTAGAGGCAAGAACACAAAAATGGCACGGCATGTCATCATCCTTGACACGTTCGAGAGCGAAAGGAACCGCTGGGGCACGACGGTTGGGTGTGTTGCACATGACGATGCATAAAAATCGTGCCAGCAGACCGCCAGGAGCGTACAGGGAAAACTCGGCATCCCCACTGCGGGCATGGGATTTGCGTATTTAGTTTTCAGCCGAGGCTCACGGGAGGCTTTTTCGCGTGGTGGTTTCTCTTCCGGCTCTCTACGGATGAGCTGGAAATGAATGCAATAACATCGGCCCGTTTTGTGTACGTGTCTGTCGTTGTGCTCCTATCACCTCCACACAGGTGTATCTCGTCAAGCATGTGTGTGTGTGTTTGTGTTCTACTTCTCTACCCAGTAGTGGGAAGGATGTTTTTCATCTCAAAATGGAAATCGTTTTTTTTTGTTCTGTAGGTTCGCATCGCCTCCTAGATGAAGGCGTCCGGACCATCGACAGGAGCAACCATCATTGGGAAGGCAATGCCAAGGCTACCACCTAGCAAGGGAATAATGAAGAGCATCTCTTAAGTGTATTTGTGTGTGTGTGCGGTTGTCTCCAGCGAACTGTTGGAACGTGATTTATGGAAAGAAGTTTAAAAATAGTCACTTCCTGTATGTTCATCTTGCTGTGCGCATCCACCTTGTTGAAGGATCTATATTTCCAACGAGAAAAACTATTCACGGTTCACTTTCTTTTTCCTTTTTTCACCAAAAACGTAAAGTGGATGAGGTCTTTTGCAACAACAGAAGAAAAGGAGATGCTTCACATAACCACGGTGATGGCACGGACACGAAGGTCTCACACCAGTGTACGTCAAATACACAACTCAAAAAAGGAACACTTAAATAAGAGACTGTCCTTCTTCTGGCCGGGGAAAACTATTTTCCATCGTTTTCTACCAGAGTGAAAGAAGTGGAGTGGTTGGAGCCTGGAACATAATAGCGCTAACCGGGCGCCGCCGACTCCGGCAATGCCTGCAAGCAGCATGCTTTTGAATTAAAACACGCTCTGGCTCCATCAAATGCAGACAAGATTGTTGCCACTTTGGGTTTTTCTGTGTGTAGCACCGGCGAGAGAGTGTATGTAACTGTGCAGAATTTGCATTGTGCGTGAAGCGGATGAATAAACAGACCGAAAGAAGGGTGCACGTGCACCACTTGGCTTGATTTTCCTTCAAACTAATGAGTCACGTTTGACTGTGACGCTCGGCTCATGACGAGCATTTTTAATCACCGTACAAAGTGGTACCGAGTGGGGACCAAACGTTTAGGGAAGGTCAGGTACTGCTGCTTTTTTATGTCCCATATGGTCTCCCTTGTTTAGACGTTTAAATAGAAAAGAACTACGTTCCTCATTTCTATGGACATTCACAAAATCCTCTGCTGGAGTAATTAACTTGTTGTAACACGAGAACTCTCTTAGCTCAATTGAAAAAGAATCCCGCACCAAGGACGGGAAAGAAAAGCAGAACCTCTTTTACGCTTCCCCAAGGGCAGTGCAACCGACTGTTTGACCGATGCTTAATCGGGGTTGTTAAAATTAATCGAATTTCCATACTCATCTCCCTCCTGTCTCTCGTATTAGCTGCGCGTTACACCAATAAACCTTCATTAGATGTGCATGTGTCTTGGTCGCCAAAAAAGCAGGATCATTCAATAGCGGGAATGATTCGTCCCCCGTACGCTTGATATCACTTTACGATGCCGGCAAGTAATTGAGTTGGAGCGCGTTCCTTCGAAACGCAAGAAAAAAGGAAATCATCCCCAAGTATCGTTCTTAACCGATGGATGGAGCTGAAAAAGAAACAAAAAAAGGACACTAAAGTGATGTCACTCGTGGCAGATAAAATCCGATCAATACTTACCAGTTCAATATAAGCCGGTGCCGGTGGGTTGGGTAGCCTTGCGAGCGAAGCGAATCCTGACCCGACCACCGCACCCGAATGATGTGTAAGATGAAGCGGAAGTTTTGCTGTTTTCCGTGGTGCTTTTGTTGTCTTTCTCGAATGCTGGTTTGTTCCATTTTGCACACCCGACTGGGTCGTCTAGGACAGTGCGCTGTGGCTCCCGATAAACCACTGAAACGAACTGGCATCGCAGTTCGAAACGAAGCTGAAAATGGGGTCATCCTTCGACCGCTCGTCGTTGGAGCGTTCTGCGCGACAATTGCAATCGGAATGGTTTTTTAATGTGTTTAGCAGCAAATTTCTCGCCTCGATTGCAGTTCGTCACTGCAACAGTCTCACGCGGGGACTAAATTAATTACGCCAGTTTCGACTAATCTATTTCCATTTCGTGATGTGGACTCGTTTCGGGTGCAGGTTGGTAGCCGATTTAGACCTGGACGATTCACCATCCTCCAAAAGTGATGCTTCGTCGGACCACGAAGAAGATGGGCCACTCTCGACGAGCGACGGTACGGTCGAATCAGTACTGAAAGGTACGCCCAGCAAGACGCAGCAGATCATCCAGACGATAAGCACGATCAGCAGCAGCAGCAGTACGGGCGAGGATGATGAGATTGGGGACGGACTGCGAACTGTAACGCTTGGACCACGCAAATCTTCACTCGTGGCTGATGCGGAGGAGGATCTGATCGTGGTGTCGGGTGGTTCGGGTCCGGAAAGTTTACTGCAGCTGCATCTAACGTCACACGGCCATACGGTGACGTCTGGGGATTCCAAGAGCACGGCAATAGGAACGCATGTGGGCGCATCGCATCTTCATCAACCGAACTTAGGACATGGTCCCGTGGGATGTGGTGGCATTGCTGGGCCTGTTGCTGGGGATATTACATCCACGAACGGTAGTTCTCAGCTGGCACGGACGAGTTCTCTCCCTTGGATCCCGGGACAGGTGGAGCGAAGAAGGCGTAAGCTGCCGGAGATACCAAAGAATCGAAAATGTAAGTCCCGAGCGAGGAATTTCCTGCTTCCTGATATACCCTAATGCACATCTACTACTTACAGCTTCCGTGCTACAGCTGCTAGCCGGACAGACGTCGCTAGCAGACGAGCTGAGTGCCAGCAATCGAAAGCCCCACTATCCGCCGGGAGCATCCGGACATCCGGGCAGCAACTTCTTCAAGCAGAGCTCACTGCTCGCCCTCAAATGCAGCTACCTGCTGGACGAAGACTCGAGCCCCGACTCGGAACGGTTGCAGAGCCTGGGCGACGTGGATAGCGGTCACAGTACGGCCCACTCACCGAACGACTACAAGAGCATGTCCCCACCACCACCGCAAGCGGCATCACCCGTCACGTCACCTTTCCCACCGCCGTACGGTGGCGTCCCGTACAGTCAGCTGGAGATGCTCGAGGCCACCCACAGAGCGCTGCACAAGTTCATACCACGCCATCACGACGAAATCGAGATCGAAATCGGTGATCCAATCTACGTGCAGAAGGAGGCGGAAGATTTGTGGTGCGAGGGTGTGAATCTTCGCACCGGCCGGCAAGGTATCTTCCCATCGGCGTACGCCGTCGATCTGGACTATAACGATTTCGATCCAACTTCGATCGAGATGAAGCGGGAACGGTATCTGCTCGGATATCTTGGGTCGGTGGAAACGATGGCCCACAAGGGTACGGGTGTGGTGTGCCAGGCCGTACGGAAAATTGTCGGCAATGGGACGGAATCACCGAAAGCGCAACCCTGCATACTGGAGATCTCGGACCAGGGACTGCGAATGGTTGACCGATCGAGGGTAAGTTGGAGTGCATCTGTTGCATTTTTAATGTTTAATGTTGTGAATGTCAATTTGCCTCATAAAGCTTTCAGCAAGCATCTCAATTTAACAGGTTTGGTTTTCTTCCCCCGCGGAGTGTCAGAAAGTATAATTTGACCGAAATTAGTTCCGGGTGGAGTGATGCTCACGAACTGTGGGTAGCGCAACCGTTAGTAAAACTGTTAAATTATGAAACTGGCGTTCAAAGTAAAACATCACGCCGTAGTTAATTTTGCAAACCTATTACTCATTCGGCAAGTTTACCTCATGAAAGCTTGTGGGAAGTTGAAAAACAAAACCTTGAGATCTATTTCCAAATTATCAGATAATTACTTTACAGTGGAAAACGATTTTAAACTTCCCGTTTCTTTGTTTTTGCAGAACAAAAAATCGAAAGGCCCCTGCATAGACTACTTCTACTCGCTGAAGAACGTGTCATTCTGCGCGTTCCATCCACGGGATCATCGCTACATCGGCTTTATCACGAAGCATCCGACAGTGCAGCGGTTCGCGTGTCACGTATTCCAGGGCACCGAGTCTACGCGACCGGTCGCCGAAGCTGTTGGGTAAGCGCTCGTCATTAAATATTACAGTGGGCAGTAAGATGATTTGCTCTTAATTCTGCTGTTTCTCTCTCGCGCTGTCCACAAATAGCCGAGCTTTCCAGAGATTCTACCAGAAGTTCATAGAAACCGCATATCCGATAGAAGACATCTACATAGACTAAGACGGACGCGGCGAAACGGTGGCACGCGGTGACATAAATTATTCCAATGGTCAGATGAGCTGGCGCTGGTGCAGCTCATGAAGGAAATCACTTCCCACACATTCGTTCTTGTTTCGTGTAGTCTCATTACGCAAAAAGAAAGGACAGCATTGGGCTGCAAAGGATTATGTGCTCAGTTTGTCATCCTTCTGCGTTTAGTTAGGTTAGCTGGCGTGGCATTTAGCATTTTGTACAGTATTAGTCCCCGGGCACTGCAGCCGTGTTAGTAGCTACAATACCAATGCAACCAAAGAAGAATAAATGTTAGACCCAAAAGTGACCCGACAGTATCTGTACGCTTTTTTGGTGCTGTTACTCTAGACTATGTTTGTTTATGTTTTGTATTTAGAAAACACTAGGAAGTACACGACGGGACTGCTTTATAAAGCGCTTTGATGCATTTTGTAACGCCCATGTGCGTTACACGATTCATTTTTGATTAGCTTTGAGTAGTGGATAGCATTAACTGAGCCAACTGCAGGCACAGATGAAGAGACACGATAGGACACTACACTTACTCGCACGCTTTCTGATGGCTTTGCAAAAAAAAAACACAACATTTTGTAAGGAACTTTTTTCTTCGATGAGAGCAAACGTTTCGCTTTTTTGCAAACGATCCATACGAAGTACGTAGTATGCACAACATCTGGTAGCAGCAGCAACAGCGTTATTAGCGTAACGCGTTCACGTTTTGATTTGTTTAGAGAGTAACGCTGATGCTCCTAACAGTTGAACGATTAGGAAAATTTGCTACAAAGGTGTGTATTTAAAGCACGCAAAACGAGAGTGTTGTTTGTGACGGAAGCATAGAAAACTTAAACATCACCATTCCTTGAACAGGCTAGTAACACATCATCGTTATCACTTTTCCCTAACTCTTTAAAGTTTAACTCAACTACAAGCAAAACTCGTACTTCTTCTGCTCTTTGCTCTATCCTTCTTTTCGTTCGCTGTACATACGGTAGATAAAGGAAAGCTTTCCACAAGCAGAAGTGCATCACGAGACGGAGAAAACAGAAGACAAAACTCTGGATTGTAACAAGAGAAGGACAGATGGTTCGACAGTAGTGCTCAGTAAATCCTATTTGCAGATAAAATGCACCCAACAAGTCGAAACAAAACTATATGCAAGAAAGCGATAGGAGTAAGAAAAATCTATATTTATAGCACAGAGACAAACAAGGAGAGAAGATTAAAAGAAAAGCTTAGGAATAATGAAAGGAAAAAGAAAAAAAAGATATAGACGAAGACATTTGCTTGCTACAAAGGATTGTAATATAGACGCTTTTCTTCCAGTAACGATACTAAACCCGATCATCCCTGTTTGCTCTTTATACTTTAAAACTTTGTTCCCTACGATCGATACGGCCGGAAATCCAGATTGAAATTTGTAATTGAACTATTATTCTTATACTTCAACACAATGAATCGTAATGCAATCAGCTTCGTTAGGCAGTTGAATGTTTGTTGTTTTACATTTCTTCTCCATTTTTCTTTGTCTCTCTACGGGCAAGCAAGCAAGCGCGATAAGCTAACCAAGACAAGATAGAATTGAAAGTGCTTTAGCAGAAGCGTTTGATAGTGCAGGAAAACAAAAAGAAATGAAAGGAACAAAATAAAGCAACACTCACACACATACAAAGAAACGAATGCAAATACAAAACATTACTAGTTAAATCGATCATCAGCTTATTAAAGCAATGCATCCATGCAGCTATCAAGAAGAAATACTCTTACACAGAAGGAAAACGTAGTAACTACATACATTCAGCATCCAATGCAAACATACACAAAGAAAAACGTAAACAAAACTTTAAACAAAACAAACCAAAAAAAAAGTCGTTGTCGTTCTACTACTGTACTCATCATTTGGGGGTCGCGTAAGGCTACTTATAAACATTGTACCAAACATAATAATGCAAAGGAGAAACTACACAAGAGAAACATAAATTCACAAAGAAGCATTTACAAGCAACGAACACACGTACTAGCTCTAGCTGGTTGAGTGTACTAAATGCCGGGAGAGTGTAAAAGATGTGCGTTCTAATGCACTAAAACTTGTTAACTGACTAATAACAAACAATCTGATGAACAATAAACGTTGAAACAAAGTGTATGTAAAAACACACACACACACACTCACATGGTAATGGATCTCTATAGACAACTAAGCTCTATATTGCAAAACAAAACACACTACATGTGCACACGGATCTACTCTAAAGCGAGTGAGCGATATATGAACAAAAACCAATACTTTCTATTGCACAACCTTGAGCGAAACATTCCGATGAGAGATAGTTGAAGAGCACTGATATCAGGGAAAACTGGATCATGGATTACGAAATGATGAAAAGTGTCTTTAATCGTTAGGGTGGTGGTGCGCACTGTCGCAGAAGGGTATACACCCAACAGCGCAACAACGGATCACGAGCAACACACAGCATGGAAAAGGGCAACAAAGTGCAATGTTGTTGGTACGCGTACGAGTGGTAGTAAATGAGCAAGCAAGCAAGCAGGAAGGGAACGGAAGCAAGCCTCTAATGTTTAGTGCAAACATGTACAAGCAAATAAATAACTGTGAACAAGTCAACCTTACATTACTTTCTTACTTACCCATTGGGGTTTGTTCTGCTTCGGAAGTCCTCGCGCTGTGTTGTCCTCCGCCCGGATACGATCGTTTCGGAACTGCTTCGAAATAGTTCTTCTCGTTGCCGGTCAATCTTCAATTGGTTGTATTGTGTTTTATTTTCTTTTCCCATTTTGTGAGTGTTTGTTAAGTTTCGGTTGGTTTTTGTTTGTTTTTGGTTGCGCTTGCGTACTGAATACCTATTATAAACCTTTCTCGTTTTGCGATGTGAATTATTGAACAGAAAACCGGAGAGTTTTTATGTGGTTTGCAGTGGGCATTATAGTGGAACGGGGTAAGAAATCATTCATTTATATAAAGGTTGGAATTTCTTCCTTCTAGCGAGTAACCGACTTTAAAGGAAGGTAATTATCGGTGTAATCGCTACGAAGTTGCAGCGTAGTTTGATTGTATGGGTTATAATTGGGGGAAGCAGCGGGAACATAATCACTAAAACTGATCAGTTGCAACTAACATTTGCTTGAAATATCGTACCGGTGTGATAACGCTAATAATGTATAGGTGTAGAAATATCCCACAGCGATAACCTCACATCCCGCATGCTGACCTTTCTGATATTATTCTCCGCGCTCTTTCTCTCTGTCTCACTCTCTTTCTATTGGTCTGTTGTGTTTGTAAATCGTTGTTGTTTCCCCGCTATTGGTTACAACGCTCGCTGTTTTATTCTTTGATCCTATGAGCATGGTTTTTCGTTTGTTGAAGTTGGGAAACGTTGTTTTTAATAAATATCATAATCATATTTTGGGTTTTTTGCGTGGCTTCCTATCCAAAACGGCTGGCACAGAATGCTTTTTTAGTACATCATATGTCGTGTTTTTTTGTTGTTGTTGTTTTTTCCCATTTTCTAACGCCTACACACATCTGGAATTGACCAGGGTTGTTATTTTCTTTGCATTTGCACATCCGTCCCCGTATGTCGCAATGCAACAAGCGATAAGAGGATGATGGTATTTACATCCTCTTCATTCAACACGCACACACACACACACACACATTCACACACGCACACACATATAAAAAGTAACTTTGTTCCATTCTACTAATTACACCTTAGTTTATCAGTAACTTGTTTCTTTGTGTACCGTTGGTCTGCTTTTCTATAATCTTTTTTTTCCGATCTGTGAAACGGCTTTTTAC
>KZ061735.1:0-203430 GCA_002091835.1 Anopheles maculatus | reverse complement strand
TCTCCAACGCGTTTCCCCATTTCCGTCTGCAATATCTAGCCTACAACAAAACAGTAGCTTAAAACTATGTATGTATGTGTGGGGGGATACGTTAAATTGGAGAAACATCTCTCAACATATTTACTAGCGAATTGTTTTGGATTTCTGGTCACAACAACCCTTCCGAATGGTCGGTTCGGTAACTGTTGCTGCGCACGCGACTGCTTACTAGTTTCATTCGGCCACTGCTAAGGTCTTTCCACCGCAAGTTTGCTCTCCATTAAGAATGTCACCTCTCATATAAGATCTCGGATTCCGTGTAATTCAATATTCCGGAGCGTAGGAAACCCTTTAAGGTGGACTTTTGTATAAAAAAACGCAGTGCAATTAAAACCAGGATTTGTGGTATTATTTCACAAATTAAACCAGCAAAAAGGTTTTGGAACAGCTGGCATAGCAATTAAGGACTCTTTGTTCTAGTTGGTGAATCCTTCGCGTAACCTGCCGGAGAAGCTCGACAACAGTAACAGTAACCGACGAACAGTGTGCACTTACTACTCACTATCACGCGTAAGAGAATACTTTCAATCATCACTTTCCCACTTCGTGTGTAAATATACATGTATAAATATATACATTCATAGCAGAAAGGTTTTCGTTTTTTCTCGCCACCCCACCACATCCGGATGGTGGATTCGTTGACTTTAAAACCATCAGCTTTCTTAGGTCGAGTGCGTTCATCCCAGCGTCCCAAGCTTATCAAATATCATACAACCACATTCATCAACCGATAGACACAACATTCATTACAGCTCGATAACATTCTTTTCACCACATTTTTCTTGTTTTTAGTTTAAAAAAAACCTTTCACTGTATCGTTTTCTGTATCGAACCCATTCCATTTGGTGACATTTTTTGCACACAGAATGGGACCATCCTTCCAGCAAGCTCGTTCTCCAATGCAGGAAAATGCAAATCATACGTCATGCAGTTTGCAACTTCCGAATTAAAACGAAAAACCAAACCTCTGCGTACGGAAGAAAGTGTGGAAGTGGGAGAAAGTAATCGATCGAACAACACGCAAGGAACAAAACGAGCGATAGAATGTTTTGCGATCGACAGATATTAACTTCCTGCGTCCTTTTCGGTTCGTACATTGCCACTTCGGTTCGGTGCCCGCTGAACAACGTTGGATGTTATGACGGAAGGCATCATTGACGTCGTTGTTGTGGTTGTGGTGGTGAGCGTACTGACTCTCCGGCGTCCCATCGGTCCTTCGCTTAAAGAATTACACAACATTACATTCGCATTGGCAGTGCCGCCGTACAGATGTGATGCGGTAGTTGTGTTTGTCTTGAGTGTGCCACCACCATTGGCATCACTGTTATGTACAGCTGCTGGTCCTATTGCATCACCTGTCCCGTTGGACTGCATTTGCAGTTGGTACTCTTCCTGAATTGACTGTAACATTTCCCGCTGTTCCTGATGCTCTTCCTAAAAACGAAAACCATTCATTTTGATAAACGTGTTTCCTTTGTTTCGGTTATGGAAAAGGGTTTCTACATACCACTATCCTTTCCAAACGATCTTGCGATTCGTGCAGATTTGAGTAGTTGCTCACTCGATCGCGTATAATGGTCGTGGTGGTTTCCATCGTTAGCAACGATTGATCGAGTGCGTCAAATGAGTTTGGTAGCAAAGCAGTAAGATCTGTAGATGATCAAGAAAATGGATTTAATACATGAAGCAAGATTATTCCTCTCATGCTTACCTGTTCCCGGGTTGATAAGATCGCTAAAGCAGCTCGCCAACTCGCTGTTGGTCAAGTTCATTCGGGTTCGCTTACTATCGCCCGTACTAACGTCACCATCGCCAAAGTTATCCAGCGAATTCAGACTGCTGATGCTGCTGTTGCTGTACGTTCGCTTCAGCACGGTCGTTGTTCGATTGAACGAGCCTCCGGAATGGATCGTCGCCGGCGGGGAAGAGATTCCACTGCCACAACCACCGAACGGGCTTCTGCTGCTTCGCTGGCTGTAGTGTGACGAGGCAGGCGATAGAAGCGACACCGGCACAGTTCCTCCACTACCGGACGGTGAAAACGGTTGCGTGAAGTAATGTTCCGAGCTCGGTAGCGGTGGTACACGCTGTTCCACGTTCGCACCAACCGCTGCTTCCTCGGACAGCAGCTGGGAGGAAGGGTCGGTTTTTTGCAACACCGTGGGCCTTTGCGTGAGTGCCGACGAAGGTACGCTCGCCGTCGGTGATAAGGCCGGTGGCGGGGTCGACGCAATAGCTTCCCGAACGGAAGGACTTCCCATTCCGCCGGTAGTGCTGGTACTGCTGCTCTCATTACTATTCTGCTGATCACCGTTCAGCGGTGACCATTCGCCCGACATCGACGAGCAGCGCGTTTCGCGTATCGTTTTCGCAGCAATCGACACCACATTCATGCTCTTAACGATCGCGGACTTGACGGAATTCTTCTCCGGCGCCACAATCGCCAATGGAGCACCTTCACCGTAACCCGACTTGATGCTGCTGGCCGGCGAAGCGGGCATCGTGTTGAGCAGCTTGTCCTCACTGTCCGGCTGCAGGTTGGTGATCAGATTCAGGACGGCTTCTTCGATTTGTTTCGGGTTTTCCACCACCGGTTCGCCGCTCTCGTCCGGCAGCTCGACCTTGTCCACGATGACGGAAAATTTGCGCTTCATTTCGCGCACCAACCGCTGACCTTCCTCCTCCGAAACGAGCGTGTTGATGCAGACGAACGACTGCACCACTTTGGTATCGTTATCCACCTCCAGATAACCACGCGTTTTCAGATAGATAAAGTCACCGGTACGCGACATCAACCGGTAGCACGATTCACCATTTTGATTATAGTCATACACTGGGGGGAAAGAAGCAAACAAAAAGCCGCAATTAATAAACATCTAATTGGTGTTGGTTCTATGCGGTGTAGGAAAGATCGACATACTTTGCCGTAACGCTACTATCACCCATCGGACGTCATCCCGATGCATAAAGGTGAACGGGGACAGGCCGGACACTTCGTCGGTCAGATAGCCGGCCACTATCGATATGCGCTGATCGCATTGCACTATTCGCCCGTCGATGAGGTGGCGTGTTTTGTACTCATATTTGCAAGCCTCAATCAATCGATCACAGATAGATGGCACCTTCATCACTCGTGCTAAACCAATTAGAACCTGCCGACGGAATCGGATCACGCATTAGTTCGAAATACATTTCAATTCAACCTCACAAAAGCGAGCGAGAACATCGCATACGTACGATATCATTCCCGTTAATGCTATGTAGCGGTATAGCATCGTCGCGGCCACGGGCACGCCGTATCATTTGCAAGCCGGACGATCCACCTGATTTCTCGGTGCCCCGGGGTGCTGAGTCCGCCCGTCGAAAGCTTCCGTCGATCGTTACAAGCTCGTACGTTGTTGCCTCGGATCGTGGTCCGGCACGGGCCATCCTAAAATGTACAAACAGGTAATGAATGTTATTCACTGAACTTTGGTCATCAACTGTCACGTTCTGTTTACCTAATAGAGAACCGGCGATGATCCTGGCGCAATTTTTTATCAATCTCCTCATCCTCGTCGTGAGATCTCAGAAACTCGCCGCTATCTGTGCCGTTCGAGCTTGTCCCTTCCGTTGGGCTGAGTAGGGCCGGTGGGCCACAGCTGCTGCTGCTGCCGCTTGTTCCAGCACCGCCATCAAACATGTTGACCAGGTTCGTCGGTATCAGCTGCTGTTTGAGCAGCGCATGGTCATCCGGGTGGGTTAAGTTGTATAGGTTTTGTCCGTAAAGATCAGTCTGCGGTGCGGAAGGTGAGAAGAAAGTGATGAAATAAACGAAATTGTCAGGGTCGACCGTAGTTGTCACAATCGTTGATGTCGGAATGTTACGCACTTCCGGAATAGATAATACGTTCGTGTACGAATATTGATAATGTGTGATGTGAAAAATGCAAATCACTCAAAACACCTTGATACGGGCGGTGCCTTGAAGCGGAACAGAACGCTAATCTTGCGGAGGAAGACCCAGTGCAACTTCCAAATATTAATTGCTGTGTCCGAGTCGAACGATTATTTTTGTTCATTTTGCTTATCTTTACAAAACCACCACACACCAGCTACATGAGCGTTCGCTCGCTAATCAAAAACCATTTAGACAGCGCGAAGCATCGAACATTTCCTTTGCAATTTCGGCACATTAATCCATTTTCGTTGTTGATAAGTATTTGCAGCAATCAAGCAAGAAGTTGTTTGCCTGCCGAGTCGGTACTGCCGACCAGCTACGTGTTTCACATGAGTTAAGATGTTTCCGTTAATCTCGAGCTGCCACCACGCACAGCCCTGACGCAACCAACGCTGAAACAGTTCGAAGGCGTCATATGTTGCAAAAAAAACCCCACAAAAATAAATATAAATCACAAAAACGGGCAAGTGAATTCGCGCTACAACTGGCTGTGATCCATGTCACGCTACATCCAGGTCATTGCTTATTAATAATTGTAAAAGAAGTTGTAATTTCTCCTGGCCTCGGGGTTCGGCGAAGTTGAGTTGTTAATTTTTGGCCAGCAATCCACCACCACCACAACCTTTGCCAGCATCGAATTATAAAACCCTTAAGAAACGGTTGTTACGAACAAAAGCAACATAACCTGAGCATGGGTAAGCGTACCGTAACGAAGCTTAATTCGCTGACATGTTATTCAGGTTTTCATAATCGAATAGGGCGCTTATATGTGTCTTATATGGTAGTTTTGGCCTAAGTTTTTGCAAACATCATAAAGTAACACGCGTACACAGACACACACACACACACACACGTGCAGCTGTATGTTGAAACATGAGGAGAAATTTACAATCTTCTTTTATTTTACTGTCCACACAGCAAATAGGATGGAGTGGGGAAAAAAAGCGCAACAGTCGCAAGATAGCTCGAGCTGGCGCGGTTTGCCCGCTTGGATCGTGTGGACTGACCTTGAGAGGGTAGCAGAGGAGGAGTCAGCTGGCCAATGGTGGAGAAATCGCGCACAAACACGCACACACACCAACGCCGTCCACAGCGGTAAACAAACAAGTGAAGACATCCTTCTGTTAGGCACGTAGTCACGAATGTTTAAGTTTTCCTCGCGCAACAGCTTCCCCCCGGTATGCATTCCGATGAAGATGCAATCGACAATGTGCATTCCGTGGAATGCGTTTCCGAATGGTACAACAAACAACACGACTATCCCCTACATAGAGATAGTACTTCGGTCGCGCAATGCCACCGCCATCTCAGCTATTTGTGGCCTATGTCCTTAGGCGTGTGCCGTTATATTCGACCGCGACCGGGAATGGAAACCATTCGGAAGACATGGTCAAGCGTGTAGTTTACCGTACACATTGTTCTGTTGATTTTTAATTCTTTAATAAGGGAAGGAACAACTAAATCAGTCTAGACAACAGTTGCCACTGAGCAGCAGAGTCCTTGGCATTTATCGCGGAAGCAAACATATGTTCGTTGCAGAACTGCAACGTCACAAAAACGACATTATGAAATAAAAACCACTGGTGGTGTTGAAATGGTTAGCTGTAAAACTCCAAGCACATAAATCAATAAATCTGTTTTGTGAACAGCTATTACCACTTCACAATAAAGAAACACCTCAAATCAACGGAGACTGGTATTCGAAAGTGATGTTTGGCCAAACAGACACTACCACTATCACACAACTGTCACGTGTACTACCTCTGCCCTGTATGGACAGTGTTTTTCGCGAAATCATTTGAACTTAATTTCCCTCGTTAAATCCAAAATCTAGGTTTTGGGGAATCAAAATCACATTACACTTTTTTTTTGGGTGGCAATTTTATGTCAAAAATCATCATTCATTCACCACACTACTACAACACCGTTGACAGTGCGCTGACATTTGATCGTCGTGCGATCGAGTGAATGTTGTTGCGATCGACGGGGCAAAAAAAAAGCACATTGGGTCGTAAAATTAGTTTCGATGCAGCCGAGGGCATTAACAGCAATGCGCTACCCATTTAACTAACCGAAACGCTGTGCACCAATTAAAACATAGCTGGTGCTAGCGTTGGCAAGCGAGATGTCAAAAGAGATTTGACACAATTAGTAAAATCAGCTTTTTGTAATGGATACGGGCACGACACCCTCACGGAGGGCCGCCGGCACACTCGCTCAAAACTCGTTCACATAGTGGCAAATTTTAAAAGTAGATAATAATCATTTTGCACCTGTCATGCGTTTATTTTTTTGCCTCCACACCCGTTCGAGTTCGTTTTGTCTTTGCCAGATACGTAATGGATTTTTTAACGGGGGTTCGGTCTAAATTTCTACGATGAACAACTTTCAAGGTTGCTCAGCAAACGTTTTACGGCACTATACGACGGGATGAAAGCGTCAACATATGGCGATCAAATCTGGTACCGCGGGGCCGGATGAATGCGTAATATTATTTCATAAATATTGCGGGAAAAACAACCCGCTTAAGATGGCATAATGATAAGAAGAGCTTAAAATCAAAATAGATGAATGATAGAAGGATAAAGACTTTCTGGCAAGAGCGGAAGATAGGTGTCAAAACGATGACTCAATTAGTAAGCAGTAGAGAATTGCAAACGATTGCAAAATTACAAATTTATTTAACGACAATTAATTGTTTCATAATTAGCCGTTCTTCTGGGAATTAAAAAAAATACATTAACTTAAAATGCAAAACACAAAAAGTTGTAATAAAAGTTTGAAAACCTCACAAACTTTTGTAACAAAACATTCAAAACTAATTATCAAATTGTAGAAAAAAGGAAATTTCAAAAATATCGATAATTAAGATCAACAATTCGATGTGAATATTGTATTTGAATTTCTACATTCATCAAACAAGCTAATATTCGTGTTCTCTCACTCAAAATACGATATTTAATTCAATTCAATTTGGGGAATTATTCCAAAACCCGAGCAGACGATACCGTGCGTGCGTACCAACTGTTCAAATACGGGCTGCAAACATGGCTGTGTAGCGCATCTTAGCTGGCGACTTTGTGAACTTAAAAAAAAGACAACGATCCTCACATAGCTTTCCTATGCCTGGTACACTTCATTCTGAACGAGTAACCCATATAGCTGTGTGAGATGATGTGATAGCGAGACCTATTCCGAGCCTGCAACTCACCTGACAATGGCCTAAAAATTGTTCCACGGACGGGGAGACTAGCACGATCTGTCCTCGGCATGTGACCGTGAGCAGGAAACCGTTCAGCATACGAAACAGTGAGTCCTGGGCTTCCGGTTTGACCGTTTCATCCGGTTTAGATTTGCCGAACACTAAAAGCAGGTAGAGATATGTATGGTTTAAGTTTCTTTCCTTCTATTTCACGTCGCAAAATAGTAATGTGGGAAGTGCCGCACTGTCTTACCATAGTCTACCCGCAATCCGTGGGCTGAAAAGCGTAGAACGGCCGTTTTGTCCACTCGCCGGGGAGATTCCGCAACGTGTGGTACCATTGCCGACAGTTCCTGTATCGATCCATTAAGCTTGTCCCGCCGATTCTTCTCAGCCCGGTTTCGCGCTTCCCGTCCATTTCTATAACAGCAAAGAGATAGGATAAAACAGATAAATATAGTCATTAAATAAGTTATCTCACCACTACATAAAAAATGAACTAAACTTGTTCACGAATTGTTTCCAAAGTGGTTTTGCTTCCACCATTCGCAACAAAATTCTATTGGATGGCAGACAATGATGTTTCAAAAGTCGACCTATTAGATAGACATTAAGCCAGCCGGTGCACGCGCCATGATTAATGGTTAGCCGTATTAAACACGGATCGAAACAAAACTCAAACACTGCTGGTAGGCCAAGAGTCACCAACACGGAGAGAAAAAATGTAATACCCTTAAACCCCTTACTGGAAAGAGGGTTAGTTGCTTGTCAGCCCAGCTAAATGATCACCTAATTTGCTACCATCCAGCAGACGAGGATCTAATTTGTTGATGATTAGTGTAGCTGGGAATCGTACTCAACAGGTTTTAAATCGTCAACTGAATTGCTCGCTGTGCCCCGAAGAAGCCCCTCTATCCGGATGTCATCGAAAACAGTATTTTGTTCACAATGCGACTGTCAATTGAATTGAATGATTTAACGATTTTATTGGTAAGGCAGAGGTTTCAAGCTGTAGACGCATACCACTAGTATAAGCTACATTCCGAATGGAATCATTTTAATTGCCCAGGATGCACCTGACAACACCATAGGTCAGGTAGGTCTTCATCTTCGATTTTATTTGAGTAATGAGCCAAAGAAAAACCGGATACTTTTTGGAGAAGTTATGAAGAAAGGATCAATTCTGATTTCTTTGCTTCGTTGCGGAAGAGTTTTAAGGTTTCTTTCAATTATGCCACACGCGAATCTCGAGGTAGTTTTTTTTTCCTTTCTTCAGAAAGCCATCACAAACGTAAGTAAATGATAAGGAAAACGTAAAAGAACGGAAATCGCACTATTCTTGACAACACGACTGAGAAGCTTTGAGAGAAATTACTTCCCATTTGCTGGACATACACTTGATACTTAAAAAGACATACATTAATGGGCGTTTAATATTTCGGTTCCAATCATAACTTCACGGTCCCCAAAACGTGTTGCTGCTTCCCAATTTTAATAAGCTTCCTCAACCGTATCAGGAAAATAGCTAGGTACCGGCGAGGTAATTAATGATGAACAATCGTCGATTTGTTCCAGGCAAAACGTTCCTCTACCTTTTCCATCGAATGTGAGCCACACGGTTGAAATTGCGCAATGCGATCGAACGAAAAAGTTGTGCAAAAACATTTTGAAAAACAGAAATCGATATTGGATGGAGAACAGTCTCTAAATATATGTGTTTGTGTGAGTCTGTGTGAATGTGCTGCGCTTCAACAACCACCTCTCCAAAAGCCCTGTTTCTTTGGAGTCATTTAAAATGTGTACGTTCCATTAAAATTTGAAGCCGAATTTTCGCACAAAACCTGACGATGGTGATCTTACAAACGAATGCAGGGCAAGAATCACAAATGAGATTCGCTAGCTTGCTTTTTATTGCGCTTCGCGCCGTGTCTGTGTTTCACCAGTGCTGTGCAAAGTTTCCACATAAACGACTCCTCCACAATAAAAATACGAACGCGTGAAGGCGCTACGCTAGAGAGTGGGATTACTGAACAGAGCACACCAGGGAACGCTGTGGACCACTGGAAGTACCGGAACAAAGAGGAAAAGCGTTGAATCATCCATAATTAATTTATTTCCATTAATTACTTTAATTCTATGAAAAAGAGATGTTGAAGAAAATTTGGAAATCGTTTAATGAAAATGACAAACAAATAGACAAACGCTGTGTAGCTAAATTATTTTATACGTTGAGATCTAGGTGAACGGTTTATTGCTCCAATAAATTTATTTAAACACCAAAGCATAGCGATCTTTTTATTCTCATATTCAAGCGGCTTAGTTGAGTTATTCTATAGAAGCAACCAGACGTACGGATGTCGTGCAGAACTTGAATCTAGTGCCGAAAATGAAAGCATCATACTTGAGAATGCTTATTCGTCAAGCATAAGAAATGGCATGCGTTACGCACAGAAGGGGAATTAATTAATCAGCCGTGCGCAATAATATGATAAGTCTCATTCGCTATGTTGCTAAGCTCGCATCGAGAATACATTTTAAGCTGCACTAATGAACTCAGCATGGTTATTATCCTCCGGGCGTTGTGGTTGACGAGCGCTGAACGACGCGCTTTAACAACTCATACATACAACTAGAATGTTCTGCTGCGTATTGTTCGCAAATGATTGGTACTTTTTGAGGTTAAGGTCAGGATTTTTGGTGAAGATAATTGATGAAGGTACGATACTTTTACCAAGAGTAATCAATTTTGCCACTAATACACAATACTGTTTAATGAGTGAGCAACAAAGTTTTCAAGTAACAAGGAAATCCAGATAATCCGAAGGCGAAGTGTCGGAAGCTTCTGTGTCCTCTGCGCTATTAAGTCGGTGAGTGACGACGAGTTCCTTTCTAGACAAAAACGATTAAAACGATTTGAAAAAAAAAAAACTAGAAGAAAAAACCGCAACACGTGAATTTAACTTCTCGTCTAGACATTAGAACTTCGGCTGAACTGCTGTGAAGTTTGAAATATCAGACCTCTTTGCAGAATGTAAGCCCTAAGCGTAACGAGACCGGCCGCGAAGAGATAACGCGTCGAGTGGGGAAGAAAACTTCCCAAGAGTTGCGAGTTCTCACGAGTTACCCGGGATGGACGAAACTATCGCACGTCGTACTCATCCCCATTCCTTCAAAAAGCCGGGTTCCGGCGAATGGGGTAACACGGTGAGGTGGTGGAACTGGGGTGTTTGTTTTGCGGTTGGCTCGTTGCACACCGGCATCGAGTGATGGAAGTGCAATTGGTGCATGGACGGCTAGTGCAATCGGTGCCCTCCACTAATGCGCGCTACCACTTTGTTTGGATAGGGCAACATTGTTGCATCGGTTGGGTTCGCCGCCCGCTCACTTATCCCTTTTGTTCCCTTCTGGGGCGTCACCAACTTTACTCCCTCATACATCAACCGCCGTCATGGCACGCGGCCTGGCACGAGCGAAATACGACAACATGCAGTGCAACCAAACTTCGGTTCGGCATCGAGGAATTAGTTAACCGATGCACTCTGGTACCGAGCTTTTTGCTTTGTTTTGATGTTTGGTTTTTTTTTCTGTTTTGTCAGATCGTTGGATAAATGTTTGCATCCATGGGAAAGCAACTTATGCCGCCGGTGGGTCGTATTACCCCCGGGAGCTGTAATAACAGTACACACTGTCTAGGGAAAACAACACTCACGCGCTTCGATCCCATTTCTCGAAAGCTAAACAAAGCGATTGGCAGCAAAAGGAGGACAAGGTCAACCCATCGTCTAGCGCCAACTGTCCTCCTGTCAGGGTTCTTGATAGTTTCACCGAGCGATGGATGCAGCCAAAGCAAGAACTTATCAACCACGACCCAAAAAAAGCATTTCACGGGTTCTCACTTACACACTTCTGGGGGCTAGCTTGCTCACCACTATTTACACACAGCACAAAAAAAAATTTCACCGTATTCGTGATCGTCTAATTTTAACCGACCCGACGTCGGGATCCCCAAAAACAGCGATCCTGTAAAATCTGCATCTGCAAACTATAATTATACACAAGTTTTCGCGAGCATCCCACAACACGAACCGAACCACATTTCATTACGGACGGTGTTAAAACCTTGAAAGTTTGACCAGTGTTGAATGGCGAATAACAACACTGGGGGTTGAGTTTCGGAAGTATTTCCGCACTTCCAAAATCAGCTCGGACGACTCGGTGCCGTTTTGTTTATGTTGATTTTCTACGAGCGAAAAATGTTAATTGTAATGGATATTTAACTGCGCTGGACAAATTGTAACACATTGTATTCACCAAAGGGTGTGAGAGACTTTAATTTATTGAACATGATTTAAATTGCTTGAGTAATGTGCTATAATTTAGTGCGATCAGTTTGTGCTGTACTTCAACTTAGTAAGAGAAGCTTTTGCTACATCTTCTGACCTTTCAATTGCTAACATAGAAAAGTGCGCCGTTCGGAATTGATACGACATTTAAAACATCTTCAACTCGTGCTTGAATTAAATTAAAAATGTTTATCCTACAATTAATAATTTTATGCTCAAGGCACGGCAAGCCGAACCGAGAAAAGCATGCTCTTTACGGTATAGCACAAATTCAAAGCGTGCGGCTTACATCATTAGGATCTGCGTTCGTGAATAAATTCGATGATTAATTAAATGTCTCATTCAAAACTTCCCACACCCGCGCACAGTACGCCGGTCCTCCTTGTCGGTGGAGGTGTATGCCCAACAAAAAGGTGATTTTTGATCCTTCCGATTTTGTCAGCCACCCTCGAACGAAAACTTTTCCATTTTTCCATCCACCAGCCGGCAGATAGCAGAGCTGAGTAGCAAGGGCGACCACCGGGTTCGTGGATGGAAAAGTCTAGGGGTAAGATTCGGTGAGTATTCCGCCACCGTCCGAACCCCCCATTTGGGACCCCGCTACATCCCCTTCCCATCGCGGACACCATCGTTCGCCCGACTGTTCGAGACGTTGAAAGAAGAAAATCTTAAGGACGTCAAAGGATTTCTAAGAACCTTCTTAATACGCGTAGAGGACACGCCGACAACGTCGATCCTTCAAACACCGGTTTTTCCGTGTGCCCTCTGTCATCGAGATTGTCGTTCTGTGTGTGTGTGTGTGTGTGTGCGAGATATCTCCAAAAATCCTTTTAGCAGTGGATGCGTAGTCTCACCTTTTCTTGTCAGCGGTAGCTCACCCTTACGGCATTTCCAGCTAATTCATCCTAAAGCAACAGTGAGCCTTAGTCAGAAGAAATTGCACAAGCAAACGAACAAAAAAAAACAAACTCTCCTCCGGATTGTATTGAAGCTTCAAAACGATGGAAGCTTCGTTCCAGTGGACAGAGAAAGAAGGTTTTGAAAATCGTGCTTAATTTCAAATAGCATAGATAAACCGGAATGGTGATCGAGCGAACAGAAGCAAAGAAACGAAAGAAACGGGAGTTCCTATGTAACGTGTGCAAGGTTTGCTCGCAGTACATAGCACCAACACCGTGTGCAAAAACGCAACTCCATGCTCATCCGCGCTAATCCTTACAAACATATGCCCCACTAACTCGTTCTGCGCATTTTCCTTTCAAAATCGGAATTATTTTGACTATTTTCTCTCAGCATAACAACTCATCAAAGCTCGACGTCAGCCCAGCAGCACGTTCGATACACACGCACGCACACAAAATAAAGAAAATCAACTGAAAGCCGTCAAGAGCTGCTGGTACGCTTGCTACGCTTTTCCGGAATCTCGTTGCGAAACTGACAAGACCCATCATGGCAGACTCAAGGTTTCGGTTAAGGGGATAGCTACTGCCGGCGAGCGAACGAGAAAGCTGCGTACGTTTCACACTTCCTCTCGTCGACAGGAGAAAAAAAGGGGCCGCCTAGAAGCGAACAGTTCAATAAAGCATAAAGGGCACACGGGGAAAGGTTGTCTCACTTGCTACCACAGGCCACTACTATACCTACAGCACGCACACACGGAAAGGAACAAAAAAGGAGAGCCGGCCCTTTACGCAATATTGCTGTTTCAAGTGCAAGATTTTGAATGGCATTCTAAGAATTCCCTAATACAAGGTCGAAAACCTGTATCAAGATATTCCCGGGACACGGGGTTTCGGAAAATGAGTGAGCTAGAAGAAAGCACACGCCTCGGGCGGGGTCTCGCACAGCTCGAGCGACGGTTGCGGCTAGGCATCTTTATTCCCGGGACTAGAGCTATGTAAGAGTTGGTCCCAGCCCGGTAGTTACTGGTGGCTGGTCTTTTTTTTTGGGGGGTATATTGGATGAACTACTGTTGCCTGGTTATTGTATCTATTATACTGACGCTTTTGCCAATCGAACGTCGTTACGGTGGTGATAACCTGATCGAAGAAATCGAAGATATTATAAGGACGAGTACACTGGTACAAGCGTAGCGATTCATTCATATTTCGCTGTACGCTTAACAAAAAGAGGAAACGAAACAGTCAATGAGAGGTAGCGCACTGCTAGAACCTGGATGTACTGGAGGAACCGAGCTGATGAATAGATAAACGCGAATGGTCCTAAATTTCGATACCAATTCAGATTGAAAGTGCCTACCGTTCTATTGGTAAAACACGCGGCGCACTGCGACAGGCTACGATAATGATCCTAAGAAATCGGTAAGCATTTCCCAAGAAGTGACAGGTGAGTGACCGCCAGTGATTTACGGACCAAGGACTTGTTATTGTTAAGTTCAGCGGAAAATAATGCAGGTCTTTCAATTTCGCTCAAGCTGCTCTCTACTGCCCTGCTTCAGCGGGTGGAATACGGAAGGAATTAAAGCAAACAAAGCACGGAGCGCTTCGTCCTGGAGTAGGAAAATGGGCGATTAAGTGGGGCAGAGCAAGTGAACATGAAAATGTAGCCAGCGAGAGAAGCGCGATGGAGAAACGCACGTCAGGGATTACCTTAACAATAATCCCGTTAGATAGAGCTTTATGTGTGCAAGAGAAGCATGCCAGCAAGCAAGACATGAAGGCTACATTGAAGGGATTGATAACGTGCTCTTGCGGCACGCAGATCAGAGTAGGAAAAAATGTATCCGCGCAAAATGATTGCCCAATATCGGAAACGGGAAGATAATTAAGTAATTGGGTAATTATCCTTTCTGTCGGTTAACTGTGAGAAGATTTGTCAAGTTTAAGGATATTATGCTATTGGTTATGGACGAAGAATTGAGCGGAAAGCAGAAAGATTCATTAGGAAATTACATATTAATTGTAAGCTCGCGAAGTTTTTGGATAATTGATCAAAACTTGATGCGAAAACTTATACTTAAATACAACCAAAACATACTGGATACCTAACTTTTTCTTGGCTTAACGTCCTGCCAGGTCATGCCGGATATCTTAAAAGTTAGTAGACTTATCTATACCACGTAGTTCAGGATAGCCTAGTCCACAATGCAGGGATAGGATATGATTCCCGGTCGTTTCCCGGAGTCCTGTCGTGTGACTCTCGCCTAGACAACCGTCTGGATATCCTACTGGAACCTCAGTGCATGAATAATTTGATAAATCATTCTCATATCAATTGACAGCTTCAACACGATCTTAAGTTCGTAAGATACATCTAAAGCAACTAGAATTTACAAATAAACTAATAAAATACCTGACCTAAACAAAAAAAACTTAAGCTTGAAGTTAAATAGTACAACATTAACTCCAAATATTGAAGACTTATTTATTAATCAAAAATAATCGTTAGTACAACTTGTTGTTAAAATCACAATTAAATGAGAAGCAAAGTACGAACAAGAACAAATAAGTTCCCAGAACGTAATCGCATATCGCTCTGTAAGAGAAAACCTCACCACACACACACACACACAACAGAAACACAACGTTGTGTGTGCGGCGTTGGGATGCATGTTTAGTTGCAACAATGTTGCCACCGCGTATCAAACTACCAACCGCGCCATCCACTTGTTGACGGTGGGTTGATAATTAATCAACTATAATAACAGCAACTTGCCCGCCAACCAATCGCTGCCGGACTGCGCGCGCTGCCTGCAATACGAATCCGTTTTCCCGCCACTTTGCCCGTTACAGCCCGTGATGATGTTTACCGTCCGAGAGCGAGAGAGGGTCATAACGATTAAAAAAGATCACGCTCATCGGTGGTTGTCATCGGGTGTTCTGGGCCTGTGACGCTCAAGCCGAACGAGCCTCGGTGTGTGGAAATAGGCTCCTTTCGCACCATTAACCACCCGTTTGCTGATCGCTAGGATGACCGTTTTGCTACCACACGCTCAAACATTGACGATCAATTAGCGTGCGCTAGGGGTGTACGGGGAATAGGGCGTTTTGACGCAGTTGCAACAGTACTTCAACAACTATCAGATAAGCTTGCTGAAAGATGGCGATGGCGAGCGCAGTTCGGTCCATCATCCATCGGTTATGGGAACCGTGAACCACACAAATGGCTGTTCCTCCACGCTGAGAGCGCAAACAAACGGTGTGGGGAATTTTAATTTTCACTTAAATCCAACAGCAGGCGTTCTTATAACAGGCACAACACTTTATTAATGTAAATTTCGGTTTTACGCGGTTTTACGGTTTTACGGTTGTGCGCGGTTCAAAAACTAGTCCTGCTTTCTTGCTTTCAATTTCGCGACTAAAAACTATGCCCTAATTTGGTCATTTTTTAGGATCGATCGCGACCCGAAGATCGATCGTTGACCCGCTGCAGCGATTCGTATTCTAGGCTGGCGCCACCTTGTGTGCGGTACCCTAACTTAAGCCTAACTAGTCCGCTGATTTTCAGCGTTCAGCAACACTAAATGACAACCCGATTTTGTTGACATTCGTTTGTTTACATTTAGTACCGCGTGCTTCGTGAATCGTGCCAACACTCCACCCCGTAAATTCTATAGTTTTGAAGAATTTGCTTATAATTAGCACGATTAGTGAGTTCCTATCCGTTTAGCTTTTGAATTTCCGTTTCCAGGACTGCTAGTTTTACCACGGCTCTTTTAAGTGCCTTCCCTTTAGCTGTGCGCACCACAGCTTGTCGTATCCTCCCATCGCTGCTCTCGTTCACTTCCTCTACTACCGCTCTAACCCAATCCTTCCTATTACCTTCCGTAATGAACACTAAGTCGCCAACGCGAATCGGCGGCTTGTCGTCATACCACTTGCTTCGTTCACTTCCTCTACTACCGCTCTAACCCAATCCTTCCTATTACCTTCCGTAATGAACACTAAGTCGCCAACGCGAATCGGCGGCTTGTCGTCATACCTTACGAAGTAATTCTTTTGCCCTAGCTAGCTCCTTCGGTTCTGGTAACGCGTTGTTAGTTGTGCCTATCTCTTCCAGCGCAAAATATCGTTTTAGTAACGCGTTCAACTCACAGTCATTTTCACTCTCGGAAGGTCGCTCGGGCGCATGATGATGTAGCGGGATGTAGTCATTTTCACTCTCGGAAGGTCGCTCGGGTGCATGGTGATGTAGCGAGATGTCTGCAGCCTCGTCGAGGGGGCCATACACTGCCCAGCCTAAGGGACTTCTGACAGCTACTGGTTCATTCGGCAGTCCTTTGCGAGTCTCGAGCGGTGTCATAAGCTCCATGTGTTGCAGCCCGATCAACAGCTTTGGCTCAGCTTTCAGAAACGACTGGAGCGGTAGATTCTGAAAGTGAGAAAAGCGTGTGGTTAATTTTTTGACGATGAGTTCTTGGGGCGGCAAACTTAGCTTTTCGACGGTATGAGCGCCAAAAAGCTCATAGCGTTTGTTGCTGTCCCTCGCTGATATCTGCACGTTCACTTGCTGTGAGTCGTTCTCCTTCCTGGTGACCCCTGCTGTCCATCGTAGCAGCAACGGTTGAGTGTCGCCATGTGCATCAAGACGATGGGCGAGATCGGCGTCTATTAG
The DNA here is from genome assembly GCA_002091835.1 of Anopheles maculatus. Classification (NCBI taxonomy): domain Eukaryota; kingdom Metazoa; phylum Arthropoda; class Insecta; order Diptera; family Culicidae; genus Anopheles; species Anopheles maculatus. The sequence continues at coordinate 186,332 of KZ061735.1, read as the reverse complement.
TGTAATCGATGACCCCTCATCTAGGAACGCAAGTGTCTCGATACTAGTTTCTTTGTGATGCACGGTAACGGGAACGATTCGGTACAGTACCTCAGATCGGGGTGTTTTATGGTGCAGGCAATTTGAGCTAGTGGTACGATCAGCTGATTGTTCCACCTCTGGATGAAGCAACGTATTGTGACGAGCGTTGCAACCATTTACAGCGCAGTTGAATCGGGAAAAACACTTTCGCAAACCGTGTTGGTTTAAGCACAAATTGCACAACTCGTGGCGGTCCACCACTCGAAGTCGGTCCGGAACGCTCATCCTTCTGAATTCATCGCACGATCTTACTCGATGCCCTACCTTGTTACATGCATGGCACGGTTTTTCCTGATAGCGGCTGGACGGAAACTGTTCCTTCGATGTCGATGGTTCATCACGGATGTGAAACGATCGATGTGGTTTTCCGGCGGGGCTCAGCGAGCTTTTTGCTCCAGGAAAGAATTTACTAACCTTGCATGCTTTCTCGAGCAAATCATCCATAAACTCGCTGAATTCTTTTAAACCAGCATTGTCACAACGGTCCATGTATTCTGCCCATTCCAATCGTCGCGAAGCCGGCAACTTTTCCACTAGTTCTTCCAGGAGTGTAGGATTATTAAGATGATTGCTAAGGTCAGCTGCCACGAGATGATCGCAGAAATGCTGCACCGCGATGCCGTAAGTGATCAGCGAATCCAAATCTTCTGCCTTAGGCGCCTCGGTGCGTCGCGCTTTCTGGATTAATTCATCCAAAATAAGAGCCGGCCTTCCATACAGCCGTTGCAAGGTCTTTATAATACTCGGCACGGCCTTTGGCGTCATCAGCTTAGAAGCGATAGCTTCTCGCGCCGCACCCTGCAGACACTCTTCAAGCCGCATTAAATTCTCCCTATCGGTGAATCCGCATGCCGCAGTAGATTCATTAAAGCAGCTAATGAAAATCGGCCAATCTTTGGGAGAACCGCGAAAAATAGGCAACTTTTTTGGAAACACTTGTCTCGCTGTTATCTGACTCACTGTCACTGGATTCACTATTTTAAGTCCCGTGTCGTTTATCGGCTCTTCACGTGCTGGGCGCTGTGGCATTTCCGGTGTCGAATCCATTCGCGCCATACGTGGACGTTGCGGTTCCGAATGAACACTTCGCGCAATATTCGAACACTGTTGGCTTTGCACCCATTTGGCTGTTTTGGAACGGGAACTCACCGAAGAGATTTCGGAACCATACGTAGTCTGTTCCTCTAACTCGATCCGCATTTTCTCCTGCTCGAGCTCCAATTTGGCCATCTTCATTTCAAATTCCTTCTCGGCCATTTTCCTCTCGAGCTCCTGCGTCTTAGCGAGCCGTTCAAGCGCCGTTCGCATGGACGTTTTGGACGTTATAGAAGTTTCTTTGGTGCTTGGTGGCCTTCTGGCGGTTTGCGATTCAGCGCGCTTTGGTCCTCTCACTAGCGTTTCACTCCCGGACGGTTTGCCTTCGCTATTGGCCACTCGATACTTAAGTTCACCGACGTAGCTTTGAGCAGCTTTCCCGGCCATCGCGCTTGCTGCTTTGCTAGGATGATTGCGACTCTCTTTCACACTAACCTCGCCTTTCACGACCGTTTTGCACCCACAGTTCCACTCCTTATTTGCGATTTCCGCAGTGACGCCGGCACACCCGTAGTGGTACCACTTATCGCACTTATCGCACTGTACCATATCGTCTACGGTGTTCACCTGATCGCAGGCACTACAATCGCGGCTTTCTTCGGACATCGCGAATATTTAACAAGCGTAGTAGTTTTTGAATGTGGGGAATTTTAATTTTCACTTAAATCCAACAGCAGGCGTTCTTATAACAGGCACAACACTTTATTAATGTAAATTTCGGTTTTACGCGGTTTTACGGTTTTACGGTTGTGCGCGGTTCAAAAACTAGTCCTGCTTTCTTGCTTTCAATTTCGCGACTAAAAACTATGCCCTAATTTGGTCATTTTTTAGGATCGATCGCGACCCGAAGATCGATCGTTGACCCGCTGCAGCGATTCGTATTCTAGGCTGGCGCCACCTTGTGTGCGGTACCCTAACTTAAGCCTAACTAGTCCGCTGATTTTCAGCGTTCAGCAACACTAAATGACAACCCGATTTTGTTGACATTCGTTTGTTTACATTTAGTACCGCGTGCTTCGTGAATCGTGCCAACAAACGGTGTGTGCAAAACTAGGTTTCCATGTCCTTTCTCTCGCTCGAGTGGTGCAAGATTGTAACGTTTCCAACGCTCAAGTGCATCAACAACACGAGAAGTCGCGTACCGGCTCTGCTGACAAAGATAAAGGCATTAGATGTACACCGTTGATCAGGTGCGAATCAAATCCGGAAGACTCTAAGGCTAAGCTAGATGTCTTGAGAGATTCGTACGGGTCACGTGTTCCGAGTGGAGCAACGAAGAAGCGGAACACAACGCCACCAACCGCTTCCAATCGCAGCTAGGTCAGCTAGGCCCACCCTTCTCCTATACCTGCTGCGCAATTTCCCAAACCTAATGTCGACCTGATGTTCGTACGGGCCCGCGTACGTGAAGTGGCCAATCGAACAATGGTAACACTAATTACCGCTTATTACATTTACATTGCATCGGGACTTGGAAAAGCTGATAATGGTTTGCAGTGTTATGAACGGTTGCCATTGCTGTCGGGTTTGCCACCCAGGGAGGATCCGATGACGCATGTAAATGCCTTACTGACGTTTGGGACGGCGGAACGGCAGAGCGTACCAGTGGATGGTGATGATGCTGATTATTCAAATCCTTCAATTTACTACATTGCTTCCAGATAGCACACTGGACTACGGTGCAATTTTCCACACTGGCCACACACCTCAGTGTCTCTCTCTCGCTCACTCGTCTTTGAAGCAGTTGTTCTTCGCACGCCGTAAATTGCACCACACACATGCACAACCCAAACTAATGCCGATCGGTGAAACATTGTAAATATGCAAATAATTACTGGACAAACAGCAAATGCTAAGGCGCAAAAACGCGCCCACCGCTTTTCCAACACACACACAACCACATCTGTGTCTCTGTGGCGTACCGATATGTGTAGCCACCTGAGCGAATCTAGCAACAATCCTTTGGATGGACGCTATTTGCGGGCGCACATTGCTCGGTAGGAACGCTGGTAGTCACAAAATGGAGGGACAGATAAAAATGGCAGACGAACGAAGAACGGTATAAACACACACCCCCAACACTGTACTGGGGGCCTGGGATGATGGGTAATGGCGAAAGGATACTGAAGCGTTTAGTTTATGTCTGAATGCAGTGGACCACCTTCATCGTTCGTACTGGATGGGTTGGTGCGTTTCGGTATCGTGTGGCTTCTTCTGTCAGTTCGATAGTTTGATGGGAAAATTCAATTCGTACAAGGGAAAACACGATAACGAGCTTACAATGTACCAGAGTAGGGCACGTCTAGCGAAGAAACATTTTAAATACATTGAATTCGTTTGTTTTTAGCTCTAGCTCGGGGTATTACATGGACAGACAGTAAGTATGATTGCTTAAGTAAATTAAGAATTTCTCTCTTCCAAACGTCACATGATAACCGGAAGAAACATCCACACCGGCCAAATGGGTAGCCGTGAAGATTACGGCAAGTTACAGCGAAAGTAAATCCCAACACTTTATGGCCACGTTCTGGCCACACCGGAACGTACGAGATGGCCCCGGCACCGATTCATTGACGCACACTAATAACACTTGACTTATCCACCCTGCACCGGCGTTATGGGTGAGTACGCGCCCTTTTTACTTGCCCGGGTACTACTGCACCTAACCTCACTCTCTCGCTCTCTATTGCTCACTTGGTTGTGCAAGTGCTAAAGTAATAAAATTTGGCTGTAGTAGTGTAGTGCAGGTTAGAAGGTACTTGTTGCAACAATGTTGCAACGCCAATTCGCTCAAGTGGAACGTATCATCATTTTGCAATCGATACAAATCTCACCCCCGCTAGAAAAGGGGGGGGCGTGCGTCCTGCTGCACCAACACAACCTCACCCCCTTGGGACAGTTCTACATCCCACAGTGAAGGTGCGAGGATGACGTTTTGATTTGCGTTCTCTCGTTTTGTCCCACTCCATCGAACGTTGAGAATTATTTGCAATATAGTGAAGTGATGAAAACTTTGTAACGATGTGTGTGTGTGTGTGTCTGTGAGGGGTGGTGGGAGAAATTTCAAAGTTTCCATTATTTACAGTGCAACTTGATGATTTCACATGCCGCTATTAGATGCGATAAGTTTTGCGCTAATAGGTCAGTGAGGAACGCCCCAAGCTGACTTCAGAGGGATGGCATATTTAGAATTCTAAAGATATAATACTGATTTTTGTATGGGACGCTTTCCATCCAAATGATCATGGTCTTGCACATCAAGAAATTATTGTAATGGAGGTTTAATTTTTATTTTATTTATTAAATCATTATTCTTTAAGGACTCTTCTAGATATATCTTTATATCTCACAATAAGTTATTCAATCGCATCATATTAAATTAGCCAAGAACTGTAAATCAATAATATGGCGAAAAGCAAACTTTTCCCTCTATCCGATTTATTATTTCAATCTTGTAGATGGCGTAACTTCAATAACTTCACTTCACATGAAACCAGGCATCCAACACTACAAGCTCACACACGGAGAAACCATTTGCAAATTCCCGTAACTTAACTCCGACCGATCGGCCAACAAGTTATGATTTTCGGAACTTTCTTCATGGCCAGAAACTGCGCTGGCAAAAGAAAGCCAACCACCTTCAGCGAAACACGGTAGTCAATCTGGGGTCGACAGCAACCCAGCGTCGTTCCCACACATTTGGCGGGGGAGAAAATATGACGAAAAAGTCCTACGACGGTCAGGAGTCGGAGTGAGCAAAGAGGCTAACAAACTTCCACCGGGTTCCCTCCCACCAAGAAGCTCAGAGAGAGAGAGTTAGGGGCGATGGCATGGTATTGCACGAGATTTACTTTTTGACATTTTCGACCGAAACGTTGCTACCTTCCGAGAATTGATTTGCTGTAATGTGTATTTGCATTGGCGAGGTTGGCACGGACGTGAATGTCTGGATGCTTATTTGATGTTTCTAAGACTGGCCTTTTAAAAAGCGCAAAGCAAAAGACGCGTAGTAATCATGTGAAACTTAGATGGACGAGGACGATTTTAGCGAAAAGTCCAACGCAAAAACGGAACAACGTCTGTTGGGCGCTTATTTTAGCAGGCAAAAGGCTTTTCGTGGAACATGGAACGGAGTAAACGAGATTTGATGCAGAACATTAAAATAACACAACTTGCTGCTTGCTCCTTGGCAGGCACAAGGAGGGAGATAGATAAAGTGGATACTTAGAATTGTGTGACGCGAAATTGCGAAATTATCTGCACTTCCCGGTGAGGATGTCTAGACACTTGGACGAGGAACAGACAAATGGAGACTCAGATATGATTCTGTTTTGACACACTGTAGCACTGTAAAACTATTCGCTTAAGTAATCAAACCCAGTCTTGCTAGAACTGGCAGATAAGATTAGGCGTGTCCTATCTTTCGAACACATCGAACATTCAAATCCCTCAGCGAAAGATTACCTGTTAAAGTTAAACATATTGTACATATGTTCCGGTGGCATCGGATAGCATCTCGGTGTGGACGAATGTTGATGTTGCTGCTGCTGCTGCTGCTGCTGATGCGAATGATGATGATGGCCGGCGTGTTGATGGTGATACGACGAATGTTGCTGATGGTACCACGGTACCGGCGGTGTACCATAACATCCTCCATAAACACCATGCTCGGGTGGCATCCGCAGCATACCCTGGTGGGAATAGTTCGTCCCACCGTAATAATTCGCCAGATACGCCGAGTGTCTATCATCCGGGCCCGGCGAACCGTACGAATCGGAACCGAGTGGAGGTGGTGCGTAGAATGGCTTCTCACTTCCCAGCGACCCACCAGCCGTTTCTTCAAAACCGCCCAACATCATGGGCGCGGTGGAATGGTGGTGATCGGCGTGACGCCGAGAATGTGGTCCATCCATCCCACCGCTGTACGATGGCGTGGGGGAACTACCCGAGCCCGCGTAGTACCGCCCCGTATGGTAGGACGATCGGGCGTAGGATCGACTCATACCGTCGGTTGGTGCGTACTCGGTGGAAATGTTCATCTCCGGATATAATTGAAGCTGGTGGCGGGCTAGATTTCGCACTGACACCGGTTGATGATTAGCTGCTAGAACCGTGGATACCGTGGACGATTGGGTTACGGTAGCTGTGCATGACGTCGGTTCCGCACGTTGCTGACCGAACGAATCCAGCTTGGTCGAGAGTGCTGTCGGAGCCGCTGTCACAGCAACGAATTGCTGCTCAGCTTCGCGCCAAACATTCAAACCGGAGCACTGGCACACTGGCAAGAAGCATCGTTTGTTCGGGCCGGGCTTCTTTTTTTTTATTCACAGCTTGACGGTTGCCACTTTCACACACTTCAACACACGCCCGTTTCTTTACACACACAACGAACACACCTTAAACTTGAACCACCAATACATCGCATCTAATAAACACCTGCTCACAGTCTGTTATTGTCTCACAAGCTCTGTTCTGCGTCATTAAATAATATCTTCGATGGTGCTCTACTGCAGAAATCCGTTGGAAATGGTGAAAACAAACCGATAATTATAGCTGGCTAATTGAAGCTTTACATCACCTCCATTAAATCTTCAATCTTAAATCAATGACACTCCGTTAAAAAGCTTTCCGAAATTCATCCAACATTGCTGCTAGTTCTGCAACTTTGTGTTTTGTTTTTGCGCACCCACTCCCCAACAAGAAACCCTTAACCGATAAGACTATCCTCGATCTAGCCTCGGCCGGAACTGGAATACAATCAGTGCTTCCACCACTTTCCGAGCCATCCGCTCCAACGCTATCAATAAAAGATGCCTCCCCAGGTTCGGGTGTCTGGTGGAAGGATTTGATAAGACATTGCAGTATTTTGATTTTAAGCCGCAAGACCAAAAAGACTGGAGGGCAAAAAACATTAGAAGATTAGTGGCGTGCATGCTGCTTCAATCGCAAAAATGGACCTCCTAGACATACGCTCGGGCAAACATTAATCAGCCCGTGCTTAGTGGTTAAAAAACAAGCTCTAGAACAACTTCATTCACATGTAAAGTTCGGTTCATCACGGCTCAATGGCCGAACATTAATGGGCCATCACCAAGCGGTGAATGGTGTCTTGTTGTCTACTATGGTTGCCTAGTCTTTACTAGGTTTTGTTGCTGATAGTGAGAAGAGTTGGCATGATTCAGGCTAACCTAAGCTCGACCTTGAACACAAACCTTCCAAAGAGACATAGATCCTATCTTAGCCTACATGATGAGCAGATCAATACAGAACGGGTTAGCCCACAAAGATCAAAATGATGATCTAAACTTCAACTTCAACATCTTCCAGCTGAGTTGGCTCGCTACTCGCCAACGGGAAAACGAGTCCTTTAATCTCAAAATGTTCCTCCTCTGTTCCACTACCTTCGCGTACCATCTTCCAAACAAAAACTTCTTTTTGAAGACTTTCCAATAAAAAGGACTATTCCGTGGATGATAAGAAACCGTAACCGGCACCTAGAAACCCCAGGCTTCACAGGAGATCAATTAAATTAATTAGAAATTTTCCTCCAAAAACTGAACAGCCAGATTCCGTGAAGACTAGGGAGGAAACTTCTGGAACTGATGCTGCCGCTGCCGCTATTCTCGGGTTCAATTACTTTCCATTCACCCGTGAATGTCAATCATTTCTCGTAAAATTTGGCCCAAGTGTTTGTCGAGTATTTCGGGCGTATTTGGGCAGTAAAATGGAAGTAACCTGGCATCGCTACCGAACTACGGAAGGATGTGCAAAACCCTGAGCAAAAGCATTTTCATCGGAAAGAACACAGCGAGCGGCGTACTGGGGTGGTGGAGAGAAGTTTTGTGGGAGCGTATAAAATATTACAATTCATTTACTAGGTTCAAGGACGCCCTCTCTCTCTCTCTCTCTCGCTTGTAGTGCTTTAGACCTGAAAAACTCGTATCCAAAAGTTCTGCTTGACAGCTCTTTTGCTATCATGTTTCAGGTACAATTATCTCCTGCCCGCTCTAAGCCACGACCGAAAGCCAAAGAAGGAACACGTGCTTAATAATTTGTTTTTCACACTAATAAACTTTCCTAACATACTACGGGCACGAACTTCTTCCACCGGACGAATGTTTCGAGTTCGGAAAAAAAAGACACGGCCGGGTGTTCCTTCGCCACACCAACCGGTCAGCACCCCAAAAATCGCCACCAAACATTCACTTTTCGGTGTGGACATTCGTCGCATGCGGGACACAATGGCGCTGGCACCTTCGGTGTGCGTGGTTTGTTTTGTGGTTGGTTTTGGTTCGGTGGCGCTTGGAAAACACTCGGCACACAGAAGTACACAGAAATGCCATTTTAAGTTGTTGCACTCGCGCTGTCCGCTTCAGTTCCTTCTAATATGTGGATGTCCGTGTGTGTGTGTGTGGGTGTTGGAAGTCCGTCATAAGTTTTCTGACAGCATCCACCTCCCCACATTGCCGGTTGCAAACATCCGTTCACACACACACACATTCGCAACACGGCACGCAATAATATTTCGCAACCGAAGTTATCACTGTGCAACATATCTTTAACTTTCCTTTCGAACCCTTCATATTTTTAACGGAGATTTGGTTCGGTTTCCTTCTTTGATTCACTATTCCGCTGCTTTGTTTTATGTTTGTGCCCATGAGATTGGTGTTTGGCCGTTACTTTCGCCTTTTTGTCGCTTTTTTTTGTTGTTGCACATGTTTTGTTTTCCATGTTATGTTTCTTGTCGTTTTTTGCTCGAATAAAATGTAGTCAACCTGTTTTTGGCGCCCGTAACATTTGCTATTTTTTCCCGTGCATGTGTGTGTGTGTCTGTAGATGTGTTCCAATGCCACAGGTTTGTGGAGTAGGTTTTAGCGATACCAAACAAGTGCCAGCGAACGAAAGGTAAATAGAGGCATGCATAAATCTCTAAAGCACTAAGGCGTTTGTTATTAGTTTTCGAGCACGAACGACGATTTTGAGCATCTATCAGGTGGTGTTTGTGTGCGCGCCCGTGTTGCCAGTATTGATTGTCGCCCAATAGTTTACAACTGTTAGCAAACGAAACAAAAAAAAACGGCACAACATTCCACAACCCAAAACCAAAATACCATAATTTTAATAAACACACAATCGCAACGCGCAGCGGCCTTTTTCGCAGCGAAACGGAACGGGTTTCATTAATAAAGGGAAAGCTTTAAAGCTTTACTGCACCGCAATTTTCTTATACACAGACTACAGACTACACGATTTTTACTTTGCCGTTGCGCTTCACCTGCTCGTAGATTGCCAAACTGTCATAAATAAGGAAAGATCCACCGGCACACAAAACCGTGCCCCGCTTGTCACTCAATGTAAGCTTCTGCACGCACGGCCGTGTGTGTGTGTGTGCCGAGTGGTTTTTCCCATTCCGATTCGACATTGTCATTTTCTCACGACCCGCAAAGCATCCTTTCTCTCACCGCCCCCCCTCTGTAAGACGATAAACTTGGCAATCACACACTTACACAACCCTCCATTTTGGCACATACAGAGACGCCAACCGAACCGAAACCAATAATGCCGGTTGCCGGATTTGGAAATCCTCACCCGGTTTAGTTTTTTTGCGCCCAAGGCATTAGGCGTTTCGCAAAACTGTTTTGATAGCACACTGGGTCCACCGGACCAGGCAGGCAGAAGATTTCTCCCGAGAAGTCTACATGGTCATTTCTTGTTTGCCATGCGTTTTTGTTTTATTGGTTAATGTAGTCTTATAAATAAACCACGCACACACACACACACTCACACACAGAGCTACATAAAACGAAGATACTCCTATATCTTGTCAAAGAAAAATCAGGTACAATGCAACCTGTGGAATATTCTCCAGCACACACGAATCACTCGATCGAGTATCTTTATCTCCTTGTAAGCCAGCTACCACAAATCAGTTCACCAAACGAAGCACAGCAAATGTTAGGCACCACACCCCAAGTTTATTAACCTAATAAAAAAAACACGGCCACAGTCCACCGTCATCAGCTTGACGTAGCTACTTCTCATCAAACATCTCCACCTATAGCATTTTGGACGGCGTTTGGGCGACACCTTCAGGATACTTTAACTTTCAAACAAACATTCAAATTCCCGGCCGAAAGAGACAACAAAAAGCACCAAATCTAAACACCAATCGAAAAATCACGCATGAAAATCAGTCAGCAGGAGTGTCCTCTACCCAAAAAAAAACACGTCACTTTCCCTTTTAACCGTTTTTCCAGGACCAAAACTCACAGCAAGAGCGGGATGAGAATAGTGGGACACACACACACACACACAAACGTTTTAGGGCACAAATTCTTCCACCCCCGCACATAAAAACGCACATTTACACACGCATTCGTCAAGATACACACAGGCACAGAGCGTCCTCGAGAGAAGAATTCGACATCGAACGTTTGATGCTCAGCACGGGTAGCGGCGGTGTGTCCCATCCGCGTCACGCACCGATCGGACCGACACTGACCCGGACACAACAAACGGAGAAGAGATTGTCAAGCGCGGAAACGACGACGACAACCGAAAAGGACATTTCTCTCCTCCAGAATATTCGATACGGGCGCACGATTGCCCGGTACTAAAGCGCAATGACGCAACAGGTGGTGAGCGCGAGATGATACGCTTTTCGGGTTTTGCTTGCACACCAAAGCCACGGCAGTGTGGTGGTGGTCTTCACCACTTTCGATCAAGTATCACAAATTAATATTTCCACTGCTCTAGTTAAACATAAAAAAAAGACTATTTTATACACACTTGTACACTTGCAGAGCAACCAGAGTTCACAATCGCTCGTTTAGCATTTGCAACGAAACACACGCGTTTCAGGATATTTCCATCCGATAAGGCGAGCGAACGGTGCGCGCCCCGGGGCAGCACGAGGCAATGTCGTCGTTCAAGGTGACAGGCGAAACCAAACGCGCTGCGCTCTGGTACGGGAAAAATTCACGTACGACGGGCAAGGAATTCTGATTGCGATTGAGCAAGAGACACCGGGCGACAACCACAGCAAGCTTCCCGATAGTACCACGTGCAAGATGCGACTGAAACGGCGGTCGTTCGGACACTCTTGACGGGTGCCGTGTGTTCCGTTTGTCTTCGTTTGCCGCGCGCGCTTCGTCGGTACTTTGTGGGGCGAGTTCCCAACCGTGCTCGTCTAGTGTGTGATAACGTTTCGCGATCCGGCCGTCGTCGTCGTCGTCGTCGTGTGGGAGCGTATTGAGAGCGGGCGGCGAGTTTGATAATGTTACCAACATATTGCTAATGTGTGGGGCTGTGCTTCAGAACACAGCCTCGTGCCGTTCCCAAACACACAAACACACATTTTGTCAGCTCTATTCTTCATGTGTGCGTAGTGTTTGTTGGGACTGTGAGTTCCTTGAGATTAAAGGCACACTATAGTGTAGGAATTTACGGAGAGTAACATCATCGATAGTTCGTTTGTGCTTAGAAATAGCTCTTAATGGTAGAGTTTACTTATTCTTTAATATCCTATAGGTACAAACTTAATATTTATTTTACACTCGTCTTAATTATTCCTTTTTCGGCTGAATAACCCAGCAAACAACGCAGCTAACATATTCACCCTACACTAAATATCGAACAATTAGCTTAAAATATCAACACAACGCAAATCTGAGTGCTTTCCCCGTATCGGAGGGTGGTCGGTCACTCAAGAAAATCATCCCCAATCGTGAATCCACCCTGCTGAGTGACTACCACATCACGAACACTCAGAGGAGAATATCGTGCCAGGGGTAGCGAACGCTTTCCCGCTTGGAGCTGTGTACACGAGCGCTGCCGTCCAACACTTGTGGGAGCGATCCGCCTCGCGTTCACATTCGCTTCGGCGACGATTGTGGTGAGTGAGAGATCGTGTAATAAATTCATAACTTGCCTACAATGTAACGCATTTGTTGACGAACGCTATTATACGTCCTCTCTCACGAATCTCTTCCCGTTTCTCGAACAGGCACCCCTCGCCTCTACCCAATAGCAATACCCAACTCCAACAACAAAATCTGAACCTCTAGCTTCGCCAACCGTTTTGGATGCTTGTTGACTTGGCAACCATGACCAACCGCACACACATACACACATACACGCAGTCGCATTAGGTGATAGATTAGAAATGGTGCTGCGCGGGACGGGACGAACTCCGAGACGAAGCAGATGATGATGGCGGAACCTCGCCGGGTTGCTTTTTGTGATCCGAATCGTTCCGAAAACGGTCACTCAGCTCAGCTCACTCCGAACACGAAACCCCGAAGACGTAATGGTGCTTTTTTCATCGCTCGCTGATTATCATTTAAAACAGGTTGATTTGTCTCGTTCTCACCTCGATCGTGCCCGATGATCTGACTCCCTGTCTGGCCTGCCTGCCTATCGGTGTGGTGTCTCTTTCGGTGTCTCTGGTTTGTGTGTCTTTTAAAAAATCAAACGACCCTGCCTGCTGCAAAAATGCTTTCGATTCGATTCGATTCCATCTCCACGCCGAACGTTGGAGAGCGCTAATTTGTGCTCAGTTGGGTTGATATGACCAGCAGTAGTGGTGCTGCTGATGATGGTTTCCAATTTTGCGATGTTTCTCTCTTTCGCTTCTCCTTTATCTCTCTCTCTCTCCTCCCCGGTGCTTCTCTACCCAATAAAACCACTTCTTCCACTTCGACAACAAACGAGGGAAAAACTTTTCGTTAAAGCTTTTTGTGCAATCTTCAACAACGCCAGACCGAACGGCAACAATAACAACAGTGGAACAGTGGAACGGAACACACCTAACCGAATCCATTTCTAATGGCGACGCTACTTGCTTCGGTCGTTGTGCATTTCTTTTCATTTGATGGCGAGTGGAAATTAGAAGCGTCATTTATCTGCCTTTTATTTGTGGAAGCGGGCCCGCAGAAATTTTTGGCGATGACGGCCGCGACGAGAGCTTGATGTGGGTGTGTGTGTGACCGATTTGACGAATGGTTTTGATCGTTTTGAAAGCTATTTTCTGTTTCCGGTTGCTTTTGTCACAAATATAAATCGAGTTATCGAGCTAGCTAGGGAACAGTTTGATGTATTCGTTGTTGAGCTATGGCTTTAAACGTTTTGTTAACAATACATTACAATTATGATTGTTTATGATACGATTAACTTAACTACGTATCGACAGATATTATACAATATGCATATTAAGTACATGCAAGAACAGGAACATCAACAAAGCATCTTCAAGAACTTTCCCTTGATGGAGGCGGATGGTCTTTCATGACACCGTAATTCCATTGTGTCCAAGATATTTGAGCCCAACGATCAAATGACTTCAAGAGGCTTATTTTTACACCGTTTTCGAGCCCAAGTAAACACCTTCCAGCTGCATCTGAACACTGTTCAACCGTAGGTAAACACTTGACGTCCAACTAAACAGCTGCTGCCTAACTGAACTTCGTTCAAACGAAACTCAACATCGTCCAACCCCAACTAAACATTTGGCACCTCCAAGCTGATATGTTTACATGACATAGATTTAGCTTCTTTATGTTCCTTTCATTTGCAAAGATTAATAGATTAAAAATAGACTAATTTTTTTAATTCAGGCACAAGAAAATTTTATAATAAACTGCATACAATTTAAAAAACATTTTCTTCATGATGACCGCGAATTTGCTATGAACGCGGAAGACAACGATGTTACAAGAAACGAGTCCGTGGAATATAAACGTGCAATGACGTCTGGGATACAAAATGTTTAGTTGGGGTTGAACGATGTTGAGTTTCGTTTGAACGAAGTTTAGTTAGGCAGCAGCTGTTTAGTTGGACGTCAAGTGTTTACCTGCGGTTGAACAGTGTTCAGATGCAGCTGGAAGGTGTTTACTTGGGCTCGAAAACGGTGTATCTCATAGCTTGATAGCGGGTTCTCGCAACCCAAAGCCAATCCAAATGAGATTTGCTCCAAGGACTTTGGTATGTAAGATTTAAAGCCGAAGACTATGGAACTTGATCTCCTTTTTTTTTTTATTAAAAATTGACAGACCGGCCGTATAGCTATTGCTCAACAATTGGTAAGATCTGACTAGAGTTATTCTGTAACGACCGTAAGGAAACATATTTTTACTAAAACTTCATCCTTCTTTTTTACCAGACTTAATCCTCGCATTCAATTTCTAATTTCCGATCTTTCCAAATAGTTAATCAAACTTGTAGAAAACTGTTACATCATTTCCATCTAATTTCAACCCGCCCTAGGTATAGCCATTCCAGTGAAACATACCACGAATGCGTGTAATTGCATTAGCTCGTGACATTTATTGCAAACCTTCCAGGAAACGAAATTCATTCTCTCCAATGAAACCCCAAGAAAGCGTACCCTTGGCAAACCAATACTCCGGCTGGTGCCATCAACACTATCAAGCACAACCCCAGCGGCGGTAGAAGAAATCTATCAAATTAAAAAGTCTATATACACACGTCCACCCATTGCGATACTCACCTGGAAGAGCTATTATCATGCAGGTCTTTCAAATTTGTGCCCGTATCCTTTCTCGTATCATCGCTTGTGCAGCCGGTGGACGGGTCTTCACCATCCGAATCGTAACCGGTAGCAATCGAACCGGCCGTACCACCACCCGTGGGACCAAAGGCAGTACCGCCGGTACCACCACCGCCCGTGGCACTCTTGTCACCTTGGATCAGCATTGCATCGGTACCATGGTTAATGCTTGCAGCACTCGAACTTGCAACCGAAGACGCCAATGTTGCACCAGTATGCCCACGTGAATCGACACCTACAACAGGAACGGCAGTCCGGCGGTTCGATTCGTTCATTCCGGCAATCGGCCACAGCACACCCGGCCCGACTTCCTTCGCCCGTGTGTGCCTGGCAACTCTGGCGTCTCGGTACGTTACGTCTTCTTTGCCTTTCGTTCCTTTTCTTCCGACAAAATTACAACGCGTCCTCCCGATGGTCAATCTCGTGCCGAGCAGCGCTGCCAGTTTTCAATGATACCGTCGTCCGACATGAATCTCCCCGGGCTTATTTACTCAAGCGCTAGGTGTGTGAATATGCGTTTGATTGGCGGTGGTTACTGCAATGAATCAAAACAACGATAACAGAAATAAGAAACGGATCAGTCTCGGATATATTTCATTCGCTAACAGGAGCAAATCATGTAATGAAGGTGTAGGAGTAAATAAACTAGCAGGAGAAAAAAAAACACACACAGCGAAATGCCAAGGCTAATGTGTGAAGGCACTGCCGCTGCGTGGATGTGGTAGGCTGAGGAATGCATTCTGCGCATAACCAGATAACCAGACTGTGACCAACACTGACGGTCATGATTAGAACACCAACTGCGAACTGGCAAGCTTTACCCTGGGGATGGTCCCATTCATCAGCGGGAAAAAGTTGACTCGTTAGATATTTGCGAACAACATGTTTGCTCCCATCCAGTCGGGAGCTTACCCTGACGAGAATAGTAGAAACAGTTAGTCAGAAACTGCTGGCTTCGGGCTCCAATGCCAGGCGATTCTAAATGAGGACACATCGAGCGACAATTGACAGGCAATCAGAGGCACATGCTACACCATAATGAGTTCATAATCTCGATGCGGGAAAAGTGCCTGGCAACCGGTGATCCCCCAAAGAATGGGACAATATGATACCTCCGCATCTTCAAATCAGGCTACACACTGTTCAAGGACCATCTCTATTTACATTAAAAAAGAAGTTGGATATTTTTTGTTGTTCGCTCCCGCTTTACCCTGTTGTGCCAGATATAGAAAGTTAATCGCAGTTAATTCTCGCAACATGTAACGTCCCAGCAGTTTGTTTGCGAGGAAAGGCGTCCGCTGTATGGGCGGTAAATGTAGCTGGAAAGTAGTTTACACAAAACTCCCACTTCCTGTGTGGAAAATCGCTGAAATACTGTGCTGCGCCCTACTATATATATATGCACGCGGGCCTTCATTAACCCCCTCACATACTTTTGATTGTAAAGGAATTCTTCCTTCCTGTGGTTTCTTGCAATGGAAACAACAACAAAAAAAACTTCTATTCGGTCACGTACGCTCCCTGCGATAGGGCTTACATTGTGATTGCGTTGCATACTGTGAGCTGCCAGCATTGAATACTATGGTTTAACATTTGCCATTCAAATAAAGTGCAATAACAAAAAAATATTGTTTCATTTTTCATATTTAATCAATAGAGGTTGTACGGCGCAGAATAGCGCTATCTTCAGGCAAACCTGTGGTAGTAAAATGCAAAATTGTATATCGCTAGAGGTGCATTGATTTGAAGGACAAAGCATTATGAGCACTTTACCTAGGGCTTTACAGGTCAACAACTTCGACCACAAGCTATTGTTCAAGGTACAGGTCAGCTGAGGACAAGTTCAAACACCATACCTTAGATAAACAACCGGTTTTATAGTTGGAAACATTCCCTTCGGTACACACCATGTTGCTAGTTCGAAGTTACTGACCCTACATCAAGATGCTACAAGAGTCAAAGAACTTTGAAGACTAAAATAAAACTACATTTTAAGATACGCACAACGTTACTACTGAGCTAAAAAAGCACCTAAACAATGCCCTAGACCTAACGAAACCTAAGCACATTAGGCAGAATTTTATGCTTGTGCAAAAACATCTTGATAAACATGCAAACAACAGTGCAAAATTTAAACAGTATGTCCTGCAAGCTCTAATCAACCCCCTGTTTGTTCACTTGGTATCGGGATTCGGGGAACGTTAAGCGTTAAATTTTCTTCCCACAAACTGTGTCACACCGTGCTGCATACCTACACCGCCGACGGCCAACGGGGACTTACGGGCAGATTGCGGGACACTACCTGTATCGTTTCTCCGAGCTCGGGTAACATAAAACCTTACGCAAAAAAAAATCTGGAGAAAAACGAAGAACCAACAGGTTGTTTGTGTGGCAAAACCTGTGTACGACGATAAGCGGCAACGGTCAGACAGCCGGGAAAAGATCTGAGCGCACGTTGAATGAAGCGTGACCCATGATGTTGTTTACCGAGAGCAAGAACTGACCGACATTAGCAGCGGGACATTAGTGGACGAACAGAACTATGGTAACACAAATAACCAATCAACATTAATACCGAGATGTGAAGGTTATGCAAATGTTTCCCCAATAGCGATCGGCAGCTTGAGAACTTTTTACCTTCATGATCTCTAACGTTAAAAATATGCTAAAGCTCTAATCAACTAGAGCTCAAGAGTACATTACGAATTCTACTAGTCACCAGTTTTGCTACTGAAAGACCTCAGTCCCGGGTCCAAAGGGTTCTGCTATATATTTATTATGGCAATAGGAATTGTATGACATTAGGTTATAGCATAAGGACGGGACTGTCAAATGAAAATAATAAACGGGCACTTCTCGTTGAGCCATGCCACAAGACGGACGGTCTACCGATACAACAGTTGGCGACGAGGCGGGCAACAAAAGTACCTACAAAATGGCTTCTTTTAATATGGAACCATTCGTGCACGAGAAGTCAACGTGGCAGAGATGGGTGAAGCGATTTGTTGGAGCCGCTAAAGTGTTTAAAGTGGAAAAAGCGGACCTGCAGGCTACGGTTCTACACTACATGGGCAGTGAAACATACAACGTGCTGTGTGATTTGCTTTCGCCAGAAGAACCGGAGTCAAAAACGTTCGAGCAAATCGTCAACACACTTGATGAACATTTCGACCCTAAGCCACTGGAAATGTTCTACACTACATGGGCAGTGAAACATACAACGTGCTGTGTGATTTGCTTTCGCCAGAAGAACCGGAGTCAAAAACGTTCGAGCAAATCGTCAACACACTTGATGAACATTTCGACCCTAAGCCACTGGAAATGGTGGAGCTGTGGAAGTTCCGGCAACGCACTCAAAAAGAAGGTGAAACTATTACGGAGTTCGTAGCGGCGTTACAGCGCGAAGCAAAATACTGCGGATTCGGAGAGTATTTGCAGAAAGGGCTGCGAAATCAATTTGTGTTCGGATTACGGGATAAAACAATGCGTGCTAGACTAATCGGTGAAAGAGAGCTAACTTTTGATAAAGCGAAACAGATTGCGTTTTCTATGGAAACTGTAAATGACGGCGTAGAAACTTTGGCCCAGCAAACGTTATCAGTGCATGCGATGGAACGATTCACCGGACCAAGAACAAGACGCTATTGTTTTCGATGTGGAAGTTCGCTACACCTAGCGAACAGATGCGAGCACAAAACGAAAGTGTGTGCGTTATGCAAAAAAGTCGGCCATTTGCAACGTGTTTGTTTTAGAAAGACAAAAGCACATGGAACGTACGATCAGAAAAGAGTGAGCAGGACGGCTAACCTAGTGGAACATTGCGAAGAAAGTGACTTTCCGGATACAGATGAAGATCAAATCCTTAAAATAGACATTCTACAAATAGACAGGGTGAAAGACAATTCGAAAATATTTTTGAATGTACAGATTGGTAGATCAACTATTAAATTTGAAGTAGACAGTGGCTCGCCGGTTACCCTAATTAATGAAAAGGATAAAGAAAAATACCTCAAAAGACTAAAGCTTACGCAAACAGACGTGGAATTACAAAGCTATTGCGGTGGTAAAATAGGAATCGTAGGAATGGCAGAAGTGAAAATTAATACAAAAGATGGTATAAGGAAACTGCGCTTGTTCATAGTTGAAGGAAAAAGGCAACCACTGTTGGGACGTGAATGGATGAGAGCCCTAAATTTCGATTGGAATAAAATTCTAAATACTAAACAGTACTCAGTGGATAAAATTATTGAATCATCCAATACACAGAAAACTTTAAAGGCAATCTTAGACGAATTTCCCTCAGTATTCTCGGACACAGTAGGAAAGATAGAAGGCGTCAAAGCGACATTGCATTTAAAAAGTGAGGCTAAACCGATTTTCTTAAAATCTCGGACTTTACCATTCTCCATTCGAGACACAGTGGAAGAGGAGTTAAAAAAGATGGTAGAAAAAGGTATATTGGTAAAGGTAGAAAGAAGCGAATGGGCAACACCAGTAGTCCCAGTTAGAAAAGCGGGTAACAAAGTGAGATTGTGTGGCGATTACAAATTAACAATCAACAAGGCACTATTAGTTGATGATTACCCATTACCTACTATTGAGGAGTTGTTCGCCAATATGAGTGAAGGAAAAAAATTTTCAAAACTAGATTTAGCCCAAGCGTACTTACAAATGGAAATCAAGGAGGAAGATCAACATATGCTAACCCTGAACACTCATTTGGGGCTTTACCAACCCACAAGGCTTATGTACGGTGTGGCTTCCGCTCCAGCCATATTCCAAAGAGAAATAACTTCTATTTTACAAGGTATACCGGGGGTTACAGTTTTCTTAGACGACGTAAAAATTACTGCTTCAAATGATACGGAACATTTACATCGATTGCGAGAAGTACTTAAACGGTTCAACGATCATAACAACGCATACATATAGACTTCGCAGGACCGTTTTTAGGACTTAATTTCTTAATAATAGTAGATGCAGGTACAAAGTGGCCGGAAGTAAAATTAATTCCAGATACTACAACAGAAACCACAATTGATAAACTAAGAGAATTCTTTGCTACGTTCGGGTTACCAGCAATGTTAGTTTCAGACAGGGGTACCCAATTCACATCCGAGCTTTTCCAAACATTCTTAAAGAAAAACGGAATCATTCACAGAATGGGTGCTCCATATCATCCAGCGACTAACGGTCAAGCGGAAAGATTTGTCCAAGTATTTAAAGAAAAACTAAAAGCGCTAAAATGTCAACGAGCAGACGTAAACATAAACTTGCAAAACATTTTATGGGCATACCGAAGGACGATACACCCTAGTATCGGGAAAAGCCCCGCTATGGCCGTATTCGGAAGACAACTCAAATCGAGATTGGACCTAATGATTCCAGGTTCAGAAGTCAAAAGACCAGATAACGTAAAAGGAAGGACAACTAGATCTTTTGAAGTGGGAGATAGGGTGTCAGCGCGCGATTTCATGTCTAATACAGAGAAGTGGAGATTTGGAAAGGTAACAGAAAAAATAGGAATACTTCATTACAAAATACATTTAGACGATGGAA
The DNA here is from genome assembly GCA_002091835.1 of Anopheles maculatus. Lineage (NCBI taxonomy): Eukaryota > Metazoa > Arthropoda > Insecta > Diptera > Culicidae > Anopheles > Anopheles maculatus. Next base: position 166,030 of record KZ061735.1, on the reverse strand, counting down.
GGTTATGGAAGCGCCATATAGATCAATTAAGACCCGGCCCCGGTATTCAGTGGGCGGATAACAGCAACAATGCACAGCAAAGAATTGATTTATCTATGTATCCTCCAGTAATGGGAAACGAGGCATCAGATGATGGGAACAGGTCCAACCAACAAGTAATAGAGGCATCGTCAAATAGTACTAACAACAAATAACCATTCAACATTAATATCGAGATGTGAAGGTTATGCAAATGTTTCCCCAATAGCGATCGGCAGCTTGAGAACTTTTTACCTTCATGATCTCTAACGTTATAAATATGCTAAAGCTCTAATCAACTAGAGCTCAAGAGTACATTACGAATTCTACTAGTCACCAGTTTTGCTACTGAAAGACCTCAGTCCCGGGTCCAAAGGGTTCCTCCTAACTCACTGTAAAAAGTCATACCAAGATAAGTATGGTCGCAAAACCACATTAAATCACGCAAACAAAGGAAGATTGAACTTACAGCCGTACACCGACTGTCCCATCTCGTAGAACCCTTCCCTTCACTTTAATAGGTGATCTATTTTAAGAAACTGCACTTAATACAAATACACGATTTGCTTACAAAAGCACACATTGCAGCGCCATTTTAGACAGCAACAACAACAAAAAAACCTTCTAAAGCTTCTATACCCATTACCAAACTGTACAAATGTCTGCAAATGGTTCTCTTCACCCTGTTTCACCAGGAATCACGTACTGAGCAAGATAATGGGGATCATAAAATGACATATACGCGCCAACTTTAGTGCTGACACCTTTAGTGCTGAGGTGGATACGTTAGGGAACAACAGTAGTGACTACATGAAACAATTGATGACACATTGTGTGTTTTTCGTACCGGTTAGATTTCGCATGTTTGGCCTTGGTAATTGCTAGCTAACGTCATCTCGCTTGTTACACTAGCGTCCAGAAAATGAGATGATTCTTAGGGAACTTTACCTCCAGATGGATTTCTATTCTAGTAACTTCTACACAGGAAATGGAAACATTAATTCTGGAAAGCATTAAACGCATACCACTCGTCTTTAACGTCATTACACTCGCCGCCGCCACATACATCATGCCATCGTACCTTTTGCCTAAAGCTTTCAATTTTTGCTGATGTTGAGAAAAGCCCTTAGAATGTGTTGCGTAAATGCTACTCGACTTTTCTTTGATTTCATTTTCGTCAATCATCGACGTGTTGAATTACGCTCATTCTGCACACACACTCCCTGCTTTCCGGAGGGTAGTTCACTGGCACCGGTGTTTGGGGACGACGAGTACGGGAACTTTCCACCGGAGTATCAAGGTTTCCTGCTATCGTCACAACTTCGCTGCAAACGATTGCATTTCGTAAATCGTTTTACGTCTTTCCCTTGCATGTTGCCATGTGTTGGCCGGATAATTTATGACCACCACGACACACCAAACCTCACCACATACCCTACCAAAACGTACGGCGAGACTTATGAGATCGATCAATTACTGAAAAGTTTGCTCTTTCGCGCAAAACTAACTTTTCAATTAAGTAAATCCATTCGTTCCGGTACGGTGGTCCCCGGAGGCCGAGAATCCCGATACACTGGCTCGATAGCCGGATCAGGTTACAGGATCTTAACTTTGCTGACTTTGGTCGGGATTTCCTGCCCGTGCCACAACACTTTCCACCGAATCACACACTCTACCGTCGGTCGTCTGTTACTTGCTTTTGTTACTCGACGCACGAAGCCGCGGGCTTTTGCGGGACTGGCTGGAGATACCCCCGAAATCACACATACCCACAGGGCACACATGTACGCACGAACCGAACCGAAGTCCACCAGAGGTTGGCTACCAGGTCCAATTGCTTTGGTTTCAGTTTTGCCAGCAGTGCACGTTTTGTTTGGTAACAGACGGTGACAAGGTGTTGCGCTTGGGACATTTGCCAAGGAAACGGCACCGAGCATTGGGAAGAATGTGCAAACCTACTGGAGCAGTGGTAACCGCAAAAAAAACGCACACACACACACACATTTCTCATACGTCACGCGAATATGAAGTCCTTGAACAATAAGGTCACAAGCACTAAAAGTTGCTCAACAGTGCTCAGCGCAGCTCGGGTTGCACAAATCTTGCACCCTTTTAGTTACCAATTTTAAGAAAATTTACATAATATGGTAGATCATTCGAGAACTTGGGTGTCTCCCGCACAACACAACCAATATTTGCATAGTTGGGAAGTAATGTGGCGTGCGAATTATTGACCTGGATGCTACGTCTCTCTAGAGGAAACACTATCATTAGCATGTATGAATACATTGTTCCGTACGAAATCGCCCGACAAACAACAATCAATCCCGGTTTAAGATACCGGGAACACACCAATTACCATCCTCTCCGATGTCCGATCCGCATACAATGTATTCGGCCTAAATGGTGTACTACAAGCATAATTTTAATCATACACCACCCACCCTGGGTGGTAATCAGCATCATCGACAGGGCAACAGTTTGATGGGAAGTGTGAATTTGTTTATCACTATTGAATGTACAATTAATTACATTGCGTACCTTTTGCAAGGTCGATTCGCGTCTCGAGTTGTAATCGGAAAAGTTCGCTTTTTGCTCGCACTGGAACAAATGTTACAGTGCAACACACATATTGCTGCAATTGAATGTGACGAAATTAAAGGGCAATAAATATAAAATGGATAGAACACGACATACAATGAAACTGTGAGCGTTGATTAAGCACATTCGTACGTGTATTTCTCTCTTCACATCAACTTCAGTTCACTTTCCATTCGCAGAATTGGTTCGCTTTACGATAACTCATGGCCATTTATTTACGAAGCTTAATTGCACGGCGTTCCAGGTAAGTGTAGAGTGTTGTAGGGTTTAAAGCTTAATTAACTCGATCTGTTTTCAAAAAGGATCAATAAAGTGTTAACCGACAGTTGGACGCTCTCCCATAATTTACATAATAAATCGAAAAAAAGAAAGCATTTAAGAGGCTTATTAATTTTCCGCTGGAGAAAACATTCCACCACTGCTCGACACACTTCAAAAAGCTGCACGAAACTGCAGTTGCACGCGTACTCCCAGATGGCGCTGATGCCCGTTCTTTCCGATAGAGGACGCGCAGTGATAGAAGCTGCACCTTGACCACGCTTTAAGTATTTAAACGAACCAGCAGCTGTTTCTCCAGCACGCTCGCTTGTTTACCCGGTTTGTTTTTCTCTTATTAATAGGTCAAAAAGGGGTCCACTCAACAGTTCAAATGCATTTTTTTTTCTTCTGAGGATTGGTCAGTGCGAAATTTATTCAAATCGCACACTAATCAAGCAAAAACTCAACCACCATATACAGTGGCCTACTGTCGGATGGTTATTTGAGAGACGCAGGTCAACACCGGCGGGAAATGCATATACATATATGTAGCAAATGTAGCTCCCGTATACGTATTTACCCACAGCAGAACTGGGACGACATCATCCACAACGTCGTTTTGCGCCGGTCGTACAAGAGTAAATGGTAATGTGCAGCTATTGTGTGGTAGTAAGATCGGAAATCTTACACCGTACCGGGCGTAGCTGTGTTGAGTATGGTCGAGAACGATGCTATTGGTGTGTGGTGCCTGTGTTTCTGTGCTCACTGTTGATAGCTGCGTAAAAAAATAACACACCCTACCAGACGCCAACACTGCACGCAGACGTGTCGATGGAAAACAAACAACCCAGCGAACAATGGACGAGAGATTGTCGACAGTCCAAAATTGGGGCATATAATTTAAAATAAATAAAATAAATAATTATTAAAACATTAAGAGAACCCTTGTAGATGTAATTCTTTCACGAAAGTAGTAAGCAAGCAGTGTAGTTCTTCCCTGGATGGTAAAACTTTTCATAAGAAGCTCAAAAAGACCTCGGTTAACAACGCTTTAACTGCAATCAAACAATCACCACAAAACTGATTGTCATTATCATGTGAAAGTCATTATGAACCAGTACAATCTAGACACTGGCATGATGCATGATGGAACTTTGCATCCCAAAAGATAATAAAAAGCTATACCAATGTTTGATAAGCATTATCGCCGAATCGCTTTTATCACTTTGCACCCAATTGTAGCTTCTTCCATGTTTGGGATTTGTCCCTTCTTATTTTGCAATTGCCACCACATCTAATCGGCAGCATTCGGGCGAATACGATAAGCTGCGAACTGTAACCTTGAGTTGAGTTTGAAAGCTTACATGATTCATTATATTTGCGAAAGGGAGACTTGTCTAAATCAACTTGCCATTTAAAGGCATTAAAATAATAAAAACAATTTTTAAAGCTGCTTACTATTTCAATACAAACATATTCCTATCGGCTTACTGCTACTGTGTGAGGCTTTGAAAGGCCTCCCTCTCTCTCTTGCCAAACCTAACACTAAACTGCAATTGCCGTGACTTTAATTACAAACAGTAATTTATGGCCCTTTTTCACAATACAGATCGCTACACCAGATTAAGCAATATTGTTTCACAAAAACCACAAAAAGGTGAACCCGCCCCAATCAAGCTGTATACAAGCCAATATTCACAATTATGAAATGTTTTGTTCCTTATTACTAGACGCTCGGTACAAGCTTACAATTGACGCCTTTATGGCATTTGGCGTACGTATGGCTCCTGCCGAAAAATAAAACCGTTGCATTAATTGCACACCAAACCCGTCCAAAAATAATTCATTTCCCTCGACGATGCGCCTTCGGACAGGATGCCAAAAAACTGATTGTCCTGCCACCATTCGGCCAGCACTCACCCAATCGCCTACTGACGCTTGTCGGGACACACACACAAACCACCCCCGGGGGATGCATACATGAGTCCAGCGCGTCTAGCCATTTCGAGCCGCATTGCCGACGGAACCGAGACCTTGAAATCAAACTCAAACCCTCCAGCCCCAATTGCTGCTGGCGGCGTTGGTGTTACGGGGGCGCAATACAAAAACAAGCAGAAGAAAGCAAAACAAAAAAAAACGGCAAACCACACCAAACCAAGCGACCCACCCACAGCGTATTGCATAAACACGGCCCTTGACAGTGGCTATTGAAGGCAAGTTTAATTGGTATTTGTGCCCGGTCGTGACTATATTTATATTACGCCGGCCGGCAGTGGTGTGAGATTGCAGTTGCAGTTTCTGATGCAACGTTGCAGTTGTCGAATAGGCATACGCCCGGCACAAACCCTCCCGGTTCGCGTCGATCGTCCCCTACTACGCCTTTGGTCGGCGGTGATGGCGTGTTAGACAATTTGCGGCGCACACTGTTTGCAGTGGATGCAGTTTTTTGGTCAAAAATATAAAACGAATTCATGTTTTCTATAAAAGTGATAAAATATTTAGAGTAGCATAATCCAAAACTACAAATTAATGTCACTCTATCATGTTTTCGATCTGGGACTGTATAACATTTCGTGTTTGACAATGATTGCTTTGGGTTTAATTGGGCAGATCATGTCATAAAGATGACACCGGACAACCCAGTAAAAAAAACGGTTTAGTAATGACACTGATGCGAAATGTATGTTAAATACGTTATACAAACACATTCAAATACTAGTATCGGTGTCGGTTGAAATATTTATTAAAGTTATTCCTCATGATTTTAAAACTCAACGCTACAGCTACCAACGCAAAGCCCTATAAAGAGCAAAACGCAGAAGAATATGTGTCATAGCATTTCATTAGCAAAAATTATCATACCCCTACAAAAATTCCATTAATTGAGGATCGTCTGCTCATCATATTATGTTAATTAATTCGTACAACGTAAATGGTTTGTAGCTTGCAGAGCGCACGTTTGCTAGCTCGATCCGAGACGATTCATCTTAATGGATATTGTTTTCTTGGGCCTCATTTTTACTTTTAAACAAATGTCCCACTGTGCGAGGCATTGATAAAACCAACGACAGCTTGCATTTTTCCACCCGACACAATATCCGATTAATTCCTAGTTCCGAATTGTGTCAAAAGTTGCATCCCCAAACCAGACATTGCTCTATAAAGGTGTCAAATCCTGGGTCTGTATTGGTGGGGACAATTTGCATCGAATGCAATCGATTGTTGTGTGCCAGCAGCCAAACGGCATACTACCGCACACATCCAACTGCCAACGGAAGCTTCCATTCTACTCGATTATGCAATCCAGCGACTCGCCACCATTCTCCCTGTAGGAAAACGGCTACCGACCAACTTGTTCCCTGCCAGGTGCAAAGGAATCAGACAGGGCATCACTGGATGACTTTCCGCGACAGCGAGACGATTCCTTACCAACCCTCTTCAGACTGTGCTGGTTCGATCACGCGTCTCATCGCTGGACGAGTCCGTGGCAACAATCAAAACCGGTACCGGACCGCGTCATTCCGCGCATCCGGTAACAATGGTGAGGTTGAGCGGGTGGCATATTCAAATGATTTCTCATACGGCCATAATCGTTCGGCGTCTCTACTGCTGCGACATTTTTGCTACGTTGTCATACACCCGGCAACGGAGATTCTTAGCTCCCAGTGCCGCAACTTCGTCGTCACTGGTTAGGGCCACGCTAATCTGCGTCGATCGCGACACAACTAAAAATAAACAAACACAAATCGTCTCAATGCCATCATCCCAGCGTCGGTCGTCGGTCTTGTGCGCTAATAATTGCGTCCGTGCGCCAGACCCACACGCACACAGAGGGCGAGAGTGTGGGCGAATCAGAGCGGTGGAAGATACGTCCGAGCAAAACACGTCCGAACGATAAGCATCGACCGGCAGGCAGGGTCGCCTGGTGCGCTGAAAAATGTGCCGAAAAATGTTGAGATAGGTTGGAACAATGACTTCCCGCGGACGTATGACGCGACCCGAGTATCGGGACAGCCTTATTTGTTGGGTGGGTGGGTGGTCTAGTGGTGGCGGTCACACATTGAATGCTGATGGACAGAGTTCCACCCTCTTGCTCGAGCGCGCGCGAACACACACACACACACGCACAAGGGATGAAGGAGAAACGCAATAAACCGCGCGCTATCCCCGAATATAACTGACCTTCTTTCCGTGGTTTCATGTGTTCGGGGGTCCGAACGACTCTTCTTCACAACGCACAACTTCTCCGGCCCAAGACGGAGGTTCGTCTGCGTGTGTGTGTGTGAGTGCGTTTGTGATGGTACTGGGGGTTTGCTTTCCGTGTGCGTTGCTTCGCTACCGCCGTCGCCTGCCTGATTAATTCGCGCCTATCAGCAAGATCCACACACAGAAGCAGCAGCAGAAACAGTCACACCAGTTGTTGATAATGTGAAACGGTGGAATTGTTTGATGGTTGTTTCCTTTGCCCACACAAACACACAGCCGCGCGCGTTCGTTTCGAGGTTTAGTGTAGTTTTCAAAGGATTATGGGCATGGGACTAGTCAGGAAGTAAATATTGATAGTCGTAAGCGTGTCGCACTATTACATTTGCTTTGCTTGCTTGCCACCGAGAGATAGTGAAATGCCTGCTTCGATGTTCGATATCGCCTGGCGAAACACCACACACTTCCATGATATTCAATCACACACAATCATCACAAACGATGTTCTGCGTCTCTTTTTGCAACGTACCAACAACAAAATAACACTTTACACAAACAGAAAACAACGGAGCTTACAAACTAGCAGCACAGTAAGGACACTCTCGAGTCGATTACGATACCACACACTGCATCCCTATTGCACTCCCGGCTTTTTGCGCCGATTCCGGACAACTATCGGGATGGAGCCCTGACCTGCGTTCCGTTCATACTGGCCCATTGGTGCGATGGACAGTGGAAAACACACTACACCATTGGTGATACAAGCACACGCACAGGCACACACACACCAGAAACAGCGGCGCACGGGGAATCGCGAATAGATCTGCACGAACGTATAAACTGGTTACGGCAACCTTAAGGCAGCAGCAGCAGCAACAGCAGCACCAACAGCAAACATTAGCAACCGCTCTATCTCGTAGTTTCTATGATTGTGTACTTTTTCTTCTTCGTTCTCTTCTTCTTCGGTTGATACGCTCGCTGCCCCTTCTGCTCGCGCCCCGTAATAAAAACAGCGCACCTTCTTAACAGCCTGTGTCCCCTGCTGCTGTGTGTTGTGTAGACGGACGGATGGCTGATGGTGATCGTTTCTTTGTTTCGCACCACGGAAATGGGGAATTTGGTCACCCTTTTCACACTACCCGACACACGAAACCGGTACGGTGTTGTTGCGCGCGCGTTTCTGCCATTGTTTCAGCTAAGAACGGGGTGCCGACAGTCTACAATTTACCGGACGAAACTGTTCCAAAAAGTTAGCAGACTCACTTTCGTGTGTGCGTATTTATTTATCTTCACCACGGAATTTGTGCATTTTATCGTTTTTGACAGCTTGGGCTGTCAGAACTGTCAACGCTATTGACAGGGGTAAAGTTATCGTTTTTGTTTTGGGTTGATCGTTTGTGGGGAAAGATTTCACGCGAAATATTTCAACGGCGGCGGTTGGCGTGGATATTTTACATTTTGAAAGTTTTTTTGTTTATTTAAATTGAATTATAATTTTACTACTTTGTACTTAACTTGAATCGAATGCAATCTTGTTTCGTGTAACAACTGATGTTCGAATCGAAACATGTTTTACAGTATAAAGTTGATGAAATCCTTATTGTAGGAGGTTAATGTAAACTACGTCTAGACAACCTGTCGTTTCTACTGGAGGTTGTTCCTGGTATGTTAAGATCCATTACCTTTGCTTTGTTAAATTAAACAAAATTTCAACTGAGGTGCTCTGGTTACCGTGGCGCTATCGACGTGGACATTCACACCACAGAACTGGGCATCGAATAACTTTCGTATCTTAAGGCTATGAACAATATATGAAAGCTATGAAGTATTTACAATTTGATCTTATTTTTGAAGAAACGCAAGACCATCTGATTGATATCAGGTGCTGGTAATAATATAGTGTGAGACCATATACGAAAAGCTGACAAGAAATGTATAGAACCAGTAAAATGATCTGGTCCTACTCTGAATTAAAAAAAAAATCCAACACTGAATCCGCTGGCAATAAGGTAAGTTCATAGTCATCGTAGTTGACGAAATCTGCTAGGTAAAACAATGTTTGGCTAGGCTAGAAAAGACAATGACTGGCGAGTCCTTAACCTTATTCTATGTCTCACAACAACAAAGAAAGTCTTGATGTCGAATCTGTCTCGCAAAACAAAATCCACATAAACTGTACTAGAGGATAGATAAAGCATGAAGTCGGAACAGGCGATCGTCTGGTCTGCGTTTGTCTCTATTTATATAGACAAGACATCAAAAGAGAAGATTACTGATAACTGATTGATCTGTCCCATCATGTACCAATATCTTATATAAATCAGTCCTCTACTAAATCATTAGAACACCAGCATTCTGCAAATGTAAAAGAAATTGCACTTTTATACTCTAACTACTTTTCTCAAATCAATCTAGCTACAGATAGTAAATAAACTGATTCATTTGTTTGCTGTTGTTTTTTTTAGGTTCGTTTTATTTGCATCGCTACTTTGTGCTGGATAGCTTTTACATATAAGTTTTTCATGAAGACGGAAAATTTTTACCTGTATCCATTTTTTTTTTGTTGAAGTTTCATTTTTTCCACTTTCTTAAACGTGCGCGTGCTAAGATTGTTTCATATATATATAAATATAAATAGAAATTTTCCGCTCATACTCATTGTTGTTGCCTTTATACACATTAATAAAAAAAATACACAATTATATAAAAAAAAAAACAAACATGAGATTACAGACAGTCGAGGATGAATTTTCGTTGCAGTGTGTTGTCTTTTAGGATATGTTCTTAAGCCTGTCCTGAGCCGAGAATGTTGCCGTTTTTGTTGCGGATCTGTTTCTTTTTTGTTTTTGTTTCGTTTACCAGAAGGTAGTCTCTACTAAACCTAGCTTACGGCTTACATCCCTTACTACTAAGCACTAAAGCGTAAAGTAAGCTCACTAGCTACCAGTGATCGGAGAGCGGTGGAATAGTTCCGAGCAGTGATGCAGCTCCAACCCGAGTACCGAAACGATAGAAGCACACATACACACATGCGCTGAACCCGCTTGCACCTTATCAGATGTTGGTGTATCGTATTGGACAGTCACTTCCTTTACGATGGATAAGGGAAGGCTAGCGATCGGCACACAATTTCCGTGTGTACGGTTGGTTCTATCGCTCGAACATCGTAAGGGCTTGCCGACCACCGCCACTAAAGTGAACTATTCGAGCCGCCGTCGCGATCACGCACTCCTTCTGCCAAAGCTAATCCGTCCCTTCGATGATGAAGGGAATTTGCAACATTCCGCACATTGATCTGCATATAACGAAAAACAAAGTATCTGCTCAAGTCAAGTGAATAATTTAAGTTTAAACACTAACTTTAAATAGTATACAATACTTAAATTACGTTAAATAAAAAAAAATATGTTCTCTTCAATAAACAATACTCTTTTACGCTACGTTTTTTGACAGGACGTACACATATTTTGGGGAATTTACGGGAAGGGGAACGGGAGTTGGGTCGGGGGTTCGTATTAGGATTATAGGTGATGGTGTGTAGGATCGGGAACGAATGGGAAGGAACTTGCGAACGGGCGCGAGAGAGCGAGAGAGGTATTTGCAAAAAAAAAAGGAATCTGGGAAATGGTTGGGTTTGGAACTCTCTGGGCTGGGGTTGGTGCATCAATGGTGGTAGGGATGGTTGGGAAATTTGTGTCGAACAGTCCACACGCATGATGATTCGGGAAAAGGGGGTTATGCACGGTGGTACCGGATGGCAGTTTTCTTTCGGTAACCACCCCGTGCAAGGGAAGAAGGATCAAGGAGGAACGGAATTCAGGAGGTTGTGTATGTCTTTCCTGTTGGATTGGTTGGCAGGAATCCGTTTGTCTGCCGTTCGATTGCGTTTTTGGGGCGGCAAATACTGAATGATGTTGGGCATCCGTCGTAGCGTGTCCTTTTCGTTTGTTTGGCTCGCATGCGGCACCGCATGGCAAGTCGTTGGAGAAGAGGAACGGGACGCTCAGAACACGAACACGGGTGATTGCACTACTCGACAACCGAATAGTCGTCGGTCTGAGGAATTCTAAATCGCGGGTTTTCTAGCGATGTTACTGCGAAACAAAAACAAAATGTAATCCTTTCTTCCGTTCGTCCTCCGGCTTCAAGAGGGATGAGGTCTCTCTCTCTCGATGTCTCCTTCTTCCATTTCCATTTCTCGATTGCGAGGGCTCTCGAGCTTCGAATACCGAAGCTGTACAGCTGGTGGTGTTTCGTTGGAGCTGGATACTCCTGACGCTTCTCCGTCGTCTTGGCTGGGACGATGTGGGGTCCCTATTTTCCGGACAATACGAACCGCACATCGTCCACAAGTTGGTAAGGATGGTTTTTGGGGGCAAGGTTTCTCGATTGCACAATGTTCCTCCAGCAGGGGTGTGTTTGCGCTTTGCCAAACCCCCGGTCGATACTGATTCGATCGTATGCTTGCATACGCGTGGTAGTAAAACGTAGTACACAAAGAACATTAATAAAAAAAGGATATTCGCACCAGCAAGCTGCTTTTTTGCGAGTTTTTGGTGCTCCGAGTGGGTGCAGAATACTGTTCAGTATAGTAGTAGTAGTAGTAGCAGTAGTAAATAGTAGCAGCAGTGGGTAGAAGTAGCGGATGATATAGTATACATCGAGTTCGAGCGTAGTCCGCAGCGACCCCGTCGTCCTTTTGCTGATGCGTCGTCCAGGACACAACAGCACGGGGAGCATTACGCCTTATTGTCCTTGTCGATCAGACATATTTCCTTTTTTTGTTGTCGCTTTGCTTTTAGTGTCTCGCTTCTCTCTCTCACTCGCTCCTATTCTCGTTCGTTCGCTCTTCCTCTCTCACGCACACACGCACACACACACACGCATCAGATCACATGCTGCTGTTTGGGAGTGGCCGCTGGGAGACCGTGCGAGACTTAGCAGAATGGCTGCTTCAGCTTGGCGATGGCATTTGTAAGGTGCAGCACCTCGGTGTTGAGCTGCGAAACGAGCGTTTCCAGCTTGTCGACCGAATCGAGCACCTCCACACGCTCGGTGTGCGGGTTGAAGCGCACCTCGAACGGTCGCGACATGGTCGAGACCCAGCGGCGGAACTTCTCCTTCGCATCCTCGAAACTTTCGGCAACGTAGTAGATCGGCTGGTACTCCTGGTCCTGGTACGGCTGTACTGCGGTCGAGGCGGGCTCGAACGGGCGGTGCTCGGGCTTGTCGCTGATGGCGTGCAGTAGCTCACCGTAAGCGGACAGCAGACCGGCACCGTACGCCTTGACCTCGTCCTTTTCCTTGCACAGACCGAACTCAACCGTGAACCAGTACACCTGTCATTTTGAGAAGAAACGAAAGAGAGCGAGATTCGATCAGTATACTTGCGAAACGAGATTTGCTACAGAATCGCTGCACAAAGTGGCGCCCGGTGTACACGGGGAGGGTCTTAAAGCTGTACAGTTTACTATCTGATGTCCGATCGCTAGAATAACTGGATCGGAATAAATCATACCGCTAGAATGACATTGAATCGGTGGTAAGCCAAGCACGCAACAACCTCCCATCCATGCTCGCGAAAGTCCGTTGGCACTAGAACACAACCGCCGTACTGACCGGCACAAGATCCACAGGCCTTCGTGGCCTCCTTTCCGGTTTTTTGCTCCGGTCTTCGGTCGTATGTTTTTCGTGCCAATGGCAAACTTCACCGTTCATTTACAGCGTTACCTACGGACTAGAAGTGCTCGAAACTGCTCGACTCTGTCCGATCGAATAGAGGAGGTCAGAAGAAAAAACACACCTCACCACGATCAACTCCATGTGTGATGGCCATGCGATGATGACCTAGCGAAATTGCGACCGCTTTTCAGTTTCCGAGGCGCAATTACGCCCCTCCCCGTGTCCGCCGGCTTACCGTGCGATGCGTGTGTTACTACTGCGCCGTATTGCGGCTGTGCCGTACTTACCGTCGAGAGTTTTTCAATTTCCTCATCCGAGGCACCGAGCGAGGCTAATCCGATTTCTTGCGAGAACTGGGCGAAGCTCGGATCGGCGAGCAGCGGCATGTGACCGAGCAGCTCGTGGATGCAATCACTGGAAAAGGAAAAGCGAGAAAATGAGATGAGTTGAAAGAATTGTGGACGATTTGTGACGCAAGAATTGCCATTCGGAGATTTATGGCGAAAGAGAAGAGACTTAAAATCGAGCCAATCCCACACGCAGCTTGGAGATTTTTCTACCTGTAATTCGCTTGGATTGGGACTTTGGTCTATGGTCCCCAGTGAGAAATGGAAGGTTCCGTTTCTGAGGATGCGTACCCAAGGGTTTGACGCTATGGTAACGCTTCCCGATGGAACACCGTTTGACAACCATTTAGCAACACCCGGAACAGGGCAACGGGACGGATTGAAAGTCAACAGCAACATCATCATCATCGACGACAACGTCGTATCGGAAAAATCAATTAGAAAAGGACCGCTCTTTTACATCCCCAGTACCGACCGTTCAGGGTTTTAATTGAGTTTCCTTGGCGAGAAAGCGAAAAAGTTCATGAGCCGAGTTATTGTCGGTATTCTGCCAGTGTGATGGGCCACTTGTTGCACACCGTGTATCATGCGCGCCGTTTTCCCTATGCCGGTGTGGCAAAAAACGGGACAATATAAATTCTATAAATGGCAACTTCTTGCAGCAGTAGGGTGAGAAAATGGTACACCACCAATGCTTGCTCCATAGTGCACATCAAAAGCTCGTCCTGACTTCAAATGGCGCGTGGGAATATGGCAGCAGCTTTTGCAACTCCCGAAGGACCCATTTTCGGGACGAGAAAGTTGCACAAGGAAAGGAAATCTGGTCTGGCAGCCGGGTGCCGGAAGCTGGTACAAAGAGGAGTAGCTGCCGTTAAAATCATTTTATTCTATTATGCCATCTTATGCCTTTTTGCCACTTTCACACAATGGTTATGTTTGATTGTGCGAGTGTATGTGTGTGGCTGTGTCTGTCAAGTGTTCAAGCGACTGGAACGAATCGGGCGAAACGTTTGCCACCCTTGGCGGTATGAATGAAGGATCAAGGCTTTTGAATCCAGCGTCAATGGTTAAGTGGTGAACTATAGGCCAAATGAAACAAATCTTACATTTGGAAGATAAAAATCTGGTATTAAAAAGTTGAGCTAGGTTTTCGTCTAATGTATAGCAAGTTAAAATGAGGACGCTTCTTTGATAAAGAAATCCTGACATGATATAAAATAGCGTCAAAAAGATTGAATGTTCCAAATTTACAACAGCAAGATTACACTGTGTGAACTTTGAGTTCACAATTCAACGGAATGTGTCCTCGCCATGGCGGGAAATGCTTGCCTGTTGTCAGCACAAGAAAATGGCACACAACCACGCTTCTCCCGGCGACATACGTCTTCCAATACGCCACAAGACAAAACAAAACAACCACACACACACTCTCTCTCGCACACAATGGAGTCATAAATTGTTCTACAAGAGATGCTCGCCCTGCGAAGGTGAAGTTCTAAGGAGATGTGGTGCACATAATGGAGCTAAAATGGCTGCTTGGTGTGTTTCCGGATTGGCGTCAAGTGGTGGAGAGCTCACGAAGGATGAGGGCAAGAAAAAAGCTGTCAACTTACGGTTCCGGTGTGTGGTAGGGTGAGTTGATGTGTCGCACGTACTGCGTGCTCTGGAAGATACGGAACGCCAGCGAAGCGAGGAAATCGCGAGCCGTCAGCAGACCAGCGGCCGGTCGGAGCGTGAATCCGGTGTTCTTGCGCAGGAAATCGCTCATTTCCTGGAGCTGGGGCAGCCGCTCCTTCACGAAAATCTTCTCGTCCTCGAGCTTCTTGAAGACGGCAATGTACTCGGAGCAGGCGTGCTTCACCATCAGCTCCTTCACGCGCCCGAACACGGCCGCCCAGGTCTTGTTCTCCGTTTCCGTGTAGTCAATGTGCGGGATTGGGTCTCCGCTGCAGAGATAAAGAGGATACGTGTGGTTAGCCGCATGTCCGGGGTTATCTGATCTTTGGCTGGGTAAACGGTAAACACTCACTATCGGTAAGCGAATGCGATTTCGGCAATTTCCTTGCGACGAGCACGGTACACCTGATCTGCGAAACCGGGATGGTTCATGTCAAGATCCGGCTCGTACTTGGTCATCAGATGGTTGCAGTTGTCCAGCTCGGACGCGTGCTTGGGGAACCACGGTGCCTTCACGTTGACGTTGTTCTCCGACAGCAAGCTAACGCTACCGAAGGACTGCGTCTGGCGCAGGGACCGGATCAGCTGCAGCAGATTGGAGCGGGCCATATCGACCTTGACGAGCACGTCAAACTGGACGCCCTCGCTGCGCGACTGGCGCGACTCCAGATGTACCACGGTGCCGTGGTACGCCTCCACCGCCTTAAGGATGCGTCCGAGCGATCCCATGCCGTCCCGCAGTCGGACGACCACGGCGGCACGGACCACCTCCTTCTCGGCTTCGGGCGATTCCGAGGCAGCGTTCTGCAGTACAACTTCCTCCTCAGTTAGCCCAGCGTCTGCACGAGACGAAGGAAGAAACGAGCGATTAATAATGGTCTTTGTCAGCAGTGCTGCCCAGCAACATCTCCACCCGAACCGTGTGTCCTTGCGTTTCCATCGTGCACACTAATCGTACAAGTAAATCCTTTCTCCCGTGGGAGAAAGCTCCACTTCACTCTGGACGAGCGTGTAATTTATTGCTAGCCGCGAACGACTTCCAACCGGTTAGGATTAAGGATGAAAATTGAGAGGTTCCTTTTACTGTTGAGAAATCTACACACGTGATTACGTCACGCGTACCAATCTGGGACAACGGAAGCTTGACGAAACGGACCGTCAACTCGAGCTGCCGTTAATGGGGCAACCATTTTTACCGGCGAAAGAAAGAACGGTCCATTTTCGAAAGAGCTTATTTTTATTTCCACCGAATGACCGCAGAACGCTGTCAACCGGGCGTGTGTGTGTGTCTGTTGCTGACGTAAAGTATGAATTATGCGACGAGGAAAAGCTTTCTTGCTTTCCGGGCGATTGGCAAGCGGAAGGACACAGCGGCGATGGACGATGGGGTTATGACGGTTCTGGGCGGGATAATGGATCCCACCACCAACGCTCGTTCTAGCATTCTAGCACACAACAACACTACGTACCTGTTTCCTTGTCCTCATCGTCGGCACTTGGAACGTGTTCCTGCGGCTTCTGGGGTAGCTCATCAACTAGAGGGCAGTACGATAAACACAACGACCACACAAACACAACCACAAGACACAAAACACAAGAAGCTTATCAATGTAATGCCATGCAGAAATGAGATTCTAAAGTAAATTGAACGCTGCTTACCTGCGACCATTCGAATTTCCTCTTCGTCATTATCCTGATCCTCGACTGTCTGTTGAACCTCTTGCGGAATTTTGTCTTCTGCACCGATCAACATTCACGGATGGATGGTTTTTATGAAGGAAATAATTGGCCAAAACGGAGGAGGTAATGAACAACCGAAACCAAAGGGAAAACAAAACAAAATCAAGACAAAAAAATTAGATAAACGAAAGCATGAAATAAATCGAAACTAAAGGACAAAGAACCGAGGCAGTGCTACAAAGAACTTAATTGAAGGAAAATGGTTCAACGGAGTGGAACAGAAAAAAAAAACAGAGGAACACAAAAAAAAGATACAAATAAACTTTAGACTTGAAACAATTCGTACGAAAGTGAACGGAATCGGGTGTTCTTCGCTATTTGGTTCAAATTCACCCTGTAGTAGCAGTACTACTACTACTACTACTACTACTTCTAGCCGGTTAAGCGAGCAGCGGGCAGGTTTGATCAAGCTGTGACAACTATCCTCGCTCAGTTACAAGAAGGAGGGCAAGCAGAATTGTCGGGGAAAGGAGGTGATACCGAAGAACACTCCCTTCATTTTCTGGTTCTACGTTCTAGGTCCGTTCGGTCCGTGAGAAGTTCTAGGAAAATTAGCCGGTGGCCTCGGCTTCGGTTTCTTGCCTGATCCTCCGCGGGTGTTCACGTACGCTTACCTTGTTGATGCTGTTCTTGGGCCTGCAGAATGGAACACTCCACAGTGGAGTCTAGAGTAACCAGATGACCAAAAGCGGGGAAACGGGTTTTCGCGAACGTGTATTGTCATCGGTTTTAATCGCAATCATCATCGCAGGCGGCAGCAGAATGTATGTATCGAGTGCCAAATTGGACAACCAAAAAAACAGAACGAGGTAAAATCATAAGTAAAAACAGGATTTTCCACTTAATGTTAAGACAAAGCGATTACAAAGGGACGTTCTAGCAACGTTCAACTACAGCACCAACAAAAAAAAAAAACAACAAGACTACAGAACTCGCATGCCACATATGTATACCGGAAGACATTCACTACTTACCGTTGGCCTTTGCGCGGGCCTCGTCCAGAACGGTTTGTTTGGTTTGCTTGACCACAATCGTCTCAAAGCGGGCATCGTCGACCAGAGAACGGCGCCGGGATGGGTATCCGTTCTGGGTAGGGGAGAGAGAGAGAGAGAGAGGAAACGAAAACCAATGGTGAATTAATTGTTGTTAATCATGGTGGATCAACAGAACACGATCAAAAATGGTTTTCATCACAAGAAGAGTATGGACGGTTGACGTGACGCAGCGCAAAAACAAGAAGAACTAGAAACACCTCATAAAGTTGGCACAAGGCGAAATGGCGGGAGGGTTTTTGGTCCCGATGTGGCCGCTAAAAATGGTCAAAGCCAACCGATCAGCCAGCCACTCTTGTGTGGCTCGAGGCTAGATTAAAGCCTGCATGTTTTATGAGCCTAATGACCATCGCGCGCGCTCACACACTGTCGCTAAGGTGCGCTGCGTCTCCGTGGCGTGTAGTACACGCCAATCTAACGCCTTGGCGCAGGTGTCGGGTCCGGTGTGGGCCATGATTGAAGGGGCACACGGCTAAACGTACGCGTGTGCAGTGCTGATGCAACGCGAACCTCGGCAACGGCTCCCTGAGCTGGACTCCGGGCACGATGACGCAACCGCGATGCAGCTCACTGGTGCAGCTGGTGCAGCGTACTCAACGGTGGTGTTGCGAGTTGCGAGCCTCCGAACCACCGGTTATTTCCAGCTACCGGAACATATGCGTGCGCGTGATCGCGCTCTTGTGCGCTTGGAATCGGTTTTACGGCCGAAACCTTGACATGATCGCGATCTACCGGTGCGCAACGAACGCAGCGGATTGACCTGATTAGTGAGGCACCCCACCGGCTAGTACTGCTGACCACAGCAGGTGTCAGAACAGAGTTTTCCCCGCTACTACCAGTTTTCTGCAAGTCTTCGGAGGGAACTTATATAGATATTGACCCGTTAACATTTGTTTCATTTCCGCATCAACACAATTGTTGGTGATTTTGGGCACCAAGAGCAACTACAACAAGATGCCCCCCGTTCGATCAGGCATCCCAGCTTCGGCGCTCACCGCAAACAGCAGTGTGTAGCTGTTGGGACACGAGGAATGGGACCTTCACGTCAGTTAGCGTCAGTGGCACTGGCACTGGGGGAGTTCGTCATTGACATTGGCAACGGTTCGGGGCGCAAAAAGGCCTACGTGTTGCGTGTGTACGGCCAGGTGGTGCCTACTACTAACCCCTCCCCCCCATAGTTGTGGGTGCGAATAAGTTGTTACAACGCTTGATTGTTTGATGCGCTGGAACGGTTACTGCTAGACACGCATTATCGCCATTAGCTGGAGATACATCACACATCACCAGGTGTGTGACAGCAGGTGCTAGCTGTGTGCTAGCTGTCAGTATCGCACGGTGCGAAAAGCGAGTTGTTGGCGGGCATGCGAATGATGCATTCCACCCTCAAAACGCAATCTGCAACGCGCACCGGAGCTCCTTGAGCGCGATCTTGTCGAAAGATTCCCCCGTGGTTGCTCCGGAAGGTCTCGGCGGGAGGAGAGCTTGGTCTGACGGTCGGTCGGTAATGAGGACCGGTTTAATGACACTCACTACTGCGGACGCTGCTTTGCTTATTTCTGCCAAATTCAATGTCAATAAGTAGATTATGTGTGTTATATGTGTGTTTCGTACGAGACGCGTCTAGTGAACGGTGGGCTTGTTTTTCTTGCCCGCACTATCGTACACGAGGCTCAGGGCTGTGGTCCTACATTCTGTGTGCCCTTCCCATTGCACTTGGGAACTATGGTTGTGTCTGTGTGTTCCTCCTTCATCTTCCCACCCGCCGGTTGAGGGTTGACCTTGAAATAGAAATCCCTCACCACGAGCGCAATCACCTGGGTCCGTGTCCACTATTATGGCCGGTTTTTGCCATACATACATTTTCGGCTGCGCCCGGTGAAAGGAACGTCTCGAACTGGGCCCCAAGTTAGGACTTGCGGGGACCAGAAGTACTGTGAAGTTGTGCGGCCTATCACTTCCGCAAGCTTGCTTGGCTTTTTTTTTTGTTGTAGTTGCGGAGAATGGACTTGAAGGAGTGTCCGTTGTCCAGGTGGCTTGTTACTATACGGTGTCTTTGAAGTTTGTTGGGTGTCAGAAGAAGCCCAACCAGAAGTTCTCGAGAGTCTGCTCGACGGAGGAAAATTGGCATGACGGCCATTGTTTAAACAGTTTCCCCCAGAGTTGACATAACGGAAGTGTAAAGCTTTCAGCGTGATGTCCAACATTGCCTGCGGAAGTCGGACGGAGTACTGCGGATAAACATCTCTAGCCAAAGCCAAACAAAGAAAAGGCCTAAGGATACTTTAATAAGCCATCGACGCTCGTTGAACTAACTTGCCCTCTTTCGCGCCCCTCGTTCCGTCTAGGTCTCCGCAAACAGACGCCGATCGGAGGGAGGAAAAACTTTGTAACGCAAATTAGCTTCATTTTTCTTGGCCGTTTTCCTCCCGCGTGTGCCCACACCGTACGCGACAACATTCGATCGGGTGATCGTCGGCAGCAAACGCGCACAGCGATAGCCTGCCTGCGAGCAAATGGGTCGACCTTCGGGTAGATGCATTTGTTCGTCAGGCTTCAGGTGGTTCGCACCGTACACGGTTTCCTTCCGTTTCCGAAGTGGCCAATGTGTGCGGTGGCCTTAACCTCAGACCGAGACCGTGGACAAGTGGATGGCAAGTAGCAGTATGACGAGAAGGAAATTGGTCATAATTAGGTTGGTTCCATTACGGTGACCAATCGATTGATGAATCGATTTCGGCTGGGACGGCACACTCAAACGCCACCGATTGACGATCGTTTCCTTTTTCCTGTTGTTGTTGGAGAATATTATTGTACTGTGGTGCGCGGGTCTTAAGCCTGGCTTGAGGTGAAACTTTTATACGCGTGTTATGAACGCGGATTCACCAAGTAACGCGAACCATGTCTTCTTACTTCAGGAGCCTGCCTGCTGTAGTTTTTTTGGCCAGGTTTTACCTAGGTTGTCTTGCTATACGTAGATATTTCGACTACTCTACACTATCGTCTATGGCTATATCAGTTGTTAAGGCTTTACTTTTACGAGGCAATCGTAAACGTTTATCAAAGCGACAGAACTGCACTGTATGTAGCAACCACCTGTGGAGCAAGTTGTACGTACGCTGCTCTAAGCGAAAACAAAAAAGATATCACCACACACATACTTTTTAGCTTCATCGGGGCTTTTTTGTTGCCTTCCGTGCAAGTGAATCGATCGTTCTAGAACGAATAGAAACGATTTCAAAATGTACAAGGATTACTTGACCATAATCAACCGTCGCTATTACGTTAAGTATTCTTGATTCTCTCGCTCCCTTGCTCTATCGCGATCTATCTCACACTTCACTTTTAACCCACTAAAGCATTGCAAAAATCACTTTAATCTGTTTCCCAGCAATTAATCATACGTAAGTGCTAGAATCTCAAAGCAACGGACCACCTGTTGTAGTAGTAGTAGTAGTAGCGGAGAGCAGCTCTCGAGCTAGAACCCCAGCTGAACTTACACACGATAAGTGCTTTTTATTCTAATCGATCGCACTTTGCCACAAAGAAGAAAACTCACACAGTGTTACTAAGGAAGTAATCGCTTGCTTGGTGCGCATACATAAGCACAACATCGAGACTGTTCCTTATCGTGCACGATCGAGAAGCACTATTCTGATTGAGTTTTGAGATTTGATTTAGACTAGAATTGCTGGCTACAAATGTCTTTATCCTTTTGGGGTTTTGGGTATTTATGAGAAATGAAACACAGGACACTCACACACAACCACTGACACACACACATACACACACTCAATCACTGTTATAGTTCCTTCATCTTTTGCAACAACAGAATTCTCACTCAACAAGAACTGAATTTCACCTTTTAAAGAAACATCAACACAGCAACAAATTCTTACCTCAATGCTGTAAGATTTCTTGATCGCGAACATTTCACGGTTCTTCTGGGCAGCAGCGACGGCCATCATTTTATCTTTTATGGATGATTTAGGTAGTAGAAGTTTTGCAAAGTGCTTTCTAGTAAGTAGCCTTTTTTTTGTAGCCGAACACTTCAGAGCACGCGGCGTGTTTTGTTGCGGCAAAAACTGCTTCTCGCTCGTTTCGGAAGGCGAATTCGTCGTCTAATTTGCTTTCGCTTTTTGGCGATTTCGAAGCGACTCCAAGGGATAGGATTTCGCTACGATTTGCTGAACGCTTGGCAGGACCACGGGAAATTTCTGCTTGCGGACTGGACACGGTTGTGACTGTTTACCGATCCGGACCTTGACGGAGCTCCTGTTTGTCTCGTTAGATCAACACTGCACTAACGCTTCAAGCGAACGAATTAAATTACTACGGCGAAACTGGCGAATGATCTCGCAGGACCTTCTTAAATACTGTGCGGGTTTTCGCTGTCTCCGAAACTTCGGCACTTTGCAAAAAGCAAGCAAACCAATGAATGCATGCCGCTTTTGGTTTGCGTCAGTTTAAATACCTGCGCCGGGATCTCGCCGGGCCGGTTTTTTTTTTTGCGGAGTGGGCAGAACACAGCCACCGAGCACGAAGCACACACCGCGTACGGCGCGACGTAGCACGGGTCTCTCCCACCACCGCGAGACACGACACGCACAAAACGGCACGATTTTGCTACACGAATGCAACAAAAGCCAAAGGCGGTGCGAGCGGGACAGGAGAACCGACGGGGCCGCATCGAGCGAAGCACAATCCGTCGCAACGGTTCGTGTTTTGCTACACCTGCTACAAACAGTTACGCTCTCGCGGTGGTCGCGAGCGTGAGAAAGAGAGCGCTTGCGCAGAACAAATTCGCGCGTGCAACATATTTCCATACGACATAAACAATAGAGCAACAGCGGCAGCTCACTAGGTGCGACAACCTGTGTACCCTTCGGGTGTACCTGTCCCACCCCTAAATCCTGAACCCAAAACAAAACAACCGAGCTGTAGGTACCCCGGGTTGTGTTTGACCTGGTCGCTTGCTTATGGCCACCACACATAAGTTCGATTCTTCAAAGTTCTCCGAAATTCAACAGGTAGCGTCGAACGGCCGAAAATCATCGTAGCGGAAATGGCCAGACCGGTCGGTCATGTTGGTCTGGCCGGGAATTTACCGGCCCCTGAACGAATTGACGCATTGGTGAGGCGGAAATCGAGGAGACACGACCGGTGGGATTTTTACCTTCCCGAAAGCTTAATAGGCCCCGTCACCGGGTCGGTTTGGACGGGCCGTGCAAACAGGTTTGTCTGATAAAAGTGCTGAAATGTCTGAGCGTTTCCGGCCGCCGGTTTAGTTCTCGTGTGTGGATTTGTTGATGTTTGGTGGATGGATTAAAAGCTGACAGCAGCTTAATATCTTTAGATAGGGGACTAGGAACAAAAGCAAACGTTCGAATAACTTCTAGAACTTTGGAGCCAGCCAAGTGGACATGTCGTCTATTCTTCCTATCTTAGTATGGTTAATATTCCAGAGAAAGTCACAAGTCACAAGAGTACAAACGTTTTGAAAATTTGAAAAGGTCAAATGTTACAGATCACACTAATGACATGCAATAGTTGGAATAATTTCATCAACTCTTTATCCCACCATGATTACCAATTTGGGTGGCTTAAGGATCATTGAGCCGTTACGTAAAGTACTCGGTGCGTAACCGTAAAGAGGTCTCCACTTGACCGACAAATACGCGTCCGAGGATCACCCAAACACGGTGTCTTCCAACGCTGAAGACATTTTCTTTGCGTGTGTATGTTATCGAGCGTCTTTTCGATAGTTCCAAATACCATAAACACCTCACAGATCCCGCCTTAAGATCGAACGTTCGCACGATCATTCTTTCTGCGGGGGAAGTCCCTCGAATATCGCAGGGAATCTCCCACCGTCACACAAGACTTGCTGGACTTTGCTAGCAACTGTAGCGTCTGAATCATCTTGTTTCCGGTCGCGTTGGACGTCGGCTTGCGGCACAAGCCGGTCATCTGGGTGGATTAACCTCACCAAACACGTAATGGAAGAACACGCCTTTCGAAAGATTGCCATCGAGAATGGAATATTTTGCTGAGATGATTAGGTGGGATTTTTGCTCTCTCTCTTTGCAAGTTTTGTGTTGAGTTATCGCGGAATTTCTATCTTGGAGCAAGAAATATATATCCCCGCTTGCTGACATTTTGAACGATCAATCAGCTCTGGCAGCATTTAGTTTGAAGTCTATTACGATCAATTATTAAACCATTTATTGCGTATAAGCTTTATCTGAGGTGAGGTGCGTGCCGTGGAAGAGAACAATAAGATATAATGCAGTCGAGCAGATGCGTCGATTAACAACGGGCTTTGTCGATTAGATAACGCGCGACCGCGGAATTGATGAATGAAGGCGAAAGATGCTAAAGGGTTTTCCTCATTCATTTGTTTTGCGAACCTGCGTTCGAGTGAGCGGCTGCTGGCATGCTAACAAGCCATGCTAACAACTTAACATACTCCCGGGTTGATCATTATCGGATATAAGTGGAGATCATTTTTCCCATCGATACGGCGGTAGCTTCCATTCAAGCACAAACAAAAAATGGGGAAACTATTGTTTGCCCGAGTGCCCCGGTCTGTTGACTACACTTTCATTCATGAAACTGACTCTAGAATCGAGGAAGCTGTCGGTTTGGTGGAATAACCTAGGGTTGGAGCTTTTTGCGCGTCCCATTCCAGAAGGTTTGCGTTTTGAGTAGCAGCGCCGACCTTCGGATACTAGTCACGTACGCACTAATGCTTTCTAATCGTTAAAAAGCGTTCGATTACTCTTACAATAACTCCTGTGTTAACTGCTATAAGCATCAAAGAAGTGTGACTTCTCACAAGTCAACCACTGGTCCACTCCTTTATTACTGGAGCTCGATCAATTAAGTCGATCGTCTATGCAATGACCGTAATTATGCTACTCCAAACCACACACTCATCGTGCCGGTAAGAAGCGAAAAATCAAAACAAAAAAAAAAAAAACGCAAGGCCACTTGTAGGTGGCCCGATCTCCACATTCAAGGAGGAAAGTGTTTGTAAACATAAAAGATGATGGCAACTCTCTACCACCAATCGCTGTCAAGCGGCGAGAGCTTTGCTTTCGGTTTGGAGGTAGAGACGCGTCGACAACTTCGAGCACCTGGTCGCAAAACTATGCTTCTCCAATGTCCAAGCCTTCTCCAATCCCCCAACAAACAAAAAAATCGGATACCTCTAAAAATAAAACACATCAGAGAGAAGAAAGAGAGAGATAGCGAGGGAGATCGAGAGAAAAAAAACGCGGAGCTGTAAATTCTGCATAATTATAGCGCATCGTGTGAAGATTACAATGAGCCAAAATTGCGGCACCGTGTCGTGGTCGAGGCGAAAGTCCATCGTGGTGGCGACTGTCAAAACGGCAACAACAGCCGGTGAAGAGGCTCACACACTACACGGATGATTGACAACGATCAGTGTAGTGACGCCGGTGCGTTAAGATTGAGATACAGGCAAGTTTGCAGGAGGCCTGCTAGGAGTCGTCACACGTGTGACGCCATCGGTGCTAATGTGCCTGCCTTGCGGTGGTGCTGTCCTGGTTTAATTGATTTAAAAGTGCGTTTACAAGACGTCCCGACACGCGAGCCGTGGCGTGAACATGGGCACGTCGTCGTTTACCGACGTTCCTTGGCCGGGTTTGAGCTATTCTGTACAGTCATACACGCCGGACTAATGGGAGGCTGCTAGGAGTGCCTAGGAATCTCGAAGATTCGCGACGAGCTTCCTGGGAGGTAGAGTGGGCTCGTACACTCGTAAGGATGACGCTCAGAAGCGAAAGTTTGCATCATCCTGTTTTTGTGTGTGTGTGTGCGTGTTGTTTTTTTTTTGTTAGCGGTTCCCAAAGCGCCTGTGTATGGTTTATTTTGAGGAAACGCTCGGTAACCGGATTGCCGAAAGCTATGCAATTATAATCGTAATTAGACGTAATATAACAATATAACCTTGCAAATGGTGTGCCATTTTTTTGCCGGTGTTGGTTGCCGTTGATGAGTTTCGCCATAAGTTTCGCCACAAAAACTCATTAAGATTGAAAGAATCATGCCGATATTCTGTGTGTGTGTTTGTTTTTTGTGTTTGGGTTTTGTTTTGATGGTCAGTTAGGTTAGTTGTGTGGTTCTGAAAGCAACGTTCGTACCACGCTAAACAATCTGCAACACCACCGGTGACGGGTGTTGACACATGCGGCGATACGGAATCATGACATTAGACCAGATCGTTGACCAGAAGAACCGTAACGACGAACGCGGCATGGTGCAAGCGACCCAGCACACGAAGGAATCCCCTGCGTGACTATATCGGCCGGTCGGTACGTCACATTGCAAAATGCACAGACCGTAGCGAGCGTCTTCGGAGATTCCCCGATTCGGTGTGAGTTCAACCCCAACGCACCTCGTTTTACTATGAAGAAGGGGCCTTTTACCGTAGCTTGACAACGCTCAATCAAGCACCCTCTCTCTCTCTCTCTCTCTCGTTCTCTCGCCCACACCCGGCACAGGTGCTCCGTGTCCGTATCCAAGCTATCGGGCCCACCACAGGTGAAGAACCGGTTCCGGGTAATTCCAACGCATCGCCGACTGGTCCTACGAACCGAACGCACAGAGTATGGGGTGTGCGCACATAACGATCGGCAAGGTTGTACGGTTAAGCACTTTTGGCCCCAAAATTTCCCATGTCCAGGTTTTTCACAACGTGAGTTGTGGTGTGTTGTGTTTATTAAAATTTCCTACAATACGGGGACTTTGAGAAATTGGACGATCGCGCTAAAACAAACGAATCAACCAGAAGAAAGTAAAACCAATAGCCCGTCAACCGGGACATCTTTAAGGCGGGATTTTCCCCATTAGCATCCATTATGCTTCATCTTCTTCCGTGACTTGAGTTAGGCTCTCGCGCTTCAGATTCTTCTTGTTGAAATGGTCCGGAAATTCCGTGAGCTTCACAGAACGCCACTGTTTGTTTGTTTTGGATGCATAATCTCTGCAAGGATGTGTTTTGCTTTTTTCGCAAATCCCTGTAATTGTCCTTACCCAAAACCGGTTCTGGATACATTTGACTGCGTAGTCTACCGCAAAGCAGGTTTGACCGGGCACACTTGATACAAAAACCGGGCAGCGGGAAAATTGCATATTCAACGCACTAACTGTATTAAACGGTTTCAATTATCGGCGACTCGACCTGCTGCGATGTTGGTTCGAAGTTAACACCTGCAGTTCGTGCGATATACTTCAGGTTCGAATGTTAAAAAGGTGCAAAAAAATGAAACACGATTTACGTAGATAGGTTTACAGTTCAGAACAGCCTGAGCGCGATTCATTTATCTCGTGCGACACATATGGAGCGATGATCGACAAGTTCCGACAGCCCATTGTAGCCTGTTTCCGGTTCACCAAACAGTAAAGCCCATTTAATCGACTCGTTTCGGCAAACCGTGCTTGACTCACACGGTACTAGGCAGGATAAGGATAAGCCGGCCATGTTTGAGCGAGACGCTCGTAAAATAAATTCTAGTCCCGTACAAGGTGTACCACCGCATAGCTTGTGGTCTAGAATCGATTCACCTTATCATTCACGGCGGGCTGACGTTGATTACATATTAGTTGGCGCGGAATGGAATGAGCAAATTAACCTACTCGGTGTCGGTCGGTATTTCCTACATTTATTCTCCATTACGCGGACGCGTTACGTGTAGGTGGAAGTGCGACACTTCCAGCACCATCCGCCACCAGTTGTTGCACACTTCTTGGGGTGTTCTACCAAACGCTTCTTGGTAACAGGTGTGCTGAAAGCGCGTTGGTGCCACCAGTACACCTATTTAATGGAATATATGCTAATCGAAAATCGTAACAGTGCGAACGACAATTATACTTTTATGAGCTGCGAATCCGATTCCAGCGCGCCCTTGTGCTCTAGAAGCGGGTGTTGTGCAACACGGCTCTAATCATCATGCGTTGAGCGATCTTTATCGTTGAGGTCAAAGCAGCTTGCGAGGAGTAGCCAGTAGTTTATCACTGCAAGAATTTGAACATTACTTGCGTTCCTGCCATGAGACTTCTCATAGTCCGCCATTATCCAAGGGAACCCAGCGAGAGATAATGTTGTAAACAAAGCATACGGCCAGGTACAAGAATGATGATTAATACACCTCAGAAGATTCCTCACCATGATGCATTAATTGAAGTAGCAGACATCGAGTCACCTAGTTGCCTCGCAACACTTGTCTAAGGCATCTCGTTATCAGCCATAAAGGCGTTCCAATAATTCGCTTTGTCCCAATAGGATCGGCGCCCTCTTCGCTTACAGTCATGCCATCCAATGGGGCAAGATAAATTACACCCTTCGGCAGCCCAGATCAAAGCACCCGGACAGTGGGCTCAACCCGGTGCAAGAAAATGCAACGCTGCAGCTCCTTACTTTCAAGGTTCGACCGGGTCCAAGGATTGCCGACCCGTGTACACCTGTTGCGTGCTGTTTACCCTTGCAAACACGCGCTTTCGGTGCAGCGCGCATGAAGGCAAGTCTCATTGTCTCCGTATCCTTTCCCTTTCCGTGTGTGAAACACAAGGAGCACAAAGGGGCTCTTTGGGGGCGGAAGTTGGGCCGGTCGGGCAAGGACGTGTCGCAACGATCGCGCAGTTTAGAACGCGTTCTCGACTTCGAACCAGCGATTCGCGTGCAGTTTGTTGCACCCTAGAACATGCGTCCTGTAGCAACGGTTCCAGGTTCCAGGGTTCGTGGCCTGCAGGCCCTGGCACTTGGTGGTGTTGGTAAGGCTAATTAATTTATTCTTACGATTGTGCACGGGCGACGGAGGTTCTGTTGTTTTGCGCCCGTTCTTTCTTCGATCGTGAGGCTTAAGAACACGATCACGGATCTAGCGAGACGGAGAACTTTGCCGATTGGCTATCGGTCCCGGCAGTGCGCGGTTGATCATCGAAGCCCTCCAAGGTCCCTACCCTTATGGGCAGGCTTATAGTAGCCTGGCCTGGCTCAGGCCGTTTCCCAAAAAAAAAAAAGTTAAACAAAAACTTGTTCCTAAAACCAATGGCCCACGAACATCTGGGCTAGCCAAAGTTTTGCATTGTTCTCTTTTCGCTTCAAGTATGACTATTGCTTGTCTGTGTGTTGGTTGGTGTTTTTTTTTTGCTTCTTCAAAACATTCGTCTTTGCTCCGTACGTTAACCCGCTCGGTGACGGTTTTTCGCTGGGGCCCTCTCGATGACGGTCAACGGTAAGGCCACCGAGGCCGCTAGATGACAGTCGCTCCATGTGCCACGGAGATTGGAGATCGAAGCCCGATCGTGCAAACGTGACTCGATGACTCGCGCACCGATCCTACCGACTGGCAACTTCCCATTCGCCATCATTATCGCCGTCATCATCATCATCAGCAGTAGTGTGGTCGACATCAACATTCGCCGAGCCTGATGGACGGAACTGCTCCAACTGACACTGACATTGAACTTCGGTTCGGACGGTCGGTACGGCGGTGGCGGTGATCCGTGTCCAACCGTGCCACAACCGAGCGTTTGTTCCGTAAGCTTGTCAGCTTCACCGAGCCGATCACAACCATCCGATGGGATGAGGATGATCTGCTTTAGCGCGAGCACTAGCGCTTCCTGACAACGCTTCCGACAGATGGCGGGCCGATAGCCGAACCGAAATCGAATTGTTCCTTGAGCGAACTAATGAGTAATCCCCGAAATAAAGAGGAAACACACCGATCGAAAGCACGCAAATCGGAACCAAAAACCACCCGCTTCTCTGTGATTCGTTCTGCGGGGACGACCTGTTGCTTGTTACACATCGTTTTCGATCGACGAGTGCGATCCGGTGTGGCAGACTCGAGTACTGAAATCGATTGGGGTGTGAGGTATGCGGACCAACCACACAAAAAAAAAGCGGCCTATACTACCACCACGCTTGTCTTTCCGCGTGCCAAAAGAGCCATGATCCGGCTGAAGGTCGACATAATAAACATGAAAACGAAACCGAAACCGAAAGCAACCGCGCTTGGAAGGTGTGTGGGGCGAAGTGGCGAAGCAGAAGACGAAGAAGAAGAAGGAGGAGAAAAAAAAACAAACATACACACATGATCGAATTGGATTTGAAGCATACGAGCTTTGTGTGCGAGTCGGCGAAAATGGAGTACAACAACACTTAATGGGTGTAAATGAAGTACGGCAGCGCATAAAGAAGAGAACAATCCTGACGACGTGAAACGATCTTAATTGAAATGGAGAATCGTGAGGAGGAAGGAATGGAAAATCAAAACAAAAATTATAGCATCGACACTTCAATTGAGACAAAGACAAATAAACACTAGCCACAATGAGGTGAGTTTTGGTTTGTCCACTTTCTCGATCCAATCAGTCGGAGCTGCCGTGCTTTTACGATCCTAGCCAATATGCGTGATGACATGATCACGTTTCGATTGAAATAAATTAAAAGCCTTCGGGGCATGACACTTGGTTGGTTGTAAAACTGTGAGTTATACAAACACAGTCGTTTAGCACTTGGAAACATATTGTTTGCAGCCAATTAAAACCGTGTTACGTTACGATGTACGATGACAAACGATTGATGTAATGATATCATGCTTAATGTTTTGCTGTAATGAATGCGTCTTTCGAAATCGTGTCTAGTTTTGCTGGCGGAAAACACGCACACTACATCTAATCGGATGTTTATCATTGAACTTAACCTCAATAATGTACTGTGAGGTACTGCTCCTTCTTTTACGATAGCATCACCTTCAAAGCAGTGGTGCGAAATAGCCGGAAAATTTAATACTTTACACCATATCCTGAACATCACCAACATGGCGAACACATGTAATGGAAGTTGTAGAGCTAAATCTATTGTAATTAGCAAACTACCGGAGCAAACTACACATCTGTGTTTTCGTTTTCGGACGCCAGCAGCAAATGGTTGTGCGGGATAAACTTTGCGACAACTTCACGAATTATGTAAGACCGTGCCGACAAGAGGAACAACCCGTTACGAACCCGAAGCTGAACAGAATCGGTAGTTGATTATTATGATGAGCTTTAAAAGCGTTGATGAGCGTAAGCACCGGGACAAGACAACAGTACGCGGTGCCTGCAGTACTGATGGGTTTGGTAATTGGTCGAAAGTTGACCCCAACCGATTATCATCAAGAGGGGCGGGTTTCGGACACATCAAGTGTGTACCATGTCGCCTTACCAATGCAATGTGTGGCGCTGTACATGAAACACAGGACCATGTCGAAAATTATTTCACGCCCCAAACTCCGTTCCCCTCCCGCGCTCCCTGGCGATGGGTACAAGTGTCATGATGCGGAGACCTGATATCGGTCAAGTGCTATCGAGCCATCGATTTTCGTTGCGCTCTTCAGATGTACGGGATGGGGTTTTGCGCTAGGATGAATGGGTCCTCACCGAATCGACCGACTCTGGAGAGTCTGGTGGTGACGTTTTCGGTAAGCGTTCAGACAGTTTTGCTTTCACCGGGGCCGGCCAACCAGCCAGCCAGCTGTCTGTTTCCGGGTGCAGTACGGTTCCACACGAACACTGCACTTTGACGTGTGTCCCGAAAAAGGACCAACCGTAGTCGTTTCGAAAGCTTCAGCTGCGTTTAATAAATCACTTCAAACCCATACCCATACGGTGTGTGCTGCTGCACATGACTACATTCACTTTCTATAGGCGTTTGGCACGTGGAGTTTTCTCGGTAATTTTCATGGGAAAATGATGTACTGTGCGTCAGAAGCAGTAGCAGTTAAAGAAAGAAACGAACACGTGGAAGTCAATCGGAACACATCGGTAACTTGGAAAACCGGGTGACCAACATGTCTAAGATGGCGTTCCGAAATGGGAACGGCCATCGCGGAAAATTAAACATCACGCTTCTACGTGCGGACAATGGCGAAGATCAGAAAGGTTAGAACGAATCTTCGCCATTTTGCCACGCCGCACACACACACCATTCTAAAACACCGCCATTAGTTGGTCGGGTGCGTGCGTGTGTGACTTGCTCTCATCGTGTGATTAGTGCACGCTGCAATTAGATAATATATTGTGCCCTTCCAGTTCAAGTTTTCCACCCTAAGCAAAGCATCTTAAATCCGATGCAGATATTAAACGCATTTAACGCGCGCGCCATTGAAATTGCAATCGAGATCTTGGTCGAAGGGCGCGACAAATGCTGCTGGCTCCGGTGCATGTGGCCACCTTGTGTGTGAGGGTGCCTCCTCCTCCTCCGCTTGCTTCTCTCGTTTGCCCAAAGACAGGTGAGAAAAGTGAACATTTTAGCAGGGTGATTTGAATCTCCACTACTGCAACGCCACACACACACACAGACACAGGGTCAGGGTCCGAGGTTTGGAAGATATCGATTCTTTTTTCGTTCCGTTCCGTTTGGTCGCTCTTGGCGTTTGGAAGGGTTTTGTTTGGTGGGGCAAAGTTTTGTAAAATGCAAATAACTAAACTTTATCCGGCGAAGAGAGATGCTACTGTGAGGGGTAATTTGCTGCTCATTTAGTGGAAGATATTAGCAGGTCAGTCAGAAAACACGTGGAGATATGTAGATTTCGGAGGTAATAAATGTCAGATCTTGCGATAAAATTTTCCCCTATAATTCTCACTCAGAGTCCACTTACCTCGTCACATTCCTCCAGGAAGATCTGGATGATCTGGAACGGCATAATCTTCGAGGGCGAGGTGTGCATGTTTGTGGTTTTGGGTTTTTTTAAACAAATAAAGTTAAGCGATGTAAAACGCGTAATCGAAACGCTAGACTAGAGTGATAAAATGTGGAGCGAAATAGTTCTCCTTTCTAACGTCGAACCAGTCGAGTGGGTGCGCCTAATCGGTGCAAAATAGCTGCCTTTATCGGACGGGGTTATAGCACCGGGCTAATTTCGTATATATCTTTCGGCAATTAACTAACACACACGAGCGCGCACGCACACACAGGCACAAACACACACACAAACTCGCACAAGGAAAGCACAGCTCACCGGGAGATTGAAACGAAACGTTATCACTTCGCTGGCGATATCAGAACGAATGAGGATCCCGGTGAACGATAAGGTACCTTAACGCTTCGCTTAGCGGGCGGCGTGGTACCGGAAGCGTGATCCTGATCCTGAACAGGATATGGAAGATCCTCTAGATCAGTGGATGATCTAGAGCGGTTAGAAACTAATCGAGTTTATGACAGATAGTTGTAAAGTTGGATCGTACATGATGTCGTTGGTTTCAATTTATTTTCTAAATATATTTTTAATTCAATTACCGGACTGCTTAATATTCAGAATTTTTGTGCTTATAAGTTTCCCTATAGACTCGTAGTTTTGTGTGTGATATTCTCATTCAGAAGTACGGCGAATAATAAAATAATTACGTCGTGTATAAATAAGAATTAATTAAAGCTAATGAGCTAGCTGCTGATGAGCATTGCATAAAAACTATTTGTTAATTTTCGATTTGTTAGCTTAACAAATGGGTCGATTTTTGTTTTGTTTGTCATCCAATTATTCTACTGTCCTCACCATAATTTAATAAAATAAAGCTTACGGCAAGCTTGTGCGCGTTAACAACTATAGACGCCTCGCCGAGACAGGTGCAGCTCGTGTAGCATTAGACATTGTTAATCGCACTTTTCTGGTATGTGTGCAAGATTTTTGCTCTGTGTGTGGGTTCTCCGATGTCACCATGGTCCCGTATTAGTGGCGACAGCAGCCAACACCGATTAACGGGCTCTCTCTCTCTCTCTGTCTAAGTCGATGGACCGGTTAGTGTATGCCGGTAGTAAACGCTTACCCGACCGAAACCCAAGCGTACTACAAGAACGTGTTTTGCTAAATTATATGACGATGCTGCCCGTGTAGATAGCGTGTGCACGAGCATTTGTCTCGCACACTCTTCTCTTACGTTACTCCCCCCTTAGCAATCCGCCTCCATCCGTCTTCCTTCCTGTCCTGTCCACACACAACGAAAAAATAAAACAAACCGGGCGGTTAAAATCTGGCAGGCAAAGGTTCTGTCCTTGAAACATAGATGATCTATTTTTTCGCTTCATTTGTAGCTGCTTAACCTTCTTTCCTTGTTGGAACACTTCTTTTTTTCTCGCTCTCTCTCTGCCCCTCTGTCTTCCTCGCACATTCTCGTCTTTCTAGAAGTTAGCGGATTATTTGCTCGCCAACAAATAAAAAAAAAGTAGTTACGCTGCGCGTTGACACATTCAGGTTGAGGTTCCAATTGAGGCGGGCTCTCGAAAGGTTGTGGCAAACCATCCGAAAGTGCTGCGCAGTGCTAAGCAATGTTGTGAAATTCGCCGTGAAATGATCGATGATGAAGAAGAGATTAGGTCGTGCTGGGAGCATTGTGTTTTTTTAATGTTTCTTTTCTCTTCCGCAGAGGAAGGAATAAAGTTGGAATAGGACCGTTTGGTACAGTGATGATAGCGATCACTTCATCAGGGTACGTACGTACATTACGGTACGTATCCTATCCTTCAGCTAACTAGTGCATATCTGATGGTTGTTTCCGCTGACAGTATTGCTTCTTTTAGGCACGACTCGTTACTCCGGACATTGGACGTTGCTGGCGAAGGTTCCATTCTACCTACCGTACGTTTCCTGACCACCGGTCGGTACGGTTTATTAGGTTTGGTGGTAGAGTTGTAATGCTCGTTCTCAATTCTACGCCTAGGCTCGGATCCTTCCGATCCGTACAGTGATTCGGTGTCAAGTGAGTACACTCCTAGAGGTGAGTAGCTCTGTTCTGCCATTCACCTCTGACTGAGCCACTGGATGAAAGGGGACGATGGTTGGTGGGTGAGACTGATCATAAAACACGGTGGTTCGCTTGGTTCCGATACGCACGCTTGAGTGGATGTTACTTCCTTTCGGTGCTGAACAACGCATCTTAAGCCAACCGTAGTAGTAAAAGGGTTCCTTTGGTGGGTGACCTGGTAGATAGTGAATTCCGCTTCGTTTAGCATCAATAAAAACGTAAATTTGATTCGAAACTCAGGCGAAGTAGTAGTAGAGAAGAAGGAGTAGTAGTTGATACTTTCAGCTTGATAAGTAGCCCTTTGAATATGCAAGTGAACAAAGAATTTGTATAAATGACTGAATTTCCAAGTAGGCCAGATAATTACTTTATTTATCAATTTATTCATAATTCATAACAAACATCGTTCATATGTGAGGGCTTGTCCGTTTTGTTCTATGTTCAAGCTTTATTAGATTATTTAATAATTAATTTTTCAAATACAGTGTTTTTTTTGTCATCTAATGTTAATTCAGTTTATTCCTTTATGAGAAAAAATCAATGCAAAGTATGAATAAATCATCTTTTCAATTTAGTTTGTAAAATGTTTGATATCAACAACACGAAAAAGGCTCTATTTAAATTATTTTTAAGAAGCGAAGAGAAATAAATTATGTTTTTTAAAGAATACTATTAATTCTACGTCTAAGATTCGTACGAATATAATTAAGATATAACTATATAGGTCACTCTACCTAGTTAATCGTTTATGTATATCCTTTCTAGTGACCGGATGATTTACGGAAGCATTTAAGTTTATGGTCAATCTTCATCGCTACCCGATTAGTAAACCAGAATTTATGGACGCACGAGCACACTTCCTTCAGCAACTTTGTTACTTGCCGTTTGTGCCCCCCGTTGGGATGTATTGTTTTGAACTAAAAATTTGTCATTTTTATCCTTGGTAGCTGTTGTATTTTTCACGCTGTCTCGTCAAGATCAATCGGAACCAATCGAGCCGTTTTGTGGGGCCTGGCAATAAATAAATAAAAACGAATATTATAAAGCCCACCCATCAAGCCGGATCGTTCGAGAGATTTGGGTCCGGTTTTTAGTTGCTCTTTTTGTTTGTCTTTTTTTAATTTTATTAAACCAAAGATATTATCTTCTAATGATTTATGTTTCGCATCAACACGAACACAGTTGTCCTAGGGCTGGGTTTTTGCCAAAAGCAGTCGTACCGCAACGTAAAGACGCCTTCTATTGGTGTGCCACGCTGAACGACTGTCTCCAAAAGCCGAGGTTTGCTGCGCACCAATAAGACTTGCGATTTAACGGGTTTGAAAAGTAAAGAAACCGAAAATGAACCTGAAGAGAGAGAAAAAAAAGCTGCGCGACTAAGTGTATAAATTTCATGTTGCGCCCGATCGCGTAATGGCACCTTCAATGACCGAGACGTAAGGGTAGGATTAAAACAAAACCGGACTAATGAACTGTCTCTTGCGTTGGGATAAACATACAACAACTACAAAAAACGTTCCCTGAATGTCCAGAACGTTCCACGAAAGCGTCTGCGGGATTGTTCCTGACGGGTGGATAATTGGAGTCGTTTGAAACTGGATTTTTTTGGTATGGATCGGTTTTTCGCCAGTTTAGGCACGGGATTGGTCATGGACAAAACCGTTGGGAATTATCTGGTGTACTTGTGTTTGTTGCTTTTTTTTTTTCGTTGGTGCAGATCGCATGGTTGAGTGAGTTTCATCGTTAGACACGAAAGTGATTCACTTTGCAACGAATCGAAGTTTAAGTGTGTGCTGATGCTATCATACATTTCATCGAACACTCTATTAGGCGGGCGAACACTATAAAGACTGTTTATGAGACATCAAATTACACCTCTTAGACGCCGACCAATCCGAACCGGTAGGAAGTGAATCGTAGTAGCGGTTCGATGGATGGATGCGGGTTTGCATCTGGGTGTATGCCGTGCGAGGTCATTTCTGTGTGTGTGTGTGTTTGGCCGAACGTTCATGTTCCGGATGCGAGTATTGCGATTTGAACCGCAATGAACTCGACATAATTTAATTTTCCGACACACAATGCACACACCGAGCCGAAATGAACCGTGGCAATGTTTTGGTGTTTAATTTTGCGAAAAATTAAACCATTTTTCACCCTACATTCGGTGGCGAACGTGACTCGGGTGTACATCCTGGATTGCTTAGTGACGAGCTAGAATTACAAACAAACTGTATGAAAACAAGAACCAAAAAAACGATCTCCAAATAAACTTCCAGGTTAATAACGGAAGCAATAAAAACAACCATAAATCTCGTTGTAACAGCGTTGTAACATTATCGCACCTAATCGATGATCGTGTTGGAACGTTTACAGTCACGAAGGTTTCAAGCTACCGCTGCCTAAGGGCTGCCCATTACATGACTTCTCCCTCCAGGGTACGTGATCTTGAAGCTGAGGGAAGTAAGATGCAAAGGATTAGTGTCTCTGCTAGTTCATTTGTTATTGCCATGCTAAAATCATCTTTCAGAACTGTACGCTCATTAATCAGCATCCAGGGGCAGGACACCGGGTGTGGATCACGTTTGTGCAGGGTCCAAAGATCCCCAACATCCCAGACGCTGTCCGCATATAAACCCAGAAGACAATGTCCAAAAAACCAGTCCACACCGGGTCTCATGCTGGTTGATGGGATTATGCTAATCATCGATGCTGAACTTTACATGATCGACAATCAATCAACCGTTTTCGCAGAAATTGGGAGGCTTTTGTTTAGGTTGTTGATGTTGGGAAGTCAAGGTGGATCGGAAATACTTCTTTGCGTGAGCATTACTTCCATCCCAATGTTGTTTTGCTACCCCGAAGCTCCAGACGAAAATTCCATCACCGATCGTTCGAGATGTTTTTGACAGCCAGAGAATAAGATGGCCGTCTCGATGGGCACATGACGAATGCCGACAGCGTGTGTAAGGATTAGGTGAAGCTGTTTTGGCAAAGTTTTCTTGTATGGGCGTATGCAATAAAACCGGGTATCGTCGGTATCGTTGCGGCACGATCTTTCAAAACAAACAAACTTCCTTCGGCTGGCTGTGATGGAGCGGCGCTTGGCAACAAACAGCGGCACGGTAAGAAAACCGGCTGATTGGCTGGAGACATTTTGTGCGCTTAGTGGACAACTTTTTCCACCGGCGTGTCTCCCGTAGTTGACGCCGGCACCGTTCGTCCGTACTTGGCCTATGACAACCGAATTTGTGTTGCAGCTGGTTGTGAGCGTT
Source organism: Anopheles maculatus (assembly GCA_002091835.1). Lineage (NCBI taxonomy): Eukaryota > Metazoa > Arthropoda > Insecta > Diptera > Culicidae > Anopheles > Anopheles maculatus. The sequence goes on along the minus strand of KZ061735.1, from coordinate 128,368 downwards.
TCTCTCTCGCGCTCTTTCTTTCGTTCGTCGTAATCATCTGGAGGTGTGTGGTATGGTGTTCAAAGGTCGTTTTGAAGCTTAGACGATGGACGTGACAGGACCGGGGTGAGAACACTTTAAGCCAGGGTGAAGTTGATGTTCTGCACGAGATAGATGTGGGTGTTTATGAGGCTCGCTTGGATTCTTCCAGATCGATAGTATGCAGGATTTTACTGAGAACGTGCTAACTAACAGCGGCAAGTCTTTTTCTGACGTCACCGAGAGCACGAAATTGAGGGTCTCGTGGCAATGATCATTCAAGGATACAGGGATGGTAGGGAATCGATATGCGAAAGACGTGAAATTTCTCATCGTCATTAAATTTAACGAACGTCTAAGGCACGTCAAGCCGAACTCCTAAAAGCGTGCAACATATCATGCGCCATAAGGACCATAGTTCTGGCAGTGTTCCGCGCCGACTATGTAGTACTATGAACAATCGAAACATATCATACTGGATCGTTTGTTGTTCATCACAACTTCATCGATTCCTATCTCAGACCAGTGCGTTCGATTTGCGTCATTTGAGAGCGTTGTCTGGAATCTGGGAAACGGCGAATGCAGATCAGAACGATTCTTTGACACACCTCCAAACGATCCGATCGTGATCTTCGCGTTGACAGAGACCGCTTCTGATGCTAAAAATAGCCCAACAAGTGGCTCCCTCCTATACACTACATCCACTACAACCAAGGATACAGGGATGGTAGGGAATCGATATGCGAAAGACGTGAAATTTCTCATCGTCATTAAATTTAACGAACGTCTAAGGCACGTCAAGCCGAACTCCTAAAAGCGTGCAACATATCATGCGCCATAAGGACCATAGTTCTGGCAGTGTTCCGCGCCGACTATGTAGTACTATGAACAATCGAAACATATCATACTGGATCGTTTGTTGTTCATCACAACTTCATCGATTCCTATTTTTTTACAGTGCGTTCGATTTGCGTCATTTGAGAGCGTTGTCTGGAATCTGGGAAACGGCGAATGCAGATCAGAACGATTCTTTGACACACCTCCAAACGATCCGATCGTGATCTTCGCGTTGACAGAGACCGCTTCTGATGCTAAAAATAGCCCAACAAGTGGCGAACCTTCTAGAGCACAATGCTCAGGTCAAATCAGGAAACTTGCCTCAAAAGCGTGAGCAGAAATAAAAAAAAAACCCAAAATGGGACACAATCAAAAAATCGAACTCCGACTGTACCGCTACGGCAAATCAATCGACCGGTATATAAAACTCAATCATCACACCAATGCCATAATGGTCGGTCAAGCGTGCCCGTGCTCTATGGCGCTGAAAACGGTTCTCCACCGTAGCTTCCGAGGTGCCCCTTCGTGGCTTATTAATTCCATTGTTTTACATTAATTCGCTCGCCAAGATTGGGGGAATTTGGTGGTAGTGGTAATGATTACAGCTGTCCAGCGCCACCACCAATTGATTGGTGGTCTATGTGACCAGCTCGTGCAAACCGTCCGAAAATATTGCCCCCGTTGTTACGGCCCTCAGACGGTAATGGTTTTGGGGTTAACTTCGTTCTTGGCCGGTGACTAACCAGCCCCGGTGAGACGGCATTGTTTCCTGGTCCCGTGCGGTGAGCGATGCAACGGTTCGTGTACACAGTGCAACTGTTTGCATGCGGCTAGCGACTAGCAGCCTAGGCTCTTCTCTCGCGTCATCCGCCAAGGTTATGGTGGACGGAAATCGGTGCACTTCTCGGAAGTACACGGTGTTGGCTTGGTGTTATGGAATGGGAAGCAAAGTGGAGAACGGTAGCGAAGCTTTCACCAACCTACCGACATGCTAACGATTATGTAACACGACTTGATCTCGGGCTGAAGCTCCCACCAACAAATCTCCAGCGACGGATCGAGCCGATCGTTCTAAACGTTCCACAGCACTTATCAATGCCATAATGGAGGCGATTGTTTATAGCGAAATGGTGCTCGACGTGTGATTAATTAGCACGCCCCGACTATTGCCACAATCAGAAAGCATTAGCCATAATTATACGATCTGCTCGCACACACACACACACAGACGTCGATTGACGGGCGCAGAAACAATCACATTACTCGATAATGTGTCGCTGGTAACGATTCACCATTTTCTTATTACGTTGATGGCGATCAAATGAATGTTAACCTCCTGCCTACCTTTTCCCTTCTACCAACCTCCCACCCTCCTCCCTATCCCACCAAGAAGGGGGAAACGTGTTTGTGTCAAATTAGAATGGTTTGAGATCTGTCGACTTGATCACTTTGTGCGGAGATTGACGACCGATATGACGAATCTCGCGGTGACATAAGCGATTGTACTTCCGGCTTTTCGAGTGGCGCAAGGTGGAGAAGCCCGGCGGTGGAAGCGGTGAATTTGAAGGGCTTGTGCGGTGTTTATTAATCACGCTCATAAATTCATAAATCCGATTCTAGCCAGCGTTCTGAATTATGCAACGAATCCCTTCTACGGATCACCGCACAAGAGGAGAACGGCGTGTGGAGAGTGGATCATTTTATGTATGTGTGTGTGTGTAATTATCGTTCCGTCCCAAAAAACCCTTTCGGAAGGCCAGAGCGAGTTCGTTGGTAGCTAATTTACGACCAGAAGCTGTGAGCTATTACACCGCTCCTAATCGTAGACCCGATGGTCAGGCGGACCTTCGAATCGAGAGGGAGTTGAAAATCAAAAACGGAAACAAACTGCAAAACAGTACCGATAGAGTTTAGTTGAGACATTCGGTGAGTCTTGTCAAGGTTGCACGCTGATCGATGCGCTCGTCGATTTGCCGAGAGATGTCTGGGTCTGGTGCGTTTTTTTACAGTGCGTTCGATTTGGTTGCACACTGATCGATGCGCTCGTCGATTTGCCGAGAGATGTCTGGGTCTGGTGCGTTTTTTTATCTCTCTCTCTCTCTCTCTCTCTCTCTGTTGTTCTTTCCTGCTCTAGCATACCGCTACAGCTGTCACGTACAGCGTTTTTTGGCTTCTCAAAGGTTCTGGTGGTCGGCGAAACCGACGAGCGGAAGTGGCTGTTAGCATCGCGTGTTCTAAACGAAACACCCAGACACAGACTCTAGGGCACAATGCTCAGGTCAAATCAGGAAACTTGCCTCAAAAGCGTGAGCAGAAATAAAAAAAAAACCCAAAATGGGACACAATCAAAAAATCGAACTCCGACTGTACCGCTACGGCAAATCAATCGACCGGTATATAAAACTCAATCATCACACCAATGCCTTTGACTAGCGAACTTTTTTTTATTGCAACACATCTGACCCTGCACGAGTGGAGGCAGACTACCGAGACAGCGCAGCATCGATCGTTCAAGGATCGGACGGGCACGAGAAATCAAGAAATCAATTCCGTGTCGTGTCGATCGATACGAACTGGCCAGTTAGCACGATACCTACAAGGAGCTCCGATAACTTATCGCCTCAAATCACCTCGTCTGGCAATGTGTGGAACGTTATTGAGTGTGCGATATAGTTTTTTGCTGTTGGAGGTAGTAATGGGATCAAGCATCCAAGATGGAGGACGATCGCGTGACGGAACGCGGCACGACTGTACTACGGGTCGGTTTAATTCGATTGTCCTCCTTCAGTAACTCAATTCTTACTCTTCTTCAATTCGATCACCAAATGTCAATAAGCAAATCGATTGACTACAGAGGTAAAAACAGAGTTGCTAAGGACGTTGCATTAAGAGCACCAAAGCTTACAGATTTAGTTTCTCTTTCGATTGGCTACTAAGAAAAACTTACTGGCTTGACTTCAATTAGTGAGTGTCCAAGTGTAGCCGTGATGGTTTTTTCTATTTACTTGATTGGATTTACAGTGTTTTTTATTTCTTCATTTCTACCCGTTTGGCGTGTCACCCCGGTTCGAATCGGGGTAGGGAGTGCAGAGCGGCCTCAAAAGCCGGCCAAGGAATTGCAAGGTACGTCATCGGTATCATTGAACAACCACGAAATGCTGCTGTGTCATTTATCTGGAACTGTATGGGCATTTTTTTTCGGGTGCCGTGTTGCCTTAAATCCTTCCACCAGGCAGGTGGCAATGAACTGGCCACGAATTTCGCGACAACCGTGTCCTCGGGAGCGATTGTGGCGAATGTTTTCGGCGAGGGAAGAAAACAAAAAAAAAACAACTCTCAAACTATCGTGATCGGTCGAATACTTCCCCGTTTTTTCGACGGTACGGTGTGTCACGAGACGCGACTAACAGTGAGAGATCTAAACGTGCCCGAAGGTCTGTCAGCAACACACACCTGGCACCTTCGCCAACTCACCCACCCACTCGGGCCGTCACCGGCAGGGTATGCGTGTGGTCAGCCCGAAGCATAAGAGACGCATAATGACACTGAACGCGGCGTGTAAGTTCAGCGTCAAGTTCGTACCCCCGGATAGGGTTGTGCCTATCGGGTTTTTTGTTGTTGTTACCACGGTCATTACCGGCCGGCGAATGCTGCGTTCGTAAGTCGAGCAGCGCTGGTAATGACGCTTAATCTCCTGAAGGAAACAGGCTCCCAGGGGCAACTTTGTACCGCGTGGTTTGCGGTTAATCCTTGAACTAGGACTTTGTGACGCTCGAGCAGTTTTCTAGTGCGGTATGAGTTGCATTGCGTAAGTCCTGTGTCACTGGGCGCTGTACCAATGGCACACATTTCTGTAGGGGATTGTTAAGGAGTTCCGGTACTTGGTGACTTTTCGCTTTGGCTGTAAGCAGTGGAACATAGTGCAACAGCTTTAAGGCCCCGAATGCATGAAAGCATTCGTTTAGAAGGCTAAGGATAATCCTCGGACAAAGAACCAGCTTCGAAGTAGTGATGGTCTGGGAAGAGATTTCTGCTATTAAAAGTTTTCCATGAAAGATGTTGAAAATATTTTGCAGGAATTCCTGAGGACGCTTAAGACAGAAGGCATAACAGTCAGTTTAAAGACTTTAACTCGATGCATTGAACAGAATGAAGTAATTTTGAAAAAATCATATGATCACTTACATCTCTCTAACGACTCTATTTTTAACTTGATAGAGCTCTTGAAGCACTCCAAGGACAACACCAACTTCTGAAAATAGATCACACGAAGCGGTAGAATATCAGATCCGTACCGAGAACGAATTATCCATCACAAATTACGCACGAAAATTGGCACACAACCTTCTACCAAAAAAAAACTACCAAGGAGAAATCACGATCGCCCCAGGTTCGTCGCTTTCACAGTACCGCCGGCACCAGAACTGCATTGGCATTGACCTGCACACCAGTTGCTCCCAGGTGCTCGGAAGCGGAACCAAAAAGGAGGGAAACGAACCGGCCACCCTAGCAAAGCTTCAATCGCAGCCGAGTGGGACATAATTTTCCACCTGCTCAGCAATTGGTACCGTGGTCACAGCACATTAACGCCACCAGACTGAGTTATGGATTGTTTGAGTAAGGTGCACTGTTTTTTTGTTGTTGTAGCTAATAAATTACTGTACACCTTCGCTGTAGTTGTAGTGGATGTAGTGTATAGGAGGGAGTCACACATAAATTGAAATCGATAAGCCGACACTAATGGGCCGCTTAGTACGCCCAGGTTCAAGTGTCAATCGGTGTTGGAATTGGAACGATTAAGGCTACAGGTTGGAATGAAGTTGTTGGTGAACGGATCCGTCGTAGGTTTGAAGCAGTCCTGGAAATTTATTCCGCATATTTCTGTAATAAGCGAGTGAAGATGATCGTGGTCCCGTCCAGGCTCACAACAAAGCAATAAAAGATGCTGCACAGTAACAAAGCGCACCACCTGAACGATGATTACATAAGTCATAAGGTGCTCGCAAAACCAATAATGATGATCACGACCACAATCCGATACGATCTGAGCAAGCTAGCAGCTAGCTCCGATCGCTAATGCTCCACCGAAACCCATTAGAATCCTCGTTTGGGACATGGTTCTAGGTGCTCCAGATCCCGGTACGAACAATCCCAGATGTACTGCCAGGTGTGAAACTAGCCACAGGGCACATTTGACGCTAAATGATCCCGTCACCCGGTATGACTGCATTCCACGTTCGATGCACTGATCGATGCTATCAACATTATTAATTATTGAAAATTGCACTGCCGCATTCGTGTGCAGCGGCGGTAGCCTTCCTTCGCCTTAGACTCTCCGATCGCCCGTGTCTCGAGTCATTGTGTCTGGTACTGCTGGAAAGGTGATTGTGTTTGATCGACCTTTCCCTCGCGGTGTCTCCTTTCGGCAACGGGTGTGGAACGGGTTGGACGGACCAAGTAGCGCACGTGTAGAACGATCCTCGTAGTAAACTTGACAGGGGTCGTTTTTTGCACTAGACTTGCTCGCATACCTGTCATAATCGAGAGCCGTGTACCTTTCTCTGGAAAGAGTAATTAATTCTAAATGTTCTGAGTAATGCGAGAGCTTTTCAAGTTGATTAGTTGAAGGCGATGGTGTGCGAAATATTTTAACAGTGTACCGAGCAGGAAGATGTAATTGAAGTTCAACTAGACACTAATCAACACGAAGCGTTTCCAAGTCTTATGTCCTGTGTAAACTGTGTCCCCGTCATCCGTCGGGCAAGGAAATGGCAGTCAACGTGTCAATCAAAAAGATCCATTAATAGCAAAACATCACACTCACCTTGCGAGCGAATGCGAAGTCTCTTTTTTCTAAACATCCCTCGGTCTGGCTGACCTACCGGCGGTCTCCTACGTGCGCGGTACAGATCCTTTAAGCTGCGTGATCATTGCGCGATTCCTGCTTACGAGCGGAACCTTGCACGCACCACCACTGACGTCACACGACGGTGCGCTGGCGGTAAACAGGAACTCCCGGACCCGGACACGACCGCGAACTGTAACTTTATGTGTTCGCCATGAGTCGGTCGTCCATATTTTTTTTGTTGCCGCTCTTCTAACTATTCCGTCTCGAATTGTGCTTAATCCGGGTAAAATAAATTACGCACCAAGTGTACGCGAGCATGTACACAAACTGATCACCGTAGCCGTTACAGATGTGCCCCGGATACCTGTTCTGATCCGTGCTCGGACCGTTTTGCGGTTGACCAACGATGGGGGAGAATAAAACCAAACCTTCTAGCCACAGAATATTAGCGTACGCGGTCTGCGTCCACCGGTCCGCGGCGGTGTCCTTCCTCCCATCGGTTCCGGGTTGTTTGGGTTGCGAGAGAAAGCAATTTGCGGTTATTTGACCCAAGTGAGCCGCCGAAGTGTCACAGCATTCGTCAATATTTCGTACCGGCCGTTTGACAAAGTGCCTAATGGGCAGTAAGTTTCGTAGGGCTCGCACGATTATCGTCACCTATTAGAGCGGGAACGCACGTCATTAGCGCGTCAACGGTAAAGCACTTGTCGGTGGAGGGAGCCCCAGGTGGACAGACGGTTGCGGGACCGTCGCGGCGGGAGAAGGAATTGAATTTGTAATAACTGGTGATTATTGGATAACTGCATATCAATTGCGGTCAAGCGTTGGTCGCCGGGTCGCACTGATTTAATGGTTAGCGTTCACCAACCGGCTATGATACGGTGATGGTTGGTGCTTTTTTGTAGTTGTAGTGGGACAGTTTCGATCGATTGTGCCGCACGACTGTCCTTAATGCAAACAAAACTAATTTGAAGGATGAAAATTAGGATGAATTAGTAGTGGTTGTTGAGGTTTGGGTTTGTGGAATTATGTGCTTATGTGGGCGATTAAATTGTATTTCTTCGATTAGCTTATGCGGCACTGTGGGTAATTTCTGAGTCATAAAAAACCGTTAAGATTTTAAATTATATTCATGTGCTATAATTATTAATTTATTTTTTTAGGAATTCACTCTTAAAATTAACTTTAGGAATTGGTTAGTAATTGATACCCGATTCTATTAGGTGAAAGATCGGTGACGCAATATTCCAACGGTCATGACCTATAAATGTCCTATAAACTCACACAGATTAGCTTGGTATTATGTTATGCTGATCCACGAATTCTTCTACGAAATGGAATCGTATATATTTCCGAATATATCCTAAGTGACAACAGATAATTAGTAATACTGTATTTAAACGGTGATATCACCATCGTGCAGCGAAACAGGCTCGCCAGGCTCCGGTGGGCTGTTCATGTCATGAGAATGGCGCCGGATGACCCAGCCCGTAAAGTCCTTTTAGGCCGTCCACATGGACAGAGGAGGCGTGGTAGGTCCAAACTGAGATGGAGTGATGGCGTTGATGCGTCCGCCAGAACGGCCGGGATAATGGATTGGCAGACGACGGCGCTAGACTGCGAGCGGTATCGAGGATTGTTGCAGCAGGCCAAGACCACGAAGTGGTTGTAGCGCCTGATAAGTAAGTAAGTAAGTATTTAAACACCTATTATTCAGTGTGAATGTGTCTCTACGAGAATGTGGTTCAATTACAACATGTTCTTGAAAGTCTAGTCATAAAAGATGTTTTCTTAAAAGTTGTAACAGGGACCCTACCTTTTCTTCGCTACTCGAAGAACATTGGCGTGTCACTGTTAAAGGCTGGTTGTGTCTTTAATTGCATTAAAATGTGTTACCTTTGATGGGTTTAGTAATTTTGCACATTATTACGATCACCGTTCGAACAATATTCGTTGTCAGTATTGTTCCCATTTTCGCACTGGCACATCATCATCATAATAGGGTGTGAACCGAGAACCAGTCCCGACCGGTGCCACCGGGAATGGAAAAGATGAATGGAAAGTTTCCAAACCAATTTACGAATGTTTACCTAACTGCGAGGACCGATTGTTTGAACCAGATTCGTGTACCGGTGTGTCTGGTGGTATTTGTTGGAAAAGGAAAGTTTACCGGCTGGTGGAATGAACGATTCCATACGGTCAGCAATGTTGTAAAGTGAAGACATAATCAATATTTACAATGTTTTCCGCGCGAAGGTTAAGACTTTTGGTAGAATGGTGCTATTTAATTTTTCGTTTTTATTTATTTAATTAAAGATAAATTATACATTTTTGTTTATTTGTTGTATTAGAAAAAAATCTACTTGCTTTAGTTAAACAAAAAATTGTATGTCCAATCAACAAACGAAACTTCAACACTATGGAAACGTGTGATATGCATACAGCGCCACCTAGGAGCTGCTAGTGTAACTAGCGAAATGTTTCGTTCGTGAAAGTGATGATGCTTCATATACCGACCGCTAGGTGGCGTCACACGCAGCGCTTGATATTGAAACCGACTGTTAATTTAAATGAGTATAATTGTACACGAAATGTGATACAAAAATTCAAATGTAATAGCAACAAGCAATACTTTTAAAGTCCAATTTATTTTATCACAAAGTTTATTAGAAAACGACATAATTTTGCTTCATGCCATTCCTCAATCATGCTGCAATCGCTCTAGATTATGGATGAGCATGGAAAGTGTAGTTTCTGCCTGTTCGACCCGATCCAGCAGTGCCCGCAATGCATGTCCTGCTGCACTGCTCGTGGATTCCGTTTGAGACATAATTAACGATCGCAGCTCATCTAGCTCCTTAAGTATTCGCGCGCGAAAGACCGGATCTTTGCCGTACTGGTCAGTGACGCTTGACAAATTACAGTCATCGGATGTGTGCATCGCCAACAGCAGCTGATTGATGAGTGCAAATGGTTCCGGCTGGGGCCGACTGATTGGTGACCGGATGGGTGTCGAAGTAAACCCGAGCATCGAGGCTGGTGGCGTATCGTTTGGTGGTGTGATATCATCCGGCGGAGTGATACTGTGACCAAATGGAAGAAAATGGGTGGTGGTCGTCAGGTGCTGCGATGGTGCATGGAAATGGCAATGCTAAAATTATAAACAGAGAGTAGAATTTAGTTATCAAAGCGAATTATGCGTATTATAATGCAAAAAGACGTGTACTTACAGGCATGGATGGTATGCTTTGGAACGATTGTCCAAGATCTCGGCGCTGGAAACTTTGCTCAAGAGTGTGCGAGTGTGCGAACAGGAACTCCGTCAGCGCCCGATGCATAGGCAAAAGAGCTTGACGGAAAGTTTCCTGCACTGGTGAGCTTTCCTGCCGCACGTGGTTTACCAAATAGATGACCAAAGAACTGATGCGTCGAGCCAACAGGACAAGCAGCTGATAATTTCGAGGACCACCGAAGGTGTCCATGTTGATGGTCTGAAAGAAAACAAAATGGATGGAAAGCAAGTTGTCGATTAGCCTACTACGAGTTGACATGTTTTGAATGTATTAAATCGCCAATATCAAAAGCAATGAGCTGCTCGGATCACATCACGCAGTTTTGTTATGAATCCACGACGCGCGTCGTGCTGAAACTCGATTACCGTGGTCAGGAACGTTGAGAAGTTGATTGGCGTGACCATGCGCTCGATTGCCTGGAAGGTTGTACCTGAAGTCCCAGAGCGTTTTCGAGTTCAAAGCGTAAAACTCATTTACCATCGCACGCAGCGGCGCTATGTCCGTTTGTTGCGTCGGACATGTTAGGTCGTGTTAAGCACATCAAAAACATCACACTCAGCAACAGTAATGCACATCGAATTGACCATACCCGGTGCGTCAGAAAGCAACACGACGACAGTCACTATACTGAGCGTCCAGGAAGATCAGCGTCCAGTCTTTCGCACAACAACAATCTTGTATCGTTAAGTCTTTTGTGTTGCCACGATGTGGGTGATGCAGTGTTTTCTACCGGAAATGTTCACAACTCATGTGCGGGAACTGGTCACCATCAACATTGGATAAAAGAGCCGACAGGAGCAACTGCATCCCGCAGGGCAGCACGATTTCCGGGAAAGGTGAAATAGAATCCATTCCCTTTGGGCAGTGAAATTAATTACCGTTATAATTAGCAAGCCGGAGCCACATGTGGAGCGCCAAACAGGCGTGAAACTCGGCTAAAGGATGTCGCTAACCTTAACTCATTTCGAAAGCGGAAGTAGAGCTTGAGCATATTAGATAGCGTACTTAGGGGAGGATAAGTAAACAGATGAGATTGATTGACATTTGGTCGTCAGATGGAGATGAGACAGCAGCGAAAGCTTTTGTGTCTGGTCTGTCTGGTGTTGTTGCGTGTGATATAGTTTTCGGAAGCTCTTATTTGTATGTCCTTAGCCTGGACATTAGGCTCTAGCTGCATCTGTCACTTGACAATAACAAAGACTCTGTGAACTATTAGAAGCTTTCTTGTTCTAGAGCATTTCTGTCATTTTAGGCTTCCAGGACTCTACGCTTAGTTGGATAACCAGTGTTGCGACCGAGAAGACAGTCTTGACGAGACTCGATATGAGATCCTGCCTCGATATGAAATCCTCCGACTCCGACAAACAAAACCAACACTTGAAGAAGGGCATCGACCGGCCGAGGTATCAAATTACGATCAGCCCCGTCGTGTCTCTGGGAGTTAATTTAAAAGTTTTCAAATATAAACTTTCTCCAGCGCCATTTCCGTGGCGTGGACTGGCGATCGTCTTATCCCTTCTTATCCTGCTCCAAAACTTCAAACCGTTCCAGATCTCACTAACCTTGATGAGGGACTAACACCGACAGCGGATGGTAAATGATAAAAAGGGGAAACAAAAAGCGTTGGTATGCATGATTGCGGTCAGTTGTTTAGGACGTGTGGAGGTCACGGCAAGCCAAAAACTATAAGTGTTTAAACACCGGGGGACTACATACTTTGCGCGTGAATTTGCCATCTTCCAGGAGCTTTCCGAAAATGGTTTCACGGCCCTTTGATTACCTAATGAAATATCGGCCCGTGTCAAAATTTGTGGCACATTGAAACACCCGATGCCGGCAGGGAATGTGATAAGTTTTTGTCAGTCTGAAGCTAATGTAATAGTTGATCCTTTTTGTTTTGCAGCTGAACGAGAGTCGAGAAACTTTGGCACACGCTGACTGCCCGCTTTGAAGTTTGTTAAATAACGTGAGAAGAGCAGTTGGACCATGGAGAAACGGTTTTGTATCGTAACATAAGGCTTCTCGTATCGATTCAGTTTATAATGAAAATCCCACCCATCTAACCCAATCCATATGTTCCCGACCATTCAATAGGGTAAAATATTAGACATTAATTCCCGATTAGTGTTCCGAGCGAGCAGATGGGAAATATCAAACAGGGTGAAAAGCCTTTTGCAGTGGCACTTTCCATGGTGATTCTCTCGATAATGACGCGTCGCTATTCAGCGCGGTATCAATAGCTTTTCCGATCAGATCCCGATCGATGATGTTGATGGGTGATTAGTGAGAATTGGCACAAAAACACCCACTAGAAGCGGGAAACCGTTCATTAAAGTGTAGAAAAACAACTCCTAAAAGATAACGAACTAATATTTGCAAAGCTTTAATGGGTGAAAAGTCAATGGAATGACGTTCGGACCTGATAATTGCTGTTCCATAAATTATGGAGGTATTATTTTGGTATGAGGTAAAACGTTTAAAATACAAATTTTCTTATTTTCTGCTATTATATCAGCACCGAATTCGATTACTTTCGTGCTTTATGTTGTGAAAACAGCAGCCGAAATTCCACGAAATGAACCGTCAATTTGGCAAGTTTAGGGGGAAAACGTTGACAGCAAACATACACCTCATAAACGATTTACCTAGCTAATACGGGGCCTGCCCGTGACAGGTTGGCTATGGCAAGTTTTGTCAAAACAGAAGTTTTATGCCGTTGTTTGCATGTGCATTTAACCGAAATCGTTTCCGATTTCCATCTACCCGGACCGAGCGTGCTGTAAAATGGACGTTTCACCAGGAAAATAAACAACCTGTCGGGTCACAGCTGTACACGGACTCATTCCGAAGGTGCCCGATGCCAGGTCCGGAAAATGGGGCTAGTAAGTGAAACAAGTCGAACCGATGTTGTCACCATCGTACACCATATTGCCGTGAAAGAATCGTATGAATAATCGATGTTCGAGGCAGCTTTTTACCCGTGTTTCCAGTGCTGGGTGGTTGGTTTATAATTAAAAGTGGCTAAATTATCCAACCTGTTTCTAGCTTTGGTAAGGCTTTTTGCTTCACGTTCCAGTGGACCTTTGCGAACAGTTTCTTTCGTAGAAAAGTTGGGGAGCTTTGGTTGTTGGAGAAGAAGTAACGCATAATTACTGCGCCAAGCAGCGTGCTGTGTCTACAAGCAGTCGGTGTTTTACTTCTGCCGGTATCGATCAATAATGACCTTTCGAGGTACAGCCATTACGAGGCCCGGTTCGGTAAGGCTATGTTTCGAAAATTGTTTCGCAAACATACCCGAGTCAATAGGAAAACATGAGCCTTCGAGGTTTACTTTCGACTTTTCACCGCAGGCAAAAAGGCCCGGTTCGGTGGAACGTTCGAAATTATGTCCAGTTTTTGTGCTGTCCAACCCGGTACGCTGACAATTACAGATGGGTGTGGTAAAAAGCAAACAATTTGACTGTAGCTCGTTCGTTCCTGAGTGTCGTATCGGGTCTCGTCTGCTTTTTGGGATGGCGATACAGCTGATGTCTTGTTCGAGGTTCGATGCACGCATTCGAAATTGTGTGTCTCTGTGTAACGTTGTACGCTTTTTCTTCATGGCAAGGTACGCCATCGCATCCAAACAGCGGGCAGTTGTTCGTCAGACGAGTTTCATCCTGCGGTGAATTTAATATCGCCGGTAAGGAAAAGCATCTCTTCACCTGCTCTTTCGTTCAATTGTGGCTGTAAAGATGGCGGTTGAGGTCAATAGTTGGTAGAAAAAAGGCAGAAGAACAGTGTGTATGCATGCAAAGGTAGGAAGGAACCGTAACAGCTCAATATTTGGCAGCATCAAATGTTTATGAAGGTTTGCGTTTTATGGCCCAAAGCAAGGTGGTATACGCAAAAGTTAGGGCTAGAGATCGCACCGAGCGGAGTACAATAAAGTCCGCTATAAAGTGTGTTGTTTCATACCATCAATTCAGCCCTGATTTATGTGGAGAGTTTTGCTGGGGCTAAATAAAAACATTTGAGATCTTAAAGCAGAGATGTTTGAGCTAGGGTAGAAATATATTTGTGAATTGAGAACAAAAACTAATGATTGAAGTCATCAGAGCTGCCAACAGCAAAAAAACATCATCTCTTTCTTGATTTTTTTTAGAGGAGCGAGACTAAAAAAATAAGGTTTTGTAGTATTGATTGGCCCTACTACCAACTATATCTCTGCATACCATATATAAGGGAAGCTGAGTGCTCGAAGAACCGGTCCATGAGGGCACCCGACCTTGTGGTTGGATCGCATATTGCTTCCATCCATCAAGATGTTCCGGGAATTACGATTTGCTTGTACCGATGATATAGAAGCTGTTGGTATGTACTCTTGCCACAACCATCCATCACCTGCAACGGAAAAAGGAACGAGAGATAGGGCGATAAGGAGAGTGATTGCTATAGATTCGTCATGACTTTTCCTGAGGCATGGGAGCGAAGAAATGTAAAAGATAACCCAAAAAATATACGAATACATATTTTATTGTGACTTAAATAACATTTACCACAATTTAAAATAAAAATAATGTATGAGCACTGATAATGTATATTTTTTTCCTAAGAAGATGTTGAGCACTACAAGCTATAAGTTATATCGAAAATATTCATATGCATCTCAATGCCACCACCAATATTGGATACGGGTTTCAAAAGCCACCAGAAGACAGTGACCTAGAATATAACATGATGAATCTGACATGAATCTGTTAAGCAGACAACCTATCCCACCAGAAGTTCCCACCCATCCCAGTGCAGCCGAGCAGCCGGAGCATCGATATCATCATGCTTATGCATGTAGCCTTCAGCCGTAGTCGTTATGTGTATGTGAGGATAAAGATAATAGATAGAGCAAAGCTCGGCAGTGACTCGACAGTACCCGGCAGCAGTCAAGCACCATTGGCAGCCGTACCGTCGGGCGGATGTAGGGGAAACCCGGCGGCAGGGAGCAGTCTATTTATGTTAAATCATATAAATTGACTGGTGGCGAGTACTCGGTGCCGTGCATCACTTCTCGATTCTATTAAATTGGTGTAAGCCCACCCGTGGTTGAGCGTTCGCACCGGGCTCATGTTTTGCCTGCACGCGCGCTCGCTTGATTCGCATTTTGATTTCGGTTCCGGTTTGGATTCTGTTTTCACCGTACCGCACTGGGGCGCTAGATAGGGCGATTGGTGGGGCCGGACGTACGGACATGTTTGGAGAGGTCGAAGAGATGTTCGCTTTGCTGATGGCACCCGGGGTGAAACATGAAACACCGATCGTATAAATCGCAACCATCGGCCGTATAGATTGGTACGCTGGACGGAAGGATAACGAGAGAGAGAGAGGGACACGCAAGATGGAGTGGCTTTTGGGAAATCGTTCCAAGTTGGGTTTCGGATCGTTCCCGAAACCTGAAACCTGGGTATTGGTATGAGCAATCGCTGGCCCGCACAAAAAAGAAAACACACACACACAAACCATTTCCTGATACCCGTGGAATCATTGGAAGGAACAGGATACGATAAAATGCGAAGAGCCGTAAAAGTTAGATAAGATGGTAAGTGATAGATGGAACAAGCGGGCAAGATAAACGGTGCGGGATGACATGTCGAACGAGATGGGCCGTCCGAAAGGTCGTTAGTAATGGTCGTTTTTCGGTCGTAACGCTAACGAAATCCACCCGTATCGGGTTGCCGGACGGAAAGTGTACGGCGGCGTGGTTTTGTTTGTTTTTTTTCCCATTTTTAATTTGACACGAGGGAATACGCTGCGGCTGGGGGTGAGAATTTTGCTGTACCAAAGCTGACGCTGGCAACCAGAAAACATTTATAAAATAATAATCCTACAAGATACCGGGCGTCTCCATTGAAAGCTTCCTCTTGTTTGGGGTTTTAGCGCCTAAATGTATGTGAACAGAATTACAAGGAAGGATTTAAGTGAAGCTAACATACAGATTTTAATTAAAATTTTATTAAAAAAGTATAAATATATTTTTAATATTCGGTAAATGTGCTATGGCGCCCAAACCAACGAAACTTCCTAATAAAAAGAAGGTTGCAGAAGTTATCGAGCTCCGTAAACATATTTTCTTGTGGCTTTTAAACAAGTTTGCTTAACGCATCTAGCTCCTAACTGTTACATGAAGCGACAAAGCGAATTCCATCCGCCCCGGTGATTATCCAATGTCGCATGACATGAAGCAATTAGAATCCCGAAGATCTTGCTGAGTGCGTGAATCGGTTGACCAACTAAAACGATCAGTAGGAGCGAACGGCATCAACAACAACCCGCACGCTAACAAGTTTGTGTGTGGCTGTGGTAAGGTTTGGTCGGTTTGGTTAGATATAAAGCAATTAGCAACATTCCATTAATGAGGGAAAACGCATACCGAACGGACGAAGACTGAGCTAGTACCGGAATGGTCCACAATTTCTTACAAGTAGCTTTTTCCTCTGTTCTTCCAGCGGCGCCACCCCGTACATCTTTCGCTTGATGACTGATGATCGGAATGGTACGGTGGTTGTGCAAAGTCTCTCTCGCTTACACTCGATATCGACCACCGACAGCAAACAACTAAGTACCGAGCAAACACAGGCCGAAGGGAAATAATTATTTGCATTTGTAAGGCTGCGGAATCAACATGATTGGGCAGGATTGCGTTGCGAAACACCAGCAGCCCGTTAAACGCATGTAACACGAGCGAACGGGCCAGACTCAGGGCCAGAAACCTTACCCTATTTGTCTGCAACATTCGGACTGATTGAGTGAAACACGGTTACGGTTACGGTTTCGGTCGACATTGATCGCTTGTTGAGCAACGATAGGCAGCAACAGAAGCAGTAGCAGCAGCAACATTTTGCCTCACCATATGTTACTTTCACCTTTTGGCTCGGACTGCCGGAGCCGGACGGGAGAGTGATGGTGTTTCGGGGTGTTTGCCGATCTTGTGGTGGTTAACCGCACCTTCGGCTATGTTTCTGGCCGTAGGACATGACGGTGCGGTAACGAATTCGGAAAAGCTCGCTAGAAGTCGGGCGTGATATATACATATCGATGCGGATGACGACGGTAGCAACGGCTGACCGGTGCTGTACGAGGTTGTCGTGATTGCGGACCATCAAGCGACTGCGGGATAACAATAGATGACCACCTACCATATCAGTGCCCTGATTGAAACACACATTTTGCATCCTGTATGTGTGTAGAAAGCTCCGCTTGGAATGTATTTCAGTGTTCCTTGTGGCCACTGCTGGACAGTAACGAGTCGACCGATGAGATCGGATCCTCGGTAGATTGTGCTACGCCCGCTTGAGGCAGTAAGTAGCAGCTTTGCCTCGAACCGGCCATGAATGTGCTAGATCAAGGGCCAACAACAACAATTTCCTTCGTACGAAATGGAATGCAAATAGAAATTTTCAGCTGAATAAAATTCAATTTGTTTCATGTGTACGTGTGCACCGAGTGACGGATCCCGCCTTTCCGCACACATCCGGGTTGACCTCATTGCTGATGAGAGAGAGAGAGAGCGAGAAGGAGTGCTAGCTTTTAGGACGATTGTTTATGGGAAGGAAACATTAGCAGTGTGTATGTACGCTTCTTGGTATCGCGAACGCTTCCAAGAGAACGCACGTGTGAGTGTGTGGTTTGGTGTGGTATTTGTTTCTCCGGTACGGGACCAGGCATGTGTCAGGCATTAGTAGCCGCGAATGCATTTGTACCCCGATGCTCATCGCATCGGTGGAGAATTTAATTTATTTTGTGTTTAACTTACGCTCTCCGGATTTGCGGGTTTTCCGGCTGGGTAAATAAGCTAGGCGTAAGGCGACACTGTGTGTGTACGGTGTGGTGTGAGTGTTTTGAACATTTAGAGACAGGTTTGTAGAGCAAGTGGTAGCATAATTATTGGTCTGATTTGTGCATTGGCGATAGTGTGTAGCTTTGGTGTTTCTGAGAACATCGCTCTCTCGGTCGAAAGAAGCGTAAAGTGTATGAAAATTATTTTGAGAAAGAATCTTTCATTTTCTTTGTTTCCTTTTTCCTTTTTCCTTTTTCCTTTTTCCTTTTTCCTTTTTCCTTTTTCCTTTTTCCTTTTTCCATTTTCCTTTTTCCTTTTTCCTTTTTCTTTTTTCCTTATTCCTTTTTCCTTTTTCCTTTTTCCTTTTTCCTTTTTCCTTTTTCCTTTTTCCTTTTTCCTTTTTCCTTTTTCTTTTTTCCTTTTCCTTTTTCGTTTTCTTTTTCCTTTTCCCTTTTTCCTTTTTCCTTTTTCCTTTTTCCT
The DNA here is from genome assembly GCA_002091835.1 of Anopheles maculatus. Taxonomy (NCBI): domain Eukaryota; kingdom Metazoa; phylum Arthropoda; class Insecta; order Diptera; family Culicidae; genus Anopheles; species Anopheles maculatus. The sequence continues at coordinate 110,082 of KZ061735.1, read as the reverse complement.
TTTTCCTTTTTCCTTTTTCCTTTTTCCTTTTTCCTTTTTCCTTTTCCCTTTTTCCTTTTTCCTTTTTCCTTCTTCCTTTTTCCTTTGTCCTTTCTCCTTTTTTTCCTTTTTTATTTTTATTCTTCTCGCTTTATTTTTTTTTGTTTTAACCTTTTCTTTATTTTGTAGTTATTGTTTTACCTTTCTCTAATTCATTTTAATTAGTTATTTCTTCATTTTGGTTTTTTGTCTCTTGTTCCCATTTGTGTTATTCTTTTGCTTTCTTTTTCTCTTTGTCAGTTTCCTATTTATAGGATATCTTCTATTCTTTTTGTACTACTGCACACATGTGTTTTGTATCCCTATAATATGCTTATATATTTAAATAATGATACGTCATCAAACACTAACATTCGTGATGAAATGGATAAAGTTTCGTAAAGAAGCTTTTACTTGTTGAAATGATTTATCTCTACTACACAGGTTGTTAATCTCGTTCCCTGACTTAAACAACCGCACAGTATTTTTTCTTAACAAAACTCTATTTATATCAGCTATGATACATTCCCAACCGACGCTAGGAGCTAGGCCCTTCAACTATACACTTTAACAAATTTACAGCGCTCAATCCCTCATCAGGAAAAGGTGAAAATTGAGCGCAATAAGAAAGGGATTACACGGATTAGATAGCTCACACTGAACAAACACACCCTCACATCCATCGCCTTACGCCAGAGCTTTAAAGTAATTTGTTAATGAACCCGTCAGCCCTATGCACTCCTCCCATCCAATTATCCTTGGCCCTTTTGCACTGCTCGAAAATTTAATACCATCGGATCATACCGGGGCGAGTGCGGAGGAGAGTCCAAGGAGGTTGGGTTGGGGAGAGCTATATTTCAATTTCTGAAGTCTGCTGAAGCGAAGCGAATGGAAGAGCGAAAGGATCCACCAAACAAACAGGAACAGGGGAGAGCCAAGTTGGAACAAAAAAAACAAAAAGAGCCAAGTCTTTGTTCCGTCATCTACTGTCAGGAGGCTTTCAAGCAGCACGAGTGTTGGAGAAGACGGTCTCCGACGGTTAATGAATGAAGGCTTTCATCCGGTTTGTAGAGTAGGGAAGAACCTGCACCTAAAAATAGCTACCCTCATGTTGGCAAGAGTCGGCTAAACTAAACCGGCCATTTACTTTGTGAATATCTGACGCTACGTGTGGTTCACATTATCCCGTACCCCGAAAATGTGTTGCACGGGTTGGTACACACCAGCAGCGTAATGCTATGTTGACATACGAGCTCGGTTTTTCGAGCGGAGCTAGCAAACTCTGGGATGTGTCTTCGAGGATGGACAGTTTTGCTGGTACCGGGTATCATCGTGCTACCACTGTCAGGCACCAGAATTTTGAGCAGCAATTTTGAAACAAGGTTTGCTTCCCTTTCGTGCCCTTTCGTGACGCTGTAGTTATTTTGTGAAACGAGGCTCTATGATGGCTTACTGTGTCACACGTCCCTTGGTGAAGTGTTGTGTCCAAAAATTATAAATAAATTTGTAAAAAGGATAAATCATCTTGGTAATAGATCGTTTCTTGGTGTAAATCAAGTTATGATGCGCCCTAATTGAAATATTAAAAATGAAGCAAGTAGTAGACAATTCCTCTTCAGGGTTAGACGACACCGACCAAGCACAAAGTAGAAATCGTTGATGAGGACTTTCATAGGCGTGCTCAAGAGTACACCTAAACCTAAAGTGTAAACAAGATCCTTCCGAGCGGCGGTACATATTACGTTAACTTTAATAAGCAGCAGCAAGGAAGCATTGTGGTTCACTGCTCTAGCACCTGAAGCTCCGGATCCGGTTGTTGTTGGGGCCGTTCCTTCCAACCAACATTTCCAAATGATTGATCCATTTAACATGCGGTTTAATGTGAACTGCTTTATCCTTGGACTTTTCAGGCTCCAAGTACCATCCTTGCCATGGTTGGTGGTTGTGTAAAATCTAGCCCTTGGTAATTGAGGACCATTTCCTAGCACACCACAACAAACATTACATCCCCTTTACGAACCTGAACTCGTTTACGCAGCACACCTTTTGTGTCGATGTATGCAAAACGCATTTAAAGTTTATGCTTATTTAATATCCCGTTAAAATAGCTTCCGTAAGATGGTGTCCTTCCCGTGTCTGAGTGCGCTATGGTAAACTGTCCCAAATAAATCAACAAACGCAAGTGTGCTGTGGGTGGATGTTGTAAAATCAGCACCTAAGCTTAATGCAGCTTCCGACGACGACAGACCGTGAGGGCAATTACGGTAGGCGAAACCCCATCCCTCATCAATCTCAAACCACCCAAGCGCAGGTGTGCTACAGGAAGTCCACAAACACCCATACGCCGGCACACAATGGCGCTGGCGAGACCGAAATTGCCTAATGTCGTGGTAATAATACTCTTCACACAGCTGTGTGTCTATGGAGCTCTATGGAGGAGTACATCTTCGCATCAGCGCCCCCGGTTGGAAGCCATAATCTCTCTAAAGCACTAGTGAAAGTTTCGGAATGTGTCTCGCGACTGTGTTTAGGTGTAATGCTGTTTGGTTTGCGATTCGTCGATGCTTGAGATGGGATGGGATGCCTAAGCTTAAGGCATCAAGCGGCTCAACAAATCGCTCCAAATCCTTACCATCGTCGGCGAGGCCGCTTTTCAAACACGCACGAGACAAAATGTATGCAAAGTTGAATGTTGCCTTGATTGGCGGCGTTAGCCGGGTAGAGTTTGCTGATTGCTGCACTTTGCGGTGAAGGCCAGAATCTTGTTGGCTGCTGTGTTTATGGTTAAGCTAATCACCTTTCGTTCGTTTCGTTGTGATTGGGGTAGTCATCGTATTCGGCCCGAGCGGGAACGACCGCTTACAAGTTTTAGTAGATGTAACTTCTCCGCTGTGAAAGACTCTTCTGAGAAGACTGTGACTTGTGGTGTTCGTGTGTGCTCCATTCTTACAGGTTAAAGGAACTGTCTTACTTGTCATCTAACAAGCCTGAACTGTGGTGGAACTGAAACCGGCCGGGTACCTATTCTTTGCAATAGCAAGAGCATAACAGCACGGTGAACTACAGCATAAATTAGACGCTTTTCATCGAGAAGGAAGGTAATTTCATGCAATGTTAAATAGGACGTTGGAAATGGCAGCCAATTACTGAGAGCAAATAAAGTGGCCGACACAACGCCACTAGCAGTGGTAGAGCTTAATGGTGATAGTAAAGACATTGCTGTCGATTTCTTTTTGCCGTTCGGTGGTTCACCTGGGATTATGCATCATTAAATGAAGTGGATAGTTACGCGCAGGATGAGATGAGCTTTTGTTATGTACATTGAACTTCAACTTTGTAGCTTTTACGAGAATCTGTCAATACAAGAATAGCTGCACGGAATGAAAATGATAAATAAGTTAGATATTCGTCTGGATGTGTGCAAAAATTGGAACTCTTACCGCTAGGAGAAAGAGCATTTGTAGAAGATAAATTCGTCCGAAAGTCTTTTACAAGAATAAAATATAACTGCAAGAATGTCAATAAAATCTCTAAGTTATTATTTTCATTGTCAATCACAGCCACAAAGGTGTTCAATGATGGTAATTGACAAGGTAATAGTATTCTGTCTAGAGCCTATTCGATGTCTGCTGCTTCAGGTTGTGGGACTAATGGGTTTCACTTGGACATGTTGGACTTATGGCTCAAAGGAGACTAATGAATATTGGCATGCGTGCACAAAAATAAATTCTTAAGGTAGGAAGGCTCAGGTTCATGTTTTCTAAGAAAATTCATTGGAGAAAAATAAATCGGGTTAAACTAAAATAGTACACAATCGAAAATAGATCTCGACAGCAACTGGCAGGTTCAATTTTTGTAAAGATTTCTTCGAATTGAGCCTTGTTGCGGCACGAGTGGTTTCTTTTTTCATTCGTTTTGAACTCACTGGATGTTTTCCCTTCGTGGAAACAACGTTTGATGAGTTTTTTTTGTAGCGCACAGTAAAGAATCCGGTGCTAAAATAGTCTACGTAGAATTCTTCTTGCAGCGCTAGACGAAATTCCAGCTTTGTCTGTCCAAGTCAAATTACACTTGTCAGGAATTTTCAGCCAAATTATGTGGAACTTTGAGGAATAATGATAATACCACAAAAGAGAACTCGCTTCATCATGTTTGTTAGTACTAATTCTTTTACTATCAATTTTATTGTAAGATATTTCATGTTTTATTAAGACACGCGAACCGAAACCAAATACCTTATGTTTGCATTTCCTGCAAAAGCAATTAGCAAAATGTCTCTCACAGATTAAAAACTATTCCCAACGGCGAGATTGATTATCCGTCTTAGGGAAAAAATAACAGGAGTTGAATGTCAATCATGCAAATTAACCCGACACTCAAGATGGCTCTGTATCGGATTATGAGTAGTGTAATTAAGTCCGGCAGATACCGATTTGAGAAATTAAAAATGCATTTAAAAATAGATTATTCATTCGCACTATGAATTCTACGAATTTTGAATGAACAGCATCATTTGCTACAACTTTAACGACGTAGGTAAATATACTTCAATGCACACAAAAGTGAAGTATGCTGTTGAGGTAGCCTTACTACCGAAATTCCCAAAAGTTTGTGGTCGTATTTTTGTTCTCTAATCTTAGCGCTCAGTTTTGACACTTCGTTTAACACCTCAACACTAGCATTTAGCAATGTGGGTCATCGCTTGAGCATTAAAGTACACTGAATAGCTGCGGCAAAAGAGCACCAGATAGAAACAGGCTGATAAGTAGCGAAACGAATAGAAAAGATACAAGCAAACGGTGTGCTAAACGAGGGCTTAGCAACCTTAGCGAGCCTGACGATGGTTGTTGAAAATGAAAGCGGATAAATTCCGGAAGAATAATTGCGGGATTAGGGTCAGACAAATATAACGGATGCGAATGCGGCAAAACAGCTTATTTATATTCGGTTGGATGGAGGAACCTCGCTCGCTCTCGGACTAATTACATCAGGGCGAGAAAAAAGCGCGAAAGTGGAACAACTCCAGAGCCGTCAGATCACTGTGCAATGTGAGTGAGGGCGTCAAGGTGTATGTGCCGGATGATCGTCCGTTCCTTTGTGTGGTTCGGTCTGCAATGGTTGTATCCGGTGTGAAAAGTTGTTCCTTTCCGTTGTGTCCAAACCGATTCGGGTGGGACTTCCCGTACAAGGTGTGTGTCCTTCTGGAGCAACCGGGCACAAGGCATGCATTTGGTGCACATCCATTGCATAATGCGTCCGTATCTCGACGGGCGAAACCATCGCTTTATCTCGATACACTGTCGTGCATAAAACAAGGAAATGATGTACGAACCTATGCTATGAGTGAGTGTATAGTATCTGCAGCAGGTAGTGCAGAGAGACCGAGTCTGCATTGTAGTGCGTGTACGAACCTTCCGGGCACTGAAAATGGCAGCCGTGTATTGGCCTGGAAAGGCCCAAAGGTTCCATCTGCTACCGACCGGAGATTATGTTTTCTGCGTCTGTGGTTGTGGTGTAGCCGATGGCCGCGTGGCCGACCATACCACCACCCAACGCTTTCAACTTTTACTACCTTTTTCGTTCGTTCGCTTTCTCGTCCATCCACTCGTCACGGTGAGCTTTTTCCTTGTAACACAGACATTAGTGTTTAGAACCAACAATGAATGCTTAATGCCTACGGAGGAATACGAGTACGTACGTATAAATGGGGAGGTCTTTCCCAGGATAAAACCCAGACCTGGGAACATCCTCCTATCCTCCTTCGGGAGAACGTTACGGGTACGGGAACATATTGTCTAGCATGGGTCGGCACCTTAATACCATTGCAAAATACGGGAACAATTTCACCCATAAATCAAAAAAGCTGTATCATTATGGTTTAAATCCTTGAAAACTCAAATTTCGCTGCAGGGTGGGTACCGCACGGTACTGCCGGAGGTACATGGACATGTTTTTGGCCAAGAAAATTTGGAACGAAGATTATACGAGGCACAGGAAATGGTGAGGGGAGAGGTTTATTCCGAGCCGTGTAGCATACTAGTGTTGGAAATTTGCATGGAAATGTCTTTTGCATTTGCGCTCTAGGGTGAAAGGCCCGTTACACTTTTTCCTACTTGATGTTAGTATTATACACATTTAGAGAGATAGAGTAGGTGACAGCGAGAAGATTATTTTGATCATCAAATATTTAGAATTGCTAGAATTTAAATTTTGCTATAAAATTTTATAACAGAGCTCTACTAATTGTAAATTGTTTACTTGCACAAGCAGTTGAACGTCGCCTGCGTTGTCTGTGCTATCCAGAAATCTTAAAATTCCTCAAGATGTCTTGCTTTTCATGCTTACTTTAATCCTAAGCGAACCTTTAATTCTTATCTCCTCAAGTCAAGCTATCTTCCACCAAAACATACGCCTCGAAAGCTATGAAAAAAAGCAAACGGAGCACAGTTTTTCTTCTCATTTCCTGCTACTTTTCGTTTGGTTTTTTAACGATTCTTCCTTGCGGATAAGTTTGAGTGCCTTCCCGATTGTGTGTGTGTGTGTTCGTTTAACGCGTTATTTTTTGTTGTTGATCGTTTCCATTCGCTCTTCTGGCTGCTTACAGTGCCTTTATGCTGGCTGATCCATTCCGGAAAATGTGCCATGAAAAAGGGCAGATTATTGGATCTGGAAAGTGGGAAAAACGTAAATGTCAACATAAAATCAACACTCGTTCATTGCGCCTTAGTAGCCGCCGGGACCAGCCAGCTTCACTTTGCACGGGCGGATACAAACATTTCACACAACACGGACAAACATGGACGAGAAAATGAAGCACGAAGCTGTGGTCTAAGCAACGCCCTGCAGTTATACAATCGCACAAACGCACGGGAGGGTATTCTCGACAAGCGTTCGAAACTCGAGAACCCCAAGCTGTCAGCTGGACATCTACAGCGTGCATTAAGCTTTTCTCTTGGGTGTGTACGGAGGATGGTTAGAATGGTGGTGCATCCCGGACGAAAATTTCCCACGAGATCTGGGTAGGTCCTTCGGTGCGGATAAATTCACAATCCTCACCATACCGTCAGTCATGCGCGTACACTCAAGGGACACGCGAGCCCTGTGTATTCCGGTGACATCGAGAAGACATCTACAAAACCGGCTAACCGCGAACGAAGAACTTAAGCTCACTGTCCCGCAGTGCAAATAAAGTCGAATCCAAACAAACTCACTGCCATCCGCTTTACGGTCGGCGAGATATGTCCAGGGATACGAAAGGGTAGCAATGGTTGGAGGTTTCTACAGCACTATTTGCCATAAATAGTGTTTTCCACATATGTTAGGGAAGCGTACAAACAAAACAACTAGAACTCGTCAGTCCATGAAGAAACGGAATCGGAAACCAAACCCTGCGAACACAATATCCAGCGAATTGTGTGACGAGAGAGAGAAAACGAATAGAACAAATGTAATGCTGCTAGGTTTCTTCCCACCGTACCAGGACAGTGCTTGGTTGTTTTGTAAAGACAAACAAACGATTCGGTGGAAGAGGTTGCGATTTCTGTTGAAAAGTTGTGCACTGTTCCGGATCTTGAGGACACTGTGTGATCCAGACATCCAGAGCGACGTGAAGAGATAGTTTTTTTTCCCTTCCGTTCAACAAGATCTTCTGCTTGTTGTTATCAAGTAATTAGTTGTGACTCACAGTTGAGTATTTGAAAGTGCTGAAGTTTATAGTACTGACTTCCAAACTGTGACTCCATTTGCTTCGTTTTAATCGCTGAGCTTAAGGATACAGTGTTGTTTTTATATTGGGGCAAAATAAGTAAACATTTTGACAGAGAATAAATGCAGTGCATTAACCTATCAAAAGACGAACGAAATCTAATTCTTGACTGTCTCTCTCTCTTGCTCTGGTCTTTGTCTGTCAAACGACGCACAGCTATTGCAGTCAGCACAGCAATATCCTGGCCTGCGTGAGGGTTCTTCTTTTTCGGGTGCAATCTAGACGGTGTGTCAACAGTTTTCTTGACGGATCTCGAGCATGATGCTGCCTGCAATTGGCTCGGAGCAGAGTTGTGTTTCGTCTGCAAACACAGCAGCGACTGTTCCTTTATCATCTTTCTCCACAGATCGATTGGCTCACTTGCCTTTTTGGCTGGTACATTCGACTGCTGCGAATCATAGGAGCAGGAGCAAACGGTAGAGGATCGGCGAACACAAAAAAGAAGGAAAAACCGAGAACGAAACGAGTTCTTGGAAGTGTTTCTTCGCTGTGCATGACTTTGTGCTAGATTGGACGGTTGATTTGGTTGGTTTGACTGGATTATCAACATCGCTCTTGTCTTGTTTGTAGTGTACCGGTACGCTTCCTTCACAGCGATCTCTGTATGTGCTCTGTACACGCTCTGTGTACTCGGTTGTTACATAATGTTGTGCAGGTGCAGGTTATGAAGGTTCGGGGGCAGACCCGGGATGCGCATTGTAAAACGCAACTTCATTCTGATGAATTCCCGGCTTTGAAGTAGCAAAAAGGATGTTTCTCTTAACGGTTCATTTTGCATTTACATTGCTCCGTTGCTCCGTTGAATAAATTCGTCTGCTTGATGTTTTGCTAGCTGGTAATTTTCTTCATTGCCTCTCATATGCAATATTGTTGCGAATGCATCCGTACGTAATGTTCCTTGTTTAAGCCTTGGAATTTATTTAACAGAAATGAGTTGCATTTCATCGTTGTGATGCTTTCTGAGAATACATCTGCATGCAATGTGTGGAGCAAGCAGCTTTGTGTTTCCTGTAAAGAATGTATTTTATTTTTCTCCATCCGGAGAGACTGTTTGGGTAGAGGAAATTCACAGAATTGTGTAAAGCAGTATGAGCAAATGTAGCCTTAGTTAATTAATTTCCTTCTTGATTTTAAACATCACAATTGGAATATCTCTTTTGTTACTTTGAGCCTTCATAAAGTGTTGAATACTAAGCTTGTAATAAAGTTTAAAAATTTGTATAATACCTTCCAATGTATCTGATTATATCTAAATCAAAAGTGATCTTCATATTTTCATGAAGCAATCAAGCATCGGGCACTTCGTTTACATTCATCGACACGTTATCGGCTCTGACCTACTTTTGGATTACGTTTAGCTTAAGGCTATCCCTGTAAAAGCCAAAATACTTGATAGAAAATACAGGAACGTTTAAGAAACATCCAATATTTTATCAATCTCCAACCCCTGTTTGAAAAATCCTCATTCAGCATATAAAATACATCAGTTCAAACACAATTTATGTATCTACGAACCTCAGGGATTTAAGCTGCAATCTTATCAATTCGTATACACAAATCGTTTAAATGTTTGTACAAATTTAGTAGCCTGAAGAGGAATTCGTCCTATCAGTTTCAGAGTTATGACTTACGTACGGCATACGATTAGGTTGGTGTACTTAATTTGCATAATCTTGCTTCTCATGAGAATCGTAACTATGCGTCATGGTAAACGATTTGCGGCGGGACTCATCTTATAACGTTTTAACGCTCATCTTATCAAAAGCGTTTAAAGTGAGATTGTTAACTTCTTGCTTACAGTGAGCTCTCGCAAAAGCATAAAGATGTTTCTCTTTAGTCGCAAGCAAGTTATCATATTTTGTTGTAGCAAGACATCAACTTCTTTTTGGCATCTCTATTGCGTAAAGAACACAGAAATTAATGGAAGATATACTTCCGGAACATCGTGCTGTGCTTCAATTTCTTAGATTGGCTACAGAGCCACCCAATCGAAAAAGGGTCACACCCTCTGGAAATATGAAAACAAACGATGTGTTTGTTAGCTTACTGGAAGAGAGCTCGAAGGCCACTACATAAATCATCGCACCGAAGTGATTAACATAAAACTACAATAAATATTTGGAAAAGAGGGAGCGTTTTCTTGCGAATGCTTTCGGCAGGGCTACAGAGCTTCACATGTGTTTGCCTAGAGTACACCAAAACTTCTTTAGTAACTGGCGTTATGGATAGACTAACTTGAAGGCTGTTATACGTTTCAATCACGGAATAACTAGGGAGAGTTCATAAGGATTTCTCTTTTTATTATGAAAAGAAAGTGTGAAAGAATAATCCATCATGAAGTAAATGTTTGGTAAACGGAAACGTTTGTATTCACCCCATTTTAAGTTCTTGTAGTCTTAATAGCACACAAAATGCATTTAATAGAGCGTGAATATTTGAATTCCCTCAGCAAGCCACAGCGTCAGTGGATTTATTTACATAAAGATTATATTTAGAGCATTTAGAGCATTATGTTTTGAGTGACACCCGTCACCATCGGCTTAGCAACACGGTACTCAACGCGTTCCACATCCCACAGCTAGTGTTGAAGTTTATATTGTTTCAGCTAAGTGTTCATCACAATTCTTCACGAGCACCAGCAATCCAAATGACACCGCGCACGACGACGGTTCCATTTTACACCACGTATCCACCGTACAAATGTCACCGTAAAACTGTTCGTTCAATGCTGACTGTCACTTGTAGAAGTCATCACTCTTTCTGCGGGCGTCTCAACATCAAACAAGGAGTTTTGCAAACCGAAACGGTTGCCACCGGCCTGGAAGAGAAAGGATGGATGTCAGAAGCCGGCACTATAGCTTGAGCCGGCACTATTGAGTGTGTGCCCGCTATTCAGCGAACACAGGCACGTTCCGGGCGGCATGATGAAGATGAATGCAACACGCTGCAAAGTGCTCGGCTAGTAGTATGGGTCTTGTCATGAAAGGTCTAAAATGGTGCTGCTAATACCGTTCGGAGCACGCGAGTCAAGGAAGACTATGTAGTTAAGCCTCCCACCGTTTGCCACGCATGTGAAACGCCCCGTGTGGCGTGGTGAAGTGCCTAGAAACAAAGGAACACCGGAACTTCTCAGCAAACGGTGCGGCTGTTCACTGTTGGAGTGATGCAACGAAGAGGCTGCAACCGGAGTGACACATACCTGCCCAGTCATGATGGGTGAGTCGCTCAACCCGCATGTCGTACTTAATTTTTGCCTTTGTTCTCCCGGGTGGCACTCTAGCTGTTTTCTTTCCATCTGATTCGAGCGCGTGTTCGGTCGCCGTGCAGAATGGCAACAAATGGCTGCAGCAGTGGAAAGGATTGAATCTGCACAGTCTAAGCAGTGCTAAAACGACCCGCAGTGCACTGCCGGTCGGAAGTGTAGCATCGCGGACAGCAAGACAGTGGCGAGATGTTTTGAGAAATACAATTTCGAAACCCTTTTTTAGCAGACGAGCATCACCTAAAATGAGTTTCGGGATGTTCTCGGGGAGAAACAGTAGAAATTATTCGTTGCGTTTCATAGCACGCAGATTAAGAATTAGAGCAGTGAATGGAAGAATGTTTCGTCCTTAGAAAAAGAAGGTTTTGTTCTATTTCTTAACGTTTATTTTTTCAGGATGATGTAGAAAAATGTTCTGGGAAAAAATCAAAGAAGATATTTTAACTCAACTTAAACAGTAAAATAAATTGAGGGCTCTCTGGCTCTTTTGAACTTGTTTTTATGTAGAAAGCGAATAATATCTAAGAGTGTTTGGGACACCAAGGGTCGGGACATTTTACTCGGAAACGGCCCTGAATCCTCGGAACTCGGAAAAACCTGAAACTGCGGGTGTGAATCCTTTGAAAGAGTTTCGATTATTGGTTTCAAAGGTTGTTGTCCTCTTGTTTAATGTAGACATTATTATAATTTCGCAACAATTAACGTTTTCAGCATAATAATTTGAACTTTTTTTGGCACTTCACCGTCTTGATCCTCGTAGATTCAATCTCCAATTTTAGGATGGCTTTCTCGTTGGCGATTGCTATACTTACAATGGCCTAATGACTCTCCAAGATTTGCCACATGATGAAGGTCTATACATTTACATCTTCTTCTACATGGGATAGATGATACCAAAATCAAGACAGTCAGTCACACGTTAAAAAGGTACGTCTTTAACACTTAGTACTCCTACAATAGATTCATACATCTGTCTAATATTAGGACTTCAAACTTCCCGGTAGTTCTCCAGTACCATCTTTGGTGTGGTAGGAACGAGATCTTTTGTTTTTTAGAAGTTTTGCCAACGTAATGGCCGGACCGGACGTTGCTGACGATTGTTTTAGACAACAAGGAACAAACAGGAACGAAAAACGAAGACTCAACTAGGCCCATTGGGATAGCTTTTCATCTCGTTTAACAAAATTAATCCTCAATAATATAAAATAGCCACTGAAAGCACCTGAAAGCGACAATAATTTAATAATGTTTCCTTACATCTACTGTCAATCGTTTTCCCCAGCGGTGCGATTCTCGAAGACGAACCAAAAAGGATTCTTTCGATTAATTTTTAAGTGCATCAATTCTGCAGCAGTTAAAGCAACAAATCGATCATGAAATTGGACCATAAACCAGCCACCGTTTCTGGCTGCAGAACGATACCGAAGGGAATGTTCGGTCCCAGTTCTTCGCTTACCCAGCGTTTTGCAGCAAAACTTCTGTGGCCAGGTTGTTGGTTTACGGCGGTGGTTCGATCGAAAAGTGGTTAAATTTGTGCAATGAAATGATGAAACAATTATTGAGTCTCTTTTTTAAGGGTTTCAGTTCAACTGAATGATTGTACAGCTTTTCTTGTTTTGGGGTTTTTTGTTCCCCTCCAAAGAAATGCTCCCTGAACGATAACTTTTATCTCGTTAGTTTTGCAACAAGAACAAGGTTCCTTTGTTTTTGCCACAAAATCCATAAAGTGCTGCTTGCAATAGCTACAATGTCCGTGGAATTGTTTTTACCCTCCACACGTGCTTAGCCGAGAATGTGTGTTTTGCTGGGAACCAGCGTCCCGAGTAGACCTGGGTTGCAGCAGTGGCAAGAACATTCCTTTCGTACTTCAGAGATCAAAAGCAGTTGCAGTGCCGTACGTACGGATTGGGTACATTGCTTGAAGCAATGATATGCTGCTGATTCGATGACAGCCTATCGAATGCGACCGTTGCACACGGGTCGAATTAAATAAGATACCGATGCACCCGTACTGGATAGGGAAATTCAATCCGACTTGCACCGGCTGCGGTAATATAATATTTTCATCTAGCTACTATCCAGATCCGTTTTCCACCCGAAACAGATGCCGGTTTGCCTGCCTGCCTGTGTGTGTCACAGGCTTATGCCATTAGCTTTTCATTATCGTGCTGTCCCGTAACCCCGAAACCCACACAGACAAACTTTTCGGTTATTGCGGGGGTTATATTTTTCCCATTCAGTTGTCCGTTTGCTGCATCCTAAGCTCGTTTCCGGTTTTCTTGCCTAAGCCATGTTTATCCTCGACGGGAAGCGAGTTTTCCGTCTCCTTCCGCTTCATTATGTCGTTTGCGGTGCTGGTGTTGCGGTGTTCCGTAAGCACAGATATTCGTCTGACGTTTGTTTCTTTGCGTTGCCCGGGCTGGGCAACTTTCTTTTGTGGTTTGCCACAAAGTTCACCACTTGCGCCTATCGTACACACGTGTACGCTGCGGCTGGTGCTGCTGCGTCAGCCTTTCCTTTCGATTCGGTGCGCCTGCATCAAGTGTGTGCATTGGAGTGCATTGGAACAGTCGCAAGGGAAATAATATAATCCCTCAGTACAGTATCCACCTAACGAGGATGAGATCGGGGGGAAGATCGTGCGGTACGGAACTACAAATGAACAACGAGCATGCAACATAAGCTAATTTGCAAAACGGGTATCTGCAGCTAGAATGTGCAGCATATTGCACGGTGCGAAGGAAACGGGATAGCTACGGCAGCATAAAATGTTGTCTGCTTTTCCACAGTTTCGTTACTCGAGATATCGTCATAGAAATTATGGGCTTAAACTAGGTAATGTGTCTTTCTTCCGTTTGGTATCACCTTCTTGCAGTTTGTTTCTATTTCTACACAACAAAGCAACTGAATTTGGTGGAGTAAAAATTATATTTAATAACGAAACAATTTTCATCCTTCGCTCGTTTACATGAAAATGAGCCCATTTTATGGGTTCTCCGGCGTCACTTGTTATGTCGCGTTGGTGGCGCAGTTTCATGCATGAAGCACGGAACACACAAACAAACCACTCGAAACATTGTTTCATTTAAGCGAAGCTTGTAGCGTATGAAATCCAAGTACATCTTTGAGTCTGCGTCAGCAGCGGAGTTATGTTCTTCTCAATCAACTTCATTGCACGGGAAAACAATTTCACAATTCACCCAGTATGTATGTTTGTTACGCAGTATGATGCGGTAAGAGTTGGGGAAGAGTGAGCTCACTTCACGGGAAAATAGGCAAAAGCTCTTTAAAGCAGCGAGCGGCAAAACAAGACCGGAAAGGGTTTGCTCTTTTCTGTACTCACCACTCAGCCACGTCAACACACACACACACTTGCAACTGCTCGATGGGAATCAACGAGCGTACTAACAGGGTTGAACATTGAGCTTGACATGATGGCAAGGGAGTTCGCTTGGGTGTATGTGCAACGAAATAGGTTGATGAGTGTTGTTTCGTTTTGTTTTCTGTGGCAGACCCAATGAGCTTGTTTTGATGATGCATCTATCGTAGCTCGGCTGAACAATAATCCTACACGCAATGAGTCATGTTGGTTGTTATGCGTTGCTTGAAGGGAGTTTAATGTGTTTCACAGGAATTAAATTTAAATTATATTCTTATTAGGGTAAACTGTATCATACAATTTTTATTGTAATATCCCTTTTTAACGTTTAAAATCTTTTATGTTTATGTCTATCAAACTCAGATATTCAGTCGTTCAACTTCAAGGAGTAAGGCATCACGATAGAGATCTCGTTGGTGGGACTTTAAGAAGCTGAGGCGTTGTTGTTCCTACGGATTATAGAGACTTTAACCAGAAGCTTCATCTTTCGGTCTCTAGAATCGTGTAATACCGCTCCAATAAACGCGAACATAGAAATTGATTGGAAAACTGAAAATGAAGAAGAGAAAAGAGAATGAATCGACCTGATACAAACTTTGGTGGATGTTTAATATGTTTACTTCACATCAAATGAGGTTGATTAACGCGTTACCCAACAAAAGTTGGTAGACGATACGCTGAAGTGAATGAAGCAACATTGAAGAAAAACTAAAGTAAATGTGAAGGAGTGTTTTTCATATCGAACATAGCAGGATCCTTTGCGTAAACCTTGAGGATCGACTCCGACGGATAAGGTTTTGTTTTTTTGGACAAATTGAATTATCATCTAAACTTCAATTCCAAGCTACAATTTCTTGGTTCTTTGTAAACGAACGCCTTACCGTAGCTGATCGAAGAGCGAAAAACAACACTAAAAGGAATGTAATCCAATGTTTTCCAACGAATACTTGCATTCCATGTCGGTGCTCCAGAATCCTGTTCACAAGAAAAACAGGGAAGCGAGAAGAAAATGGGGCGTAAATATTCTGGGGATGTCGGCAATCATGTCGGTACGGGTGCCTATTTTGCACCGAATATAACGTACTGAAGAAACAATATTATATGACCCGAGGGCTTTCCCATCAGGCCTGCATTCTTGGGGAAGTAATTTGCCAGTTTCAATATCGGATCCCGAGTTTGTGGAGTGAGTTTGCAGAAAATAGGCTTGAGAGAACAGGATGAAGATATCGAAAGAGCTCTGTTGAGTTGCTGTAGAATTCCTACAGGAGCTTTATCCATTCAAACTTATGAAGCGTTCAGAGTGTTATTAAACATAGCACGTTATTTGAAGCTTATATAAAGCAGCTAAAGCACAACGAAAAAAACAGCTCGCTATTTGTTGAGATTGATTAAAGGAAATGGGGTTTCCCCTTGCACCATTCGAGCGTTCCAGCAAACTGCTAAACACCTCCCCTGACTTCACGGTTAATGGCTTTCGCGGCTTTTACGATTTCCTGCTCCCGGTTCCGGTCGCTCGAATCGTGTATGAACGGAAACAATAAAACGGCCAGGTAAGCATGCAAGCCAACGGGGTGGAAAATCTTTGCCAAACAATTATTACAAGGCGATTGCAAAACAACAAGCTGTTGCTTGTTCAACAAGCGAAAAAACGGTTAAACTTTCGTTCGACCGCACCGAAAACAATTTCCGGTAAACGGTTATGGCGTATGGAGTTTCAACGGAAGAAAAACAACACATTCCACTCCGGCGTTGTTCTCCCGCGTCCACATTGCGTGACTAACGAACCGGTGTTAAGGGAGGATATTTGCGTGACGAATGTTTCCTACCACTGGCTGCTACAGGTTGTTGATTTGTTGGTCAGCGGGTGCCTTGGCAGCGTTGGCGCGAAAGGCTAGAAGGTCGGTTTTGCCCGAGCTAAGACGCAGGGATTTGTTGGCGTATAGCGAGACAGGAAATCGATAGTGACCGGGATTAGCGGCTTAACAACAGCCACCGGTTGATGGTATTTTTAGATCGAAAATGGAGCTTTGATGAAGGCGAGCAACACAATATCGTACGAATAATACTAATCGTAATTTCGTAATAAGTTCACACTAAAGTAAAGGATAAACCTAGCCAATAATAGCGGAACATAAGCAAACAATGTTCGTTGCGTTGTGTCCATTGTCACCGTCTAATTAACAGAAAACTAGTAGCTGTTGTGATCGATCACGTCCACATAAACAAGCAGAGTTTTGCTATATTGTATAATTGATGAGGTATGTGAGGTATATACACAGCGCATATCCTCTTCATCTCAATCCCTGTATTCCATCGCACATACACATACTAAAGCGGAAGCTTTTCCGACAAATTTATAAAAGAGGAAACATCGATCACATTGTTTAGGTTTAAGCGGTCCTATTAAAATTCAACAATCGCCTGAATTGTTTACCCAGAGCTAAGCGAGGGCACCCTAGTTAAAAAGTTCCCCTAGTGTATCATGCACTACCAAGGGGTTTTGTTACGCTCAGCAACGGCCACGATTAAAATTAAAACAAAACGCGCATAACAAAACAAAAAGTTTGTTGAAGGATGGCCACTGCAAAACGATCGCTTCATGCATTCTTAAACCTCGATTACGGTGAAGCACGGCAGAACCGTCCCTGGTCGTTAGGAAGGAATTTTTCATACAGACACAAAAAAACGGGACGAAAATGAGCGCTAAACTTACTGCTTCGTTAGGTTAGGAAGGGTTGTGGCTAAAAATTAATTAAAATTTAATCCATGTTTCATTAAGCCTTGAGCTTGAAAAATGGATGCCGCCATTAACGCAACAAAACAGGCTAATGGTCGCCTTAATGATTGCTTAAAGTTGACACTGTCACAAGCGTAAGATAGCTGCTTTGGAAGGAACTTTACGTTGAGACATTTTTTAGCTTCAAATACTGCACTACATTATGCATTCGGCAGCTCAACTTTGACCCGTTTATTACAGGCCCGACACCTTCGTTTGCTTCGTTTGACCCTTGGCCAGATAATTGCTGTTATTTGGTAATCTTGAGCGAGATAATTTGACATGACCCGTAATGTAAATCGGTACAGCAAGAGCACTGTTCAGGAACGAGCATCGGTCTGAATACTTAAGCCATTACCATTATCATTTAAAAGCTTCCGACCAGTTGCAGAAAGTCGGTACCACGGGCATGGCCGAGCGTTCTTTTTATGAGTCTATATTTGGCCCGGAATTGGCGTGTGATAAACCTTTTATTAGGGAGAAAGTGTAAACACGAGAAGGATAAGCTTGTGCTGCTATTTGAATAACTATAAATTTTACAATTTCTTTTAGCAGCTGAAAATGGCGCTTGTGTAGCTTTAAGCTTAAGAGGATTAAACGGTTTTGTGTTGCGTTGGTTTACATCGGTGTTTATTATGCTCGAGGAAAGTGTTTGATGTTGTAATGTACTTTGTATATACGGGAATATCGTTGAAAATTTAAAATAACGTTTTGCGCCTATGCGAAGAGAATAACCTAAACCACAACAATAGTTCGAGTGTTTTTTTGCTATCCGAACAATAATACTACACGTATAATTAACAATTCATCAATTCGTTAAAACTAGCCTTTTCAAAGGATGCAATATATCGTCAAATAATTCGCTTCATGCTGCATAGCTGCCGTGTGTTGCATTCACAATTACACTTATCCGATTAAGTTTAGTATCCAAATTGAGTGCAATTGGTACCACTGTTGGGACACATGACCGAATAGACTTCCCGCCCACGTTGCTTTGTGCGCTGCAATCGATATTGAGTTTGGTGAACCATTTTAATCGATTATGCCCCCACGAAATGTTGGATAGTTCTGTGCATTGTATGCCCTTCCTATAGGAAAACTTACCTTCTAGGCAATTCACCTGTACATTGTAAGTGATGTCAGTAGCTTGTTACATGTTTCAATGTCGGTGGCTTGTTACATGAGTATAACACATTTATAGTTTTAATGAAAATCGACAAATTTGTTAAAACAAATCAATACTCAACAATCCAGAAGGCCATCAAATTCTGTATGAAAATAAAAAACAATCTAATGAGTTGTTTAAATCATTTATTGCTTTCCAACCGTGATTTGTCAATCGCGTCCGTAATCAAATGTGATATGTGAGTGAAATGGGAACAGCAAATACATTGTTGTCCGGTACGCTTGAGGCCACCAGCAGCACAGTGAATGTGGGCACAGGCACAGATACATAGGCTCCGGGAAACCTAATTAAGATTGATGATATGTAATCAGTCGTACATGTTTACCATTGTTCCATGACCTCTGAAGCACCTGATGCTCGAAAGCCATTTCTAATGTGTGATAAATCGAACGCAAATGTGCATTAATAATCATTTTCAGCGAAGAGAGGCAACATTGAAGTTTGATTAATGATAAATAGTTTATGGAGCGTTATTTTGATGTGTTGATTATTAGGGCGGAAAGAGTTATCCAGGTTGTAATGAAAAATAGTATTTTATTCATCTTCAAATTCAGCTTTGATTGATGTTTGATTGAAAGCTGGTGTTAATACAGCTGAAGAACAAATTGTGTTACTAAATTAGACACAAAACTTTCGCCAATGCCAGACATGAGTGATGTTTGTACGTGGGAAAACTCCCTATAATCAACATCTACAAGAAAATATATGTAAGAACGCGTCATCTTACCCTCAATCCACTCAACCGAACCGAAGAACTTCAACAAATCCTCCAAATGTAAGATTCTTTCGAGTGGAATGTCTTTTGTGAAGCAAAACAAATTGCAAATGTGCCCCGAGACATGTTCGAATGTCGATCTCAACCCGTACTCACCGATTCCCGCACCGAGTCCTCCTGGGTCCATCGGTTTTTCGTTAACATTTTCGTTCGTGGCACGCCCTGTTATCGTACGGCGTTCCATTAACGTCCGCATGCCAAACATTCCTGAACGATGTCAATCGCACCGAGGCAGACGAACGGCATCGGGACATGATGTAGGTTACGATTGACTGCGATTTATTCGATCGTTAGCGGACACCATAGACATTATGTGTCGCCATCATGCGTAAACGGCGTGTCACGACTAAGAAAAAGGGCTCCCACTGTCAGATACTCTTGTGTCGGTGAAATGTTTTTCTTAATGTGTGCTGTTGCAACGATGCGCGAATCAAAATGTCAAAACGTCAGAGAAAACCCCCCCAAAAAAAGAACCCAGTTACGGCTTTTGGAACAAAAACTAAAAGCCTGCGGTGTAGTGAAAGAACTATAGCGGACCAAAAAAACAACAAGAATTAATAAAAAAAAGCCACCATTCACCATGTTCAACGCTCGAAGGAAAAGCCGAAACAGGCAGGGCAATAATAAAACATGAAACACCCGGCGTTACGCGCCCGCTCGAACGATTCGATGGTGACGTGCGATCACGGCGTTTATCGGTGTTAAACTTGATCAAAATTGATTGATGTTTGTCACTGGGGCGTGATAAAAATCGCTTAAATGGAAATTTTGCTTCAATCATGCAAAAGACGGTCCGTCGACCGTCGATGGTGCTTCGTGCCTTCCGGGCTACGCCGTGCCAAAGGTGACAGGACCGGATTACTACGCATGGCCTGACGACAGACCGTGGTTCCGGCGGTTCGGTGTTTTGTTTTTGCCGCTGTGTAACGTGGTAACGCACAACATTTCGTTGACGTTTCAGCGAGCACTGGGCTGCCCTGGGTACGCATTCGCTAGCGCTAGGGTTGCGCCTTCGCCGACCTATAGGCTATATTGAATTATTTATTCTTGCACGGTTACGGTTACGGGACGTATGCAAAATTTATCGAAATCATAAGCGTAAAGTCATGTGTTTCGGTGTGAAAATTTTCAGTACACACACACACATACACCAAAATCGAACGGCCATGTTCCGAAGCGTTAAAGTATGGGTTTGCTGTGTGAGTTTGAAAGGAAGATTGATCGTTTGCTTCGAATAAAGGAATAAAATGCGCAGCTAAAATTACTTTACTATTGCTGGGACAGAAAACAAAGCAGCATTTTAATTCTTTTTACTCTCTGGAAAGCAATTCACCGAAAACTGTAACTCTAAACTGGAATTTTCGATAAAGGGTTCCCTTAATAATCTTTCAATGTGAAATACGACGAAAACTACCGAAAGGTAGAAGTCATTTTCTCTACAGAACTTGTGTTAAATATAAAATTGTTAAAAAATACTTTCTACACTTCTCAACAGGCCTTCTATTGATGAACATTTTCGCACTCATCCCGAAGTGGCATTCTTACAACTTTTTCGCTTCCAGCACTCCAAAATGGGAATTGGAAAGCGCAAAAGCTTCACGGTGTTAAACAAGCGTCTTTCCGTGTACGGTCTATTGCATGCTGAAGCACTTGGGGACATTCATTTTCACGCTGAATGGAACTTTAAATGGTGCTGCTACCTTTTTGTGAAAGGAAGTTGCTCTCGGGTAGGCAAAAATTATCTACTCATGTTTCATGTTTTCGAAACGACCGAAGAACGGTGTCGAGTTGCTGGAAAATTGCGAGGATAATGGCACACGGATAAGTTGCATTTACTTGAAATTTGAAGCATTTTTGAGATTGAGGGTGAAAGTTTTGTTGCTTGATGTTAGGGGGGATAAAGCCCTTTACACAAACTGGGTTTTAATGAGATGATATAAAAATTTAAAATGTTATTTAAATAATGAAAGTAACTAGTTACGCCTATCTCAGTTGCATAATGTGTATAGCTCAAGAAATAAATTTGAAAGCATTATCATCTCCACTGTCTAAATGCGTCCTCTGAAGATCACACAGAAAGCTTTTCCATTTCGCCAGACGGCCGACCCGCCCCAACTGCGAAGGTCAGGTTCAATTTGTTATCTTAATTAGTACGATATTTATCTTCTGCCGACAGTCTAGAGCCAGTTTTTGTCGGTTTACTCCGATCCTAACGCAGCAAGCCGATCGCGTTGAAGGATGATGTTGCAGTGAGGTACGATTAAGTGTATTTTCGCATCCCAATCGTAAAGCAGGGCAAGAATTTGTCGATTCACCACCAGTTTTGTTGGTGGGTTGTGTGTTTTTGTGCTTCTTTAGCTCCGGCTAGTGAAGTACAAATTTCTAGGGAGTTACCCGCTTTTTTTGCCCCTCTCAATAAGGCTCGAGATAAAGCGGTAGTTTCCTTCGCTGTAAGAGACCACTTGTGTGTGTGTGGCAGGGTTTTTCCGGTGTGTGTCCACTTTTTCTTCCAAAACTAAAAACACAAAATAGGTTGCTTTCTGATAGTGGCTGTGTTTTTGTTGTGATTTGCTACACTTTCCCTTTTTCGTACTACACCGGGGGCCGGTGGTGGAAGGAAAAGTTAAAAAGTTTTTACATACTCTGTACCATCGAGAGAGAGAGAGAGAGAGAGCAGAAAATGGCTTATGGTGTAAATGTAAATAAGCTCGTTTTTATCGCTGACATTGAGTATGTATGTATCAGAGGTTCCGTATTTGCCGAACGAGAAGATGTTAGTGCTGGGTAGGAAAGAGTTTTCCCGAGTTGGATACTGTAAACGCAGCTGATTTTTTGTGCTACTTTTTAAGTGATACTACTTGAAAGCGATAGCAAAACACGTTTCGTGTTTTGTTTTTGCCAAGAAGCACTCATGCTAATTTGGTTGGGATTGGTTAACTGTTGCGGAGATATATTGAAGTGTGTTTGAATCAAAACTCGTGCAGTACAACTGTTATCTAAAATTGTTTCTCTGGAAAGATTGTATGCACAACAAGCTGGTAAGCTAAGCTCGGTCTAGGTGTAGGTGAGGAACATATGATTTAATTAAAAGATAAAGCAGTGCTGTACAAATTGACAAATGGTAGCCTTCAAGATTAGCCGAAGATAAAAGTTATTCAATTAGGACTGTTTGAGATAGGAAGTATAGAAAGCAGTATGGAATGGAGTAGACGATAAGAATGATTAATGCGCTCTGGATACATATGATTGGTATGATATTAAATCATCAATTAAAAATTGTAATAACTCTGCTAAAGGGTATGTGGCGTGGGAAATCTAGCAATAAACATCGATTACCTAGGAAGCAAAAGCACAAACAACGATTTATTTCGATTAGAGGTGTTATAAAAAGCTGTGTTTTCGATCGATTCAAAAATTTTCCTACCAAAACCCTCTAATGACAACATTACCCAAGGTTTCGGTTAGGCGTAAAGAGCTTGTAATTAAAATGGTAACATTTGTCGTTTCTAATTTCGATCCCGAAAACACATCTAACACACCGATAGTTAAAGGGCGTGTAAATAACGCAACCACCAGCCGAGGGTTGTCCCGGAATTCTTATCAACATCGACAGGAAGTTGGCACGAAAATTAATTATAAACAATCAATCCAACATTTGCGCCATCCGCTGCGTACCACGGTGCGAACGAAAACGGGCCCCAAAGCTCACCATCGCACACCATCGGTGGTTTTCTTAGTTTGAACACGGTTTCACCACATCCTGTTTTCTTAACAGTGTCGTTTGGGGGACGGGGGGGGCGGGCGTTATGTTCCTTCGGCAGTGAGTGAGGAAGTTTTTAATCACATCAGATGTTGAGTTTAATCAAATATCCGCCTTTCGTCAGATATGCTTGAAAGGGCGTTGCTTTCACTTCGCCGCCAGTAAAGGATGGGAATTGAAATTAACACAAGCGAAAGGCAAGTAACAAGTTTCCCGGCCGATTCGAAATGGAAAACGAAACCTAATTGATTGGCCGCACGTTTGAGTGTGTCGTTCGCCGGCAGTATGGTTGTGTGTGTTGAGGGTGGAAATTAAATGGTTGTTACAACCACTTCCTGGGCAAATAAATATGTTTTGCATGATTTGAGGCGCTTTTGATGCTTATAAGTGAGTAGAAGAAATGTTCTTCTAATATTCTAAAGCTCTGACATGTTTTTCACACATGGAGCTTATAATTTTACTTGCTTTTGTGATGATAAAATGGACGTTTCCTGCAGAAAAAGCGCGAGCACACTAATCTCCAACAAAGCCAACATGTGTACAATTCATGAATGGAGCTTTATGATAAGAAAGAATCAGGAAATGAAAGCTGAAAGGATATTAAAAAGAAGCATAAGCTACAAAAAATGCACCATCGATGACTACTCACACGTGGCAGCAAACAGCAAAACAAAAAAAAACTTCCATCGAATATTGCAACCAATGGAGACGCCTGGTGCTTTGTGACAGCGATGCCATTCGTTCCCGCCACACGGGGCGACACACTGAAAAAGAAATCCTTCTTTGGGTGAAGTAGCTGTCCACACTTGCGGGCATTTATAGCGCTGCGATGAAGCGCGTCACGGAAAAAAACACTGCAGGAAGGATAATAAAAGCGAGAGCCATTTTGTGAGTGAGTTTTTTTTCCTCCTTTCCGTAGCTTTTGTTCCAAAACAGATTAGTGCTGGGTAGGAAAGAGTTTTCCCGAGTTGGATACTGTAAACGCAGCTGATTTTTTGTGCTACTTTTTAAGTGATACTACTTGAAAGCGATAGCAAAACACGTTTCGTGTTTTGTTTTTGCCAAGAAGCACTCATGCTAATTTGGTTGGGATTGGTTAACTGTTGCGGAGATATATTGAAGTGTGTTTGAATCAAAACTCGTGCAGTACAACTGTTATCTAAAATTGTTTCTCTGGAAAGATTGTATGCACAACAAGCTGGTAAGCTAAGCTCGGTCTAGGTGTAGGTGAGGAACATATGATTTAATTAAAAGATAAAGCAGTGCTGTACAAATTGACAAATGGTAGCCTTCAAGATTAGTCGAAGATAAAAGTTATTCAATTAGGACTGTTTGAGATAGCAATTTAGAAAGCAGTATGGAATGTAGTAGACGATAAGAATGATTAATGCGCTCTGGATACATATGATTGGTATGATATTAAATCATCAATTAAAAATTGTAATAACTCTGCTAAAGGGTACATGGCGTGGGAAATCTAGCAATAAACATCGATTACCTAGGAAGCAAAAGCACAAACAACGATTTATTTCGATTAGAGGTGTTATAAAAAGCTGTGTTTTCGATCGATTCAAAAATTTTCCTACCAAAACCCTCTAATGACAACATTACCCAAGGTTTCGGTTAGGCGTAAAGAGCTTGTAATTAAAATGGTAACATTTGTCGTTTCTAATTTCGATCCCGAAAACACATCTAACACACCGATAGTTAAAGGGCGTGTAAATAACGCAACCACCAGCCGAGGGTTGTCCCGGAATTCTTATCAACATCGACAGGAAGTTGGCACGAAAATTAATTATAAACAATCAATCCAACATTTGCGCCATCCGCTGCGTACCACGGTGCGAACGAAAACGGGCCCCAAAGCTCACCATCGCACACCATCGGTGGTTTTCTTAGTTTGAACACGGTTTCACCACATCCTGTTTTCTTAACAGTGTCGTTTGGGGGACGGGGGGGGCGGGCGTTATGTTCCTTCGGCAGTGAGTGAGGAAGTTTTTAATCACATCAGATGTTGAGTTTAATCAAATATCCGCCTTTCGTCAGATATGCTTGAAAGGGCGTTGCTTTCACTTCGCCGCCAGTAAAGGATGGGAATTGAAATTAACACAAGCGAAAGGCAAGTAACAAGTTTCCCGGCCGATTCGAAATGGAAAACGAAACCTAATTGATTGGCCGCACGTTTGAGTGTGTCGTTCGCCGGCAGTATGGTTGTGTGTGTTGAGGGTGGAAATTAAATGGTTGTTACAACCACTTCCTGGGCAAATAAATATGTTTTGCATGATTTGAGACGCTTTTGATGCTTATAAGTGAGTAGAGGAAATGTTCTTCTAATATTCTAAAGCTCTGACATGTTTTTCACACATGGAGCTTATAATTTTACTTGCTTTTGTGATGATAAAATGGACGTTTCCTGCAGAAAAAGGGCGAGCACACTAATCTCCAACAAAGCCAACATGTGTACAATTCATGAATGGAGCTTTATGATAAGAAAGAATCAGGAAATGAAAGCTGAAAGGATATTAAAAAGAAGCATAAGCTACAAAAAATGCACCATCGATGACTACTCACACGTGGCAGCAAACAGCAAAACAAAAAAAAACTTCCATCGAATATTGCAACCAATGGAGACGCCTGGTGCTTTGTGACAGCGATGCCATTCGTTCCCGCCACACGGGGCGACACACTGAAAAAGAAATCCTTCTTTGGGTGAAGTAGCTGTCCACACTTGCGGGCATTTATAGCGCTGCGATGAAGCGCGTCACGGAAAAAAACACTGCAGGAAGGATAATAAAAGCGAGAGCCATTTTGTGAGTGAGTTTTTTTTCCTCCTTTCCGTAGCTTTTGTTCCAAAACAGATGCATGCAAACCGAGCTCGGTTTTGCTGCTATGGTGTCGGACATGTGGGTGTAGAAAGGGGACGCCATGATGTCCTTTCATTTTGACTGCACGCCTGTGCTTTAAAGAGAGCGATCAAGCGTAACAGCCTCATTTGGAAAGAAACGATTTTCTTGTGATTTTTCCTTCCATTTGCTATATCACTGTGTGTGGTGTTAGCCCAGTAATGTAATGTCTCATTTCAGCAGAAGGAAAAAACCGTTTTAATATTGATCTTTATGTAAGAATGAATAAAGCGTCCGGTTTTATGTGACTTCATCTCACACGCTTTTTCTCGGAAGTCTGGGCCGAAACTATCAAAAATGAATCATATCCGTCTGCGGTAGATAAAAAAAGGGGTACGCAATATGCCCGGCGATCCGGTGATCCGGTGTTGGAAGATGGGGTCCAGAAAAGATCGTCTTGTAACAGAGATAAATTCACATTAGTCTCGATGAAATTAAAGTCCTTTTGTGTCCCAACCAATCCCAACGGTTGTTATTATACTGCTTATCACGATAGGCTCGCAAGCTCCTGTATGTATGGCCTCGTATGTGTATGGCCCGAAAGAAAGACCGGCTGAACGAAAAACGGATAAGCAACGTTATAACGCACGCAAGAAAAGGGTTGCACGGTACGAGTCCATATTATGGTTAATCGATTCACGTAACAGCAATTTATTTTTGTTCACCGGACTATATCCACACTGCATCTCGGTCCCGGCAATAAATGGGGAAAAATCCGCAATTGAAAGGGTTCGGTCACCGTCATCACCACCGTCATCATCATCGTCGTCGTTGCTGGCCCGTGGGCAATCCATTTGTCAAAGGAAACCAACCCCGGCGTGACCCAATTTAGCCAGACGCAGCACGAAGGCTCAGCAATAACGAAAACGAAACCGGGTCGTAACCTTTCGCAGTGCATTCAAATCGCAAAGCCTCTCTCTCTCTCCGGGCAGGGATTTGACTGAGGCTTGAGGCCAAGAAGCGGCCTGACATGACAGACGACAGAAAAATGCCTTTAGCTTTTAAAACGTTACGGCGAACTGTCGGTTGCTGTGGTGAGATGGAAGCTTCCTTTCTTATTTTTCAGTCAGTCTGGCACAATATTCTGATCGGTAAGCAGTAACAGCATGGCAGCAAAAAATAAATAACTCTGACCTTCTGGTGGGAGGCTGAGTGCCGGCGGGAAGAATCTTTGGAACATAATGCATGGTACGTTGGTTTGTTGGTAGATCAAACCGATCACAAACGAGGTTCGATTTGTTGCTGGCATGGAAATGAAATGAGCGCACGTGTCAGCTCGAAAGCTAGATTTCCTTCAATGCGTGGGCTTTTCTTCGCCGGTAAGTATTGCGAGGGAGAGAATTTGTTTTTCATCAATCATTCGAGTAAGGTCTCTCGACAGATAAGTGTGCTTTCTGGAAAAAATGGAATTAATTTAACTTGTCCTATGTTTTTTAACAAGAAACCCAAGCAAAATTTAACTCAGACGGCAGTGAAAATCAGCCTCTAATAGCACCATAATTATCAACTTTCCAATTGTATCCCGGTGCCTCTAGCGCAAGGAAGAGTTTGACTGGCAACAAATTTACACCACGTCGTCCACCAGTCGCTTGCCTTCCGCGGTTGGTGATAATTTTCACAATTATTGCTCGTTTTGCTTACAACTTCCGGCACGGTAACTGACCGCTGCTCTCCACATACCAACGGATGCATATTTGGAGAAGTTTTGCAAGTTGGGCGTTGGACGGAGCGAGCGAGAGCAATCAGATAGCAAAGGTCAGTAGCGCGTTTCTTTGCACACCATTCGAAACGCTTTTCAGCAATACAATGGCAGTGTGTCCATAAGACAGCAAAGGACAAAGAAGCGTCTGCACTGGTATGAAGTAGCAAAAGTGTTTAGCGAGGGTAATTGAACGCTTGTGTATGGGGTTTTGTTTCGTTTTCTATTCGGAATGGTTCTGAAGCGATGTTGAGATGAAGTACGCGCAATAAGACGCTGTGTACTTAAGGGCTTCTCTATTTGTGCTCTTGTTGTTAATGGTGGAAAGTACAACTATAAATTATAGCTGAGTGGAGTTGCAAATAGATGGTTCATTAGAGCATGCGCAGGTGTCTTTGTCGCGAAAGTTTTAACCAATTTTTATCTTTGAAGAACATCTTTCGCACGAGTCAACATAGCTAACATATGAAAAATTAAAACCTAAAGCAAGATTGTATATTTTCACTTACCAATTCTTGAATTTCCCTTTAAGAACGCTCTTTACCCGCTCTTGTCTTCTTGGCTTCACGCTTTTCGCCTTGACGCTTAATGCCGTATGAACCTCAACTTGACTTACTACACTGCATGACAGATAGGTTTTATGGCAAGCTTAAGGGTAAAACAAACATACACCACACACACACACACCACACACCGACCTCGGCAGATGAACCCGGCGCATCTCGGTGCTTCGGTGCCGGTCATGGGAAAGTTCGCGTTGCCTTTTTTTTTGTTCCCCAGATTTTATGTCACATCACCATCACCGCTGGCACTATCCGTTATTTGTTTTCTTTTTCTTTCCCCATTCCCTCGTCCTCTTCTCCTCCTTCTCCTCCCCCCACCATCCTGTCGGCTGATTTTCACACAGCACTGTCATCAGCTTTCAGCCTAAATCTGTGCCAGTAAGCCTCCGGTACGATGCCATTTTAATGTTACTTGTAAACAAACACCGAAACCGCCCACGGAAGCCCCACCAGGCTGCGGCCTTGAGAAGTTAGCGACACCCGGAATAACGGTGGCAGGTGGGAGGGTGAGTGTAGGGCTGGCTGGGCGAACATTTTCCTTACGTAAAATCGGACCACTAGGCCGCGCGCCGTAGCAAAACCGTGCCTGCAATGGCAGAACGTCTTCTTCAGTCACTAAAGCCGCTTCAAGCGAGGCGAGGTTCTATGACCGCGGAAAATTTGTTCGTGTTGTACTAAAAACTGCCCGCTTCGGGAAAAGGGATGCCCCAGCATCCATGCGCCGTGAGAGCGAGTTTCTGCCGAATAGCGGTGCAGAGCGAGAGCTCGCTGACATGAGTGTAACGACGTGAGATGAGAATCGGGCCGGGTGAGTTGAGATTGGATGGAAAAGTGAGATGAGCGAGAGATAGGGGGTTTCGCTCTTGATGAGCTTTACTCTCATGTGCTTTCGCGGGGGGGGGTATTATGTGCGAAAATACTTCTGGGACTATGACGCAAAAGGGGCCGTAAGTACCTGCTGAGCTCGGTACAGATCCAGTTGTGATGTCTTGCTATGTTTCTCTGGTAGTATCATGAATGTTCTTGGTGCCGAGTTCAAGTGTTATTTTCTTTTAAAATGTCTTCATATACTATAAAAATGTTTTCTAACTAAAGACACAACACACACATACGATTATTTAACAACCACGTCGAATAAATTATGAAGTTTTTCAAAGAGCTTGTATTCAGCCCACTCAACCGAAGCGAAAGAAATATAAAAAGGCACCAAATAGACGAATAAAAAAATAGAAATACAGACAAGGAAAAAACAAGGATTCGTTCGTAGAATATAGAACGAAAGTCAGCTAGCATCTTGCATCGTAAGAACCTTGTTTCGCTTCCGTTCGTTTACACATTTCAAATGGAAAGCAGCGGGCAAAGAAAAAAAAAACGTACCGGAAGTCAGAGAAAACTTCATCATACGCGGAAATTTGCTGAATGGCAGTAAGTATGACGTTCTGTGGAATCAGAAATTCGTCGAGGCAGCATGGAAACCATACACTGCACACACGCACACACATATGGGGGGGTGGGGGAGTGGGTAGAATTGGAAATATAAATTACGTGCCCGACTGAATAGAATCACTACGGGAACGTTTGGCTCGTTAGATCATTTGCATTTTTATCTTCTGTCCCATATTTTATTGCCTACCGTGTCGATATTTCATTTTCTTCGACATGTTTTTCCCATGGTATATTTTCTAAAATATGTTTGAAGGTATTTTTTGATGTTAAACACAACTAAAAGAGTTGAAGCAACCCCCAAGGGTGGAAGAAATCTTATCGGAAGTTCGAGATGCGATAAAAATGATAGAATAAATATCACAATACACACTGTACAAGCCATTGTTCGTACTGGATAATGGAATTTGTATTCCGTGTTGATATTTTCCCAGGCATGTTACACGAAACAAAACGAGTTGCTAAAAGAATAGTGACAAAACTGGCCCATTCTTGTAGAGCTTCTTACGCTCCGATTGCAATCAGTGTTTGCATTTTAAGTGATTTGCAATCGGTTGCGATCGGATATCGGGGCCTCGGTTCAATTAATGTAGACAATGGGTTGCTTCCGAGAAGTCCACAAGCAATGGCATTTGCATGATAGAATTTTCACACGCCTTCCCGCGTTCTTGCCGAGTTTAGAGCGCAAGCAAACAAAAGCGAAGTGTGAAAATGATTTTTCTAGCGTTGCTTTTAAGCTCCAGAACTGCCTGATTTACATAACACAGCGAAAGGCTTTCTGGTTTTGAATCGGGTTTTTTTGTTGTTCCCAATCTTGCTAGATCTTGTGGGCTGCAAGACAAATCCGATGCTGCTTTGCCGAAACGGGGTGTTGTGCAAGAAAAAAAAAGATTGATTTCCAAGTGGTGGTGAATGTAATCTTCGCGAAACGTTCACCGGGAACTCAGACAGTGGCCAATATGGCTTGGAATGAAAGTTTGCTGATATTAGAGCAAAGAGTGAAATAATTTTTTGGAGAAGTCAAAGAAATAAAAGATGGAATAGAATTTATTATCAAAAGAAAACTCTATGTTAAAGAACCATGAAGATGTCTCTAACCTTTATTCTCATAGTAACAAAACTAAAAATTTGCTTGACGTTCCATCAAATCAGCAACAAATATTACAATGCTAACTACGCATCGTTGCATATTCTTTAACAGAACTGCATGAAGCCATGCAAAGGATGTACGACGGCTTTTGCAGTCACTTATCAAAGAGTAGTCACTATTCAAATTGCTCATGAATTACCTGCCGTTTATGATTTCCCACCAAAGGGAAATGCATTCCATCAAACGATAGCTCCATCTGTCAGAGAGGAATGAGTCATCCTTTGATGTTGCGTCAAAACTGCAGATTTGGATGAAATGGTGGATCGCGTTTTCGCGAACTAGGCGTATGTGAAGGTAGTCCGTGTAATGCAGTTATGTTGCTGAGCTCTAAAGATGTACGCCTTATTGAACATGAACCTTATCTATTTACCAAATGGATGCGCCCTATACCACAATAAGTTGCAGCTTTGTGAATATCTTAAAAGCTTTTGAATTACCAGAGGTATTGTGAGATGAAAACGATTTTGAGTGAGTTTTAGGAATAAAAAGTGTTTCATGTTTGATAAAGAAAATTTATATATTTTAAGTAGACATATAATATTTTTCCTACTGATATACTTCTAAAGTTTCCGTATCATCGCTAGACAACACTCCATGACTTGTTGCAATAGATGGCCGGCTACACAATACTAGCTTTGCGGAAAAGAGACGAGAATTGTTGAGGTCACCGCTTTCGTTACAAGCGGTCGTTACGGTCGATGAAGGTCCGCAGAACCATTATCATAAATAAAGACGTCCCCGTATTGGTGGTTTTTCCTGTCATCCGGACGACAGCAGCGATAGTAGAAGGATATAATGGGTTGGCAGTTCATTTGTAAGGAGAATGTTGAACAAGCGAACCACCAATCCACCATTATCAGGATGATGAGAGAGATGTTTAGCTTGATTGTGATACATTTTACGGATTATATTAGATTAACCCTACTAACAGAGAAGGAAATATTAATAAAAGAACTAACTTTTCTCCCTCATATAAATAAATTCAAAATAACACTCTATATTAAACCAATTCTTTTATATACCAGTTGATTGAAAATGCTTTCCGAAGCAAAGCAATGCATCCGCTTTTAGTGCAATCGGCCACACATAATGCAACTAGCAATCGGAATAATAGATCGTGATCCACTCTACAGCAGTACCATTTGTTGATTAAATCGGATATTTACCACTGCAATATAGTTATGGTAGGCCGAATCACTACAACAAAATGAGGTTAAAAGAGCTCATGCGAGCCACTCACACGCTTGAGAGCATTTGATTTTGAAAGGGCTTTCTGAATGGCGTTCGGTTTTGGCTTTCACATTTTATAATTTGTATAGCTGAGTAGTGCACTACAAACATTCAAACATCATTGAATGGCACTGATATTCGCCAGCAATACGCTGTCCACGTGGGCAACTTTAAGTAAGAGGAAATAAGCAGCTCCAAATACGGGAAACAAATGAAGATATAAATATTTAAGCACCTGATAGAAAGCTCCCACCGAATCAGGTACAGACAGCAATAAAACACCAAAAACCCAGGAAGCCTCTCGCCATCCATAGGAACGCCATCCATATTCCAGCGCCGAGCAATAATAGTACCAGCATGTAATCGCCAAACATAACACCAACTTTTCAGCCCAGCTAACTGTCCCATTTCTCATCCATAATGTATTTTGCTCCTCACGGTCTTTGCCAGCCGGCCGACTGCACGATTCCAGTTCGATGGGTTCGGCCGGTTGGGCAGGGTTTTCCGGGGTCTTTCGTGCCGGCGAAAGCAAAGAAGTCAACCGGCATGGCTCTGTTCACCGGAATGTGGTGCACGCCCGTGTGCAGACAATGCATGCAAAATGGCTCCATAATCGGTTTAAATTTTCGCCTCCGACTGGTTCCGACGAGCGCCACCCGACTTCGGTGGGCGAATTGCGCGAAAAAGGTAGTGTCGCCGAACAGTGCCGGACGCAGCGCAAACGGGAATAAACAATGTAACGCAAAACCAAGGTGGGAGGGGGGGGCGAGTAATGGACCTTTAAACAACCGAACGCCCGAGAAGGCGAGAGCAAGAGTACGTGTTCAGCATACAAATCACTTGTAAATCATATTTTCATAAATCATCACGTTTAATTTTTGATCAGCTCGAGTGGGATGTTCGTGGAAAGGTGTGTGTGTGTGTGTGTTTGGATTGCTTTTGCTGTTTTGTTTGCTGTGATGATAGCACGAGTTTGGAGGGATTGCGAGTTGGATAGCGATAGGTAAAGGTATCCGAATGGTCTAGCTAGTTGGTGCTGATGAAGATAAAGATGTAGTAGAGTGGTGGTGAAATGCAATAAAAAGTAGATTTAGAGTGCATGCATGGTGAAAGGTGTTTGGTGCATGTCAATTATAGTGTTACAGCTCTGTTCTCTGTGTCTGTTTTATTGTAGTCTTTTATATACGAAATAAATGGTTGATCATAGTGACTTCAGTTTAAAAATGTAGAACTATAGGATAAATTTATTCTCTATCACAATTAAGAAGTTAAGCAGACATTTTTATTTAAAATGCCAGGATAAATGGAGTAGATTGTTTATCTGAACGTCTGGAACGTGGAGTTCTAAAGGTCATCATGAGTACGATGTCTGTAATGTCACTTTTAGGGTAACCTGGACTCTATTGAACTATATCAGCTTATTTCTGCGATACAGTAGAATCATTTCCGGAATTATAGACATCTCGTTTTTTAGTCTGAAATAGAAGTGTTTTAGTTTCGTTCGCTGCAGGTCATTAAGATTATTTATCATAATCATTCCCTAACATAAAAAAAACTAATCTAAATGTTCTCAAATAAGGAAATCAATTTCCAAGCAAACATTCGTATCTAAAACTCCACTCAACCAGCTGTGATACCGATCACTTCGCTACAGTTCTTTGTGCCATCAATTTCTGCACTCCAGCACACCGGCAGGGACCTCCGTTTTTTCCGGTCAACACTTTTTATGGCTCGTAAAACGTGGCGCGGAAGGTACGAAAGCAGCTGATATTAATTAAGATATCCGGAAATTTGATTGTGCTGTAAAAAGAAACAACAGTGGCAAAGCAACAGCACCGGGACGAAGGTGTCGTAAAACGCTGTAAGCGACCGCTTTCCGGCTAAGGATTAACCATTCGGGTGCGCTCACACTGTTGATGTGTATTTGTTTCCCGTGGTGCTACCGATCCATGGATGGCCAGTGTGTTGGGTTCCAAACAAATGTACGGTTCGTGACGAACGGATGAACGTTCGTCTTAAGCGTAATCCAACTAGCAGCAGCCGGATATCGTAGTAGCCAGGACGATGTGGACGATCTAGACGACGACGACCACGATAGTGATAGTGCACTAAACATAATAAGGAAGAAAATATGAAATCACCATTTCTACCACCATGAGGGCTAAGGAGTAATTTTGGATTGATTTTATAGCGTCACTTCGGTTTGCTTGATGTGCGTTTCGGACACTTTTCCTGGAACGGCCGATAAAGTGAACCGATAAGGCATGACAAAATGGCAGCACTTTGATGAATGTTGTACCATGTTCGACATGTAATGAATATTATTCGTATGTAATAGAACGGCCATGGTGTTCGGCGTACGTTAGTAAATTTGTCTTGTGTTTTTTTTTACATACCCGTGAAGTGATTACAATGCGGCGTTGGTAGCGATTTTCTTCCCAACCACCGAAGAAAACTGATATATATTCTCCATCAGTCCAGATGTGTCAATTCTAGTGGTTTTTGCTTCGGTGGTTGGACGTTTTATCAGTTCTGTTTTGCCACTGTTTTATAGCAGAGCTGGTGGTTTATGTACCATCACCACTACCATGCAGGGTGTTTGTGTTGTGGAGGGATGTCATTCTGGGAAGTACTTGGACGGGTAAAACGAACAGCACCAATGGTAAATACACCATAACACCCAGGAGCTTGCTCAATAGGAAACCTGGACTGGAATCTCGTGAGGAAACCGCGCATTGGCTTGTAATTGGATTATTTTTTTCTCCCTCAGTTTCCTGCTTCCTGCGTTCTTACAGCACCGATATGTAGGTTGATCGGAGTGAGCGTAGCGAGGAAAGAAAGGCAAACATTTTCCATTTTCCAACCGGGCAGTCCGAACCGGTGCTGGCAGCAATGAGCTAGCAGCTAGTGCATTCATTATTCCTATCCCATTTTTATGGCATCTTTTTTACTATAACCGGGCGCAACTCCCGTTGAGCATAATTTAGTGTTATTGTACATACATAAAGATAACCATATTTTTAACGGGCCAGCAAAACTGCATTTATTAGCGTCGCACGTACACCCGGGCGCGGTAATACGACGTTGACGATCATATTACGCGACGTTCGCATACGATGACGAAAGTCTGTGAAATGTTTCAATATTTTCTAGGAAGCTTATAGTACGTTTAGTTAACCTAAATAAATGATAGAAACCATTTTCCAGTTAAAATGTTTGCCGTTCCGGATTGATGGCTTTTTCGGTGAATCGAAAAAGCTGAGTGAAAAATTCTATTTTCTCAATAAAAATTCCCCAAAAACACAGTTACTAGCGCTAGATTATCGTTCCTGCACGATGAGGTGACTTTGTTTTCCGAATGTTTTCCTTACAACCATCACTATTTTATATATATATTGCCAATCAAAATCGCTGTAACGGTGCAATATCGAACAATTCCAATTCTGCTGCACCAACAATCGAATTGTCTGTCGGTTCTGAACGGGTTTTGAACGACAGTTTGAACGAGCGAGCATCCACACCGGACCGGACGATAAAATTGCATCCTTGTTGCGATACATGTGTGCACTACAGCATG
The DNA here is from genome assembly GCA_002091835.1 of Anopheles maculatus. NCBI lineage: Eukaryota > Metazoa > Arthropoda > Insecta > Diptera > Culicidae > Anopheles > Anopheles maculatus. The sequence goes on along the minus strand of KZ061735.1, from coordinate 74,596 downwards.
AAATGAAAATTCTTAACACAGACAATGGTATGGGCCGAGGATTTTGCAGCACACTACCACACCGGGAGCGTGTTACCCAGTTCCTGAAGGCGCAGAAATTGTCCATTTGTTCGTTCGTCCCGCAACGAAAATGAACGTCCAGTTGGTAGTGAACCAGTTTTATTGCCTATGAAGGTTTGTCTGTTTTTTTTGTTTTGGTTTGTGCAAAGCTTAGCTGCAACTTCCCAGCCGTTGCTGAGGGTTTGAATGTGTCTCCTTAGTTGGAGCATTCTTAGTTTGAAATTTGCCGACCGAACACTTGATTGAAAGGCCATTCCATTCGATAGCCGCTCAAGTGGAACGGAAAAAGGATTTTCGTTTGATGGCAGTACCGCCTGGAGGCTCCAGATCGAGATAAAAAGATACAGCGTTTTCGTTTGATGATTTCCGCTTGGTCAATTGGGTAGATAAGATCAATCACGGCCAATCAATCTGGGTGCCGGATGGTTCGGGCCGGTGACATTCCAGTACGGATCGTCCAGTGTGACTGACATGTTGGTTGCTAGATTGAGCGAAGAGGTTGCGCTTTTGAGTGATCGATTCGTTTGAAAGTAATTTTAAAATTATCTAGCTAAATATGAAACGTTACTCAAATATGTAGGGATATACTCAAAGAATTGTTTGTTGATTAGAAGCTTTTTAAAAATATAAATACAATAGCATAAGAGATCAAAACCATTTTGGGCGCATCTCATAAAGGGCGCATTTGATTTTCGCAGCATCACCCTTCACTGCAAAGTGCACACGTGCTGAAACTTTCACCTTTTATGCACTTCATCATTACTGAATGCTGCTTGTGCAGCATCCTGAACCACCTCCACTGAAACTGAATCCTCCAATGAAGGTGAAACACCTTTTCGCTGCTGCCTCGGCAGGACGTTGATCCGCTGATAGCGTATTTGTCCCGAACCGGTAACACCACGTAAGCGTCACGTTCACCTGTCGCTAAGGAAAATTTATTCCAGTCGCATCATCTTTCGTGGGGAATATTCACAACTTCTTTTCCGAGCCGCAGCCGCTGTGGTGCATGCTACTGTGGTTACTTTACACTTCAAGTAAGAGATTTTGTGGCTGGAAGTTTCCACACGTCCACCGTAGCGTCTTCGTGGTAGAGATAGCGATGGAGAGAGAGAGAGAGCGAAGTTTACTGTCAAATGTGTCCCACATGGAAAGATAGTGACAGACTTAGAGTACGAGATGGTAAGCTTATTTTGTGACCGTTCTGAGAGCGTTAGAAAACAAGAAGCTAAAGACCTTTCTCAGTTACCTATTTTTTTGTTGGTGACCGCAAATGTGTATCACCAAGGTGTGTGATAAAGGACGATTTATTCCCACTTATCCTGGTCATTAGTGATGATTGATGGTTGCGTTGTGTGATTTAAAAGAAGCGATACGGCAGTAAACAGTTGACTTGTAATAGTTGTTTGTCAAGTAGTGTGTGAATGTGACAGAAAATCATTTGGCTTATTTATTATAACATTTTTTAAATGGAGACGCCTGGTACTTGACCCGATGGATGGAGACGCCTGGTACTTGACAATAAGAATGGAGACGCCTGAGGTTCGTTAAACGATAGCTGTAATATATGTGTTTACCTATACGTTCTTTCTTTCTCGATATTTGCTCTGTGTATACACATTCTGATTTGAAATATATCATTTTTATATCCTAATCTTACAGCTTCAGAGTTTTAAACCATCTGGATTTAAAAATATTTAAAAAAAACTTCATAAAAATTGCCAGTAATGTGTGCTGCTCAAATTTATTTCTTGTGCTCAGATAACACCCTTTCACCTATTTTACTGTTCATTTGATTGAGAAACCGATTAACGACTTGAGCGGTTGTAGATAAGACAAGTGCAGCATCATGCAGCATAAACTAATATCCATTCAAGACCGCCCTTCAACAGTCGGTTGATAACGATAATTCGAAACCCATTACTCGCAGACATAAAACAAAGTTGTTTGCTGCAGGGCAGCAAATCCTGATTGGAATATCTGGTCCAGCAAACAGGACCTAGATTGCATTCGCCAGTACACTGTAAAGCACTGTTTTTGGTGCATTAGCAAATTTATTTATTATGCAATTTTCTACAGCTAGATTGCCTCATCACAAAAACCGCCCCAAAAGACGATTGAAGAATCTGGCGTACAGGATTAAGGTTTATTGAATACCGTCACATAAATGTGGGTTGGCTCGGTTGTAGTATTTTTTTTATATGCACGATAAACTTCGATTCGGTTGCAAACAATTCACGTGTGAAATTATACCAAAAACGAAGTCTTCTTAATTAACGACCACCGCCAGATACGCCTTGCATCTTAGGATTATAGGTTATAGCTATGCCCGATGGTGGATGAAAAAAAAACGGCTTTAGCAGATACTCAAAATGATTGCTTTCGATACGAGCGAGTATCGTTTTTACTGCCGAAACTATCAATTAGACATCCGCCCATCAATATTATGGGGTTGTGGTTCAGCGATGAAGGATTTTTGTGTTACCATTTATTACCCGCTCTTACCGGCAAGATCGCTCATTCGACTGCCAGACGCGTTAATTAAGAGCGCTCGGTGGAAGTTTTCATTTGATCTGGCTTTTATGAGTGCATCAAGCGTGATGCTAGACAGACGGAATTCCGGACTACCATATGATGACGTGAGTTAATAGTGGAGATAAATATTTGTTAACACAATTCGAAATTATGTATAATAATATAGAGAAAAAATCGTGACTATTTACCCTTAAAAATCAGCCATCATTTTATCACACTTTTGCACACCGACTGATGCTGTAGCCAAAATGTTAGCCCAAATGCCAAAAAGCAACCCCTACGTAATGTCGATGTAATGAAGCAATTTAAGCCTCATCAATCTTTCTTTAAAAAGAAAAATATTTTCTCTAGCAACATCCCAAACCCAACAACCATCCACCGGGAACATGTGCCGTTGGCGTTGGGTTTTCCTTGCACGATAAAGCCATGTACTTGTTACGCCATTTTTTGTTGTTGCTCTCTTCCTTTTTTCATTCTTTACCATCCCCAAGCTGTCGCTGTCTTTTATCTTCTCGCTTTGTGCTTCTTTTGCCGCTCGTCGTCGTTTTATCATTTGTTTTAATATATTTTCATATTTTCACTAGTCAAGAAGGTGCGCCAGTATTTCGCTCCCTGCATCGTTCGCGTTGATAACTGTAGATTTAAAATTTTCCAACATCGCGTACGTGTGTGTGTGTGTGCCTCATGGTACCGCTTTTACCGCTGTCGTACCAGCAGTAGATCATTTTCGTCGGTAAACTTTGCGGAAAGAAAGTGCGCAGTGAATATCAACACATCGTTTGCTGTGTGTGAAAGCGTTTGTTCGTGGTTTTTCCTCAATATCGAATGAGCAACAAAAAAATAAAGGGGGTAGTACGTACTGCTCGGGTAAGTGAGAAAGAAAACCCACCACCGAAAGTGAATCCCACCGTGCTGCACCACCGTTACAATCGACTGATTATGGAAACGTGACGAAATTTTCTCATTTCCTCTATTTAAGCATTCATATCATTTTTCATTCGGTCTTTTCCGCTGCTGGCAAGGAAATGAAAGCAGTCCTTTACCACTTCATCTTCATCACCGTGCACCATTGCTAGCTGTGCCATCGTCTCGGCGCTGGCTCCGGTCCAGGATGAACCATTTCTCACCAGCGAAGCGTCAACGATGTCTTGTCATCACTCTTGTTTCCGCGCTTGCTGGGAAGCTTCCGCCTGCTTAAGCACGCTAGTCATACCGAAGTTTTAAAAACGGTCCCACGTCGTGAACCAGTTTGACGAGATTTTCGCGCCAGTCAATCCTTTTTTGGGTGGTGGGAATGGATTTTAATAAGCTTCTTTTGTTGGGAAATCGCACCACACGCCAGGCGAAGAGTCAAGTTGGCCGATGTTTAGGCGCCCTTTGAAAATAAATGCCGTGAAGTATAAATATAATTCCTTAAAAAAATTGAAAGCTTTTACTGTGAAGAAGAATCTCAAAACATTTATACAAACGTACACAACAACTGGAACCCGAACCCGAATCCAAGCGAACCTTTCAAATAAGCATGGACCATCAGGTAGCGATAATGGTGACAACTCTGCCACGCTTGTTTGGACAAATTATGATAAGTCGCATCATTTTAACAACAAAACTCATAAATCCAACACCACCATGCTAGTTTTCTCTCTTGTTGCCGTTTGCACCTTCACCCTCACTCCATCCGTCCCACCTTTTCCTTCCACCCAGCCCCAGTTCCACCCAGTGGCATCCTAGCGGACGGTATTATCCGACAGCGAACGACCCGTCCTTTGAATTCGTTTTTGGGCAACTGTCTTTGCATATTCAAAGATAATCCGTCTTCCAGCAAAGTCGTTTAGCTGCGGAAGGTTGGCGTGGAGGGGGGCCCAAGCGAAACGCGCAAAAATCATAGCGTATTGTCAGCGGCTGCGAACGAGCGACGAAAGGTGGTTGATCTTTAAGGGCGGCACTCGCCGATCTCTCTATATCTCTCTCGCTTTCTCTCTCTGTCTTTTTCTCTATATAACTCTCTTTATCAGCAGAAGTGGTGAAAGTAATTCCATTATCATCCGCCGTTTGTTTCTAAGAAGGATTATGCTGAGTGCAAAGTCACGTCGGTGCAAAAAGTTACCAATTTGCGTGACGTTCCCGGTGACATTTCGTCGCACAATAGCGATTGAAGTATTTTAGCATAACAGGTTTTAGAAAGTTATGGACATTCGATGGGAAAACAATGGGCGTATTGTGCTGATCGAAGGTTAAATGTATTAGAGTTTGGCAATATAGTTTATGGAGGGTTATAAATTTAATTATTGTTTCAATATGCATTCATGTTTCATGTAGAATAATGAGAATTAAAGTTATATACACCACAACATGTACAAAGAACGGTTTTATTGCTTAAATTTAATTGTCTTTTACATTTGTTTGGTCTATTCCTGTTGCGCTATACGTTAGCGACACCAGGCCATGTCTATTAGACGTGCTCCCTAGGAGCAGGCCACGAAAGAAGAAGAAGCTATACGTTAGCTGTTTTAATGAGTACGTTCATATTTTTTTAAGTTTTTAAAAATTATTTATGCATTCAGTTTAAATGTTTTATATCTTACATTCTTTTCCCTTTCAATTGTCCTCTTCAAGTTAATGCATTTCTTTATATGTTTTGTTTATATGTTTTGTAATTGAAATTATTTATTGTTTTTCTATTTTAGATTTACATGCTCTTTGGCATTTTTCATTTGCTTCTTTCTTTAATTTGAGTATCAAGTATTTAAATAGACAATGTTCAAATACAGTTTTCTTGTTTCTTGGTTTGTTGTCGTAAGACCGAGTTTTTCACCATTTGCTTTTGTTACGTAAAGGTTTTGTAATATTTAAAACATTTTTTCATTTACTTTTTTAAGGAATGTTTTTGATTTATAAAAGAAATTTGTAGTTTATTACCTGTTTCAATCTCTCTTCCAGTAAGCTTTCGTTTGGTCTAATAAAAGTTCTATTTTTTACTAGCCTATACTTGGAAAACCTAATTAAGGTGCTGTAAAGCGATAACTCACTCGGAGAGCGGGTAGTTTAACTACCCATCCCTTTGTTTTTGAAGCATAAAACCAGCACCGACCCTCACCACCATCATTCACATTATCATATTTTATTTAGATTTTTAATTGTTGCAACTTCCGTGATTTGTTCGGCTGCTTCATAAAAGTGCAGTTAAAATCGAATAAACAGTTGTGCGAAACTTTTCGATAATTTTCGTACCTCGCAAACGCTTTTGTGTTGCGGTTCGGCATGCATAACGAAATATGCACAAAACCAGCGCGCTCGTGTGTGTCTGTTTTGGTGCACCATATTTCGGCGCAACAAGAGCACGCAAAAAAAGTCACACAACCAACACCGGGGTTCCCTGGTGAAATGCTACACTGATGCTCTGGCGCAGGCCAACGGTGACGATCAGCCGAGCGCATCACAAAGTGAAAAACTGCATGCTTCGGGCAGAAAGATGAACTTTTTCCCTCCATTTCTCGTTACGGGCCGGCCCGCTACAAAACGAGGCTATAAACTTTCGGGGCACTGACGAGCGTTGCTGCATATACGGCTGCACCGCTGGTCGCTGGTACCAGTTTCGTCTCATTGTGGTCCAGAAAGGGGTTGGCGAAAAAAGTTTTTTTTTGTTGGTCGAAAGCATGGAAACTTTTTTTCGCAAGCCACCCCGCCCCCTCTCCCCCCCAGTAGCTTCACCACTAAGGAATTGCCTGTGGGAATTTTCTTTCTCTGGTTAGTTGTTTGGTGAAGAGCAAAACTGTTGGCTTTTTTTTTCCTGGACCCGTTTTCTATTCTCCTCTTCATTACTGGGATGTGAATGTGTTTTGGTACAACAATGACCGGTACGGTAAACCTTCAACAAAGTAAAATTTATGCTAGTCTAGTGTTTTTCTCTCTGTTTCTTTCTGGTGTGTGAGTATGTGTATTGTTTTTATAATATAAAAAAGGAGATAAAATATTTGCACAATGCAAACGATGCGTAGCAGGGCCAGTTTTCACCATTCGAAAATGGGAAGGGTTTTTTTTTATTGTTTGTTGTGCAAGAACGATCTCATATGTTTCCTGAATGCAACTTTCATCCATTGTGGTCGTAGGTAAAGTATACAAAAGTTTAAGATAAAATGAAAGTAAAAGAGAATAGCGTGGGAAATTTCTATTTTTCGGTCAACATAGGCAAATAAAAACTTGTTAATTTCACTCAAATTTTCAACGAATTTCCATGTTTTGTATGTTTTAACTATATCGCTGCAAGATCGACAAGTAAAATAATATGTCACACTTCAAAAAAAGGCAATCTAATTTCAACAAAACCAGTGACAGAGATTGTTTATTCTGTCCCAGTTCTTAGGCCTTCTCGCTCGCTGCTCTAATTATCCTGCCCAACCAGTCACCCCTACACACCCCGGTACCGTTTCCATTTTTCGCCAGTAAAACACAAACACAATCACGATCACCGTTGAAGGCTGGTTGCGAAATAATTTATTGGCTTTTACGGGGACCGAAATTGAATTCGAAAACGGAAGTGCAGTCGACAACCGATGCTCCGTCCCATTCGAAAGTGTTTTCTGCCCTTTTGCCGCATATGTATGTGACGGTGATTGTCTCACTGCCAACTTGATGTCTGGTGATTGTGTACAGCCAGGAGGGGGGTTGGGGGGGGCGGAAGGAGTGAGTGCGTACGATCGGGCGTACATATATGGTTTCGAAAAGCGCACATCAACACGGCAAAAAGCTGCAAAAAGGACGCAAGCGGACGACCGTACTGCGAAAATCGCACTCACACGCTTCCGGCAGCAACATCGACGCAAACGACGACAACGCACAAATCAGACAGACACGTCTAACCCAACAGGGGGATGGAAATAACACACACACACACACACATACACACAAAAAATCCCAACCCTCAACTTGGTCCCAGGCTATCAATCACGTTTTCGAGTCGGTAATTAACGACCGTAAATGGTAGAAAATCAATTCCTGAAGCTATTTGTGAAAAAGACACCATACATCAGCGCGACGACGACGACGACCACGGTTGGCTGCGTGTGGAAGAATGCATTCGGAGAGCAATCAAGTGGCGGCGGGCCCCATTTAAAAGGCCCCGTGCCTGTTGAAAGGAAGATTAATGATTGAATAAAGCTCGGCATCTAACCGCAACCCGCGATCGGGTTTTTCGGGGTTTACAAACAAAATTGTGGGACCGTTGTAAAATTATGATTAATTTTCTTTTATCGGTGTCACCGGGATTCGGTGAAATATTTTACGCAATTGTGTAACAAGCACAAAAACCTGGATCAACGGTCCTTTTATTTCGATAATCGTTGCCGTAATTCTACGCTGCATTTGGAACAGAGCACTATTTATGTGGAAAATTGTAAAAGCTCGTAATCCTCAAACAGTGGACATGCTTTGCGTGGCACAAATGGTTACAAATTCCTATTCTTTTGCATCGCGTTATTGAGTCGCGTTAAACAGCAACAAAACAGCACCGTGTTCTACAACGCGCATAAAGCTTTGTTCTTCGGTGGTTCAAACCATCGATAGAAAATTAAATTGTATGATCATGCAAGCGTTATTTGTGAAATGAGAATATGTACAATTTAATTGTCAAACAAGCCCAGGCTTTTCGTGCCATTGTAAAATGGCTGGAAGCTCTAATCATTTATTAGGCAACGGCAACGGAAGTCTACCCCACCGGGTACCAGCAAACAACGTTACGCGGAAACAATATCCCATCTTCCTGTATCTACACCGATCGCTATCCATCCGGAACCGGATCCATTTGCGTAATGATCTGGTCTAGCTTCGGGGAGAAAAGTGGATTTAGAGGTGTGTGTGTGTGTCGGTGTGTGCGGGTGGGAAGCCGAATTTTGTGATTGAAAATCGCTGCAGCGGAATCAACTGCAGTAATGCAGTATCGAATTAATTGCACACATGTCGTGATTGTAATTGCGTTTCGCGGCTGATGATGTTAATTACAATGAATAGGGCTGGCTGCCCAGGTAAAGCGACAAATGCGCAAAAGGGTTTTTTGTTGTTGCTTGAAATGATTTTTGTTTTTGCTTCTGCCGAGCATTAATAATATGTGGTATGCAATTTCACGCACGCGGGGGCGTCCGATATGTGCAATTTCCCGCAAAACAATGTAATGATCTGTTTGGATACATTTTAACACGAAAAACGAAGAGTTTTTAATAAGCAGGCTTTTTCGTGTTAAATTCGAAAGGAACAGTTCACTTAAAAATTTGTTATTTAAGGAATTTTTTACCATTTTTAATGAAATACACATGTAAAAGATAAGATGTTTGCCGATAAAGCGATGCGTTTCTAAACAAATCGAATGCTTTCAATGATTAAACGGTTGCTTTTCTCAACCTCTCACGTTCTGCAGGTGTAAACGATGTTCGGCTTAGCTTTGTTTGATACCCGGACTCGATACAACTGGAGCGCAGATAGTACGGATACGACGGTCAGCCTATATATGGGTGGATTTGAGTGATAGGCTGATTTGTTGACACGCCGGATTTGCATTCTCGGGCGAGCTGCTGGGAGGGGTTTTTGCTCGCATAATTCTTGACAAGGGTTTCCGTGTCAGTGTGTTGTTTGGTCAGCTTGCCAGGATCGGCACGGGCGAGGTGCGATTGTGCGTTGTGATGAGTGTTTTTAGGATGGCCGTCTCTACACAATCACTGTTTGGACAGAGGATTACGTCGGTTGGGTTTTCGGTGCGCGAGAACTTGTTATTGTGTGACGTGAAACATTTGTGCGACTTTTTTATTCGGCTTTTGTTCACTGTTGTTTATTCACACGAACTGTTTAACCATATTTTATATTTTCCAAATGAACATAAGCAACATTCCAGGATAAGATTTTTGAATTGTATTTCATTCCTAAATTCCATATTCATTTGAATCAATGTTTTCAACCACAAAAGTTTATTTTGTTATGGTCCATGCTGCTTCAATTTAATCAAGATTAAAGCCATTTAAGGTTGTTAAAGTGCAAAAGATGCCTACAAAATAACTCTATTATTCATCTCTTCTTTCCTGTCGGTAGATTTTATGTTCATTATCATATGTTTGAATTTAAACCATGGTTAACAAAATTGTTCATCGTTACAGTATCGTCTGGGTCGGTTAAACTCAACCGTGTCAATCAGTGACATAATATGCATAAAGCCGGTTGTAAACTTTGATGATTAAATGCGTCTGGTTGTCGTCTGGTGTGGGCTTTTTTTTATTACTTTGATTTTATGCTTCGATTAATATTGAAGGATAAATTATCTTGCCTGTTGGCCGGGGATGTACAAGCTGTAAAGGGTACTTTCAGATAATATCAGATTGCTTTCAGACAATATAAAGGCACAATATCATGGGCAGAATAATTTTGCAGGAAACGTAATGGACCAGTAGAAATAATGGGGTCTCGTATTTTGTAATTATTTGGTTTAAAATTCACCTGAATTTCAGAATTCTGGCTGATTACGAATAGCACTGTCTGACTACGAATAAAAGTTATCTGAGCTGTGGAGATTTTGTGCGTTAATTGTGGTACTCATCAACCTGGCCATAAACAGGCACTGAGCTGTCAATAGTCATACTGCCAGCGACTGGAGTCCCAGTAGCAGACATTAAGGGGCAATATCTGGGTGTAGGTCATTGGGTCTCCAAGGAAATAGTATGGTCGCATATCCGATAAACTTTCACAGAATTGTTTCTGTGAAGATCTAGTGTCCTATGAAATCTATTCATCTGCCACGGGTTAAGGGAGGTCTAGTTAAAGCTCTGTTACTAGACTTGAAAATTTAATTATTTTTTTAATAATATTCTTATTAAAAAGACTTACAAAGAGTTAACGAGATCTCATATCAAATACATTACATTGATTGAAATTTTTTTTATGATATAAGCAAGCGCGCTCTAGAAACAACCCTTGCCTAGTTTTAGTTGGCATTATTTCCTATTTAACAACGGCTACCAAAACATACGTCCCCAACCAAAACACACACGGCGTGGCAGCACTGAACAGGAAATTAAACTGTTCCACATGCATCTTCGCAAAGCACCAATTTCTGGGCGTTGTTTAATAGTGTTGTGAAATTATGTTGGGTCACTTTTGCATTTTATTTGTTAGCCTTGTGCTTTTCGTGTGCTTTTTTTCCGTTCGCTCTTTGCTAGTAGTGCCTTGTGGTAAGATCTTTCCCAAAACTCCTGTTGAACAAATTTGGCACACGAACATCATACGACACCCTGACGGCCCTGTTCCTTGTATGGACTGACTGCAACACTCCCGTTCTGTTGGAAACGCACAGCAATTCGGAATTCTTTTGTCCTCACCATCAATGGTCGCATATCCGATAAACTTTCACAGAATTGTTTCTGTGAAGATCTAGTGTCCTATGAAATCTATTCATCTGCCACGGGTTAAGGGAGGTCTAGTTAAAGCTCTGTTACTAGACTTGAAAATTTAATTATTTTTTTAATAATATTCTTATTAAAAAGACTTACAAAGAGTTAACGAGATCTCATATCAAATACATTACATTGATTGAAATTTTTTTTATGATATAAGCAAGCGCGCTCTAGAAACAACCCTTGCCTAGTTTTAGTTGGCATTATTTCCTATTTAACAACGGCTACCAAAACATACGTCCCCAACCAAAACACATACGGCAGGGCAGCACTGAACAGGAAATTAAACTGTTCCACATGCACCTTCGCAAAGCACCAATTTCTGGGCGTTGTTTAATAGTGTTGTGAAATTATGTTGGGTCACTTTTGCATTTTATTTGTTAGCCTTGTGCTTTTCGTGTGCTTTTTTTCCGTTCGCTCTTTGCTAGTAGTGCCTTGTGGTAAGATCTTTCCCAAAACTCCTGTTGAACAAATTTGGCACACGAACATCATACGACACCCTGACGGCCCTGTTCCTTGTATGGACTGACTGCAACACTCCCGTTCTGTTGGAAACGCACAGCAATTCGGAATTCTTTTGTCCTCACCATCAGAGGATGGGCTGCATTGCAATGGGAACCGGATGCCGGTACCGACTGTGCGATGATGCATGCGGCAAACCGGAGTACGGGTTCGGGCTTTGTAGCAGCACCAGCTGGTCCAACAAGTACAGTTTGCTGGACGGCCGAATCTGCAGTGCGGCGTCGAATTCGAATTCGACGGCACCGCAGCTTACGAAAAAGCTCGCACCTCGGCTACCCGCCTTTACCCGGTTCGGAAGTTATGCAGCATCCTGTTTGATTCTTTACAATATGGTTCGTTCGTTCGTGTGGGACAGCTGGTGGTCCCGTGCGGGTTATGAAGTTGCATCAACCGACGGACGGAGACCGACTAATTGTAGTGTTGATGCATGATGTTTTGGTTTTCGTCTTTTTGCGGACATGGGAACTGATTACCATTATGTAGCAGGATGTGTTCATGCGTTGTTCGGTTCGGCATGATGGTGTATGCAATGTTTAATTATGATGAAAAGAAGGGTTGAGAAAATTTCCATCTTGCTGGCATTTATCTGCATAAACAGACATTCAAATGAACGAAGTAAATAAGTAGAGCTTAAAATGATATCCCAATGACGAATAAAAGCAAACCTCATGGACTGGATTAGCTGAGTAAATTGCTTTAATTTCCCTAATCCGAGTTGTTTGAAACATTTGCCTTGGACTATGATGAAACTGTTGCAAATATTACTTTGTAGCTTATTTATTTTTAAAGAAAGCAAGTTGATGAGGATTAAGCAATAAAGCCAGATTTTTTTTTTAGGAGAAACTTTAAGCGATCCCAACTGTTTGCCCATCGATCGACACTGTACGAATTTCAGTGCACCATCTTTAGCAGCAAAACACTTCAACACAATACTCTGAAGGTGTGAAGTGAGATAGAAAGAGAGAGCGCACTGCCAGATATTTTCCTTTTGTTGGCTCACAACCAGCACCAGAATAGCGCACCCTATTGTTGTGATGTAAGGGTATCGCAAAAAGTAGGGAAAAATGTTTCATATTTTTTCACTTTTGCCGCTGAAAATAGTCTAGCGATACGATGCGGTAAGATTCAATCGCGCGCTGGCACGGTGCCATACCATGAGACTATTTTCATTTTCAACACTTCTAATAGAAACTGTTGGGATGCATTAGGTTGGGATGCTGGTTCAATACGGACGGGAAGATGGGTGTTCTGTTTTTGTTGTATTTTTGTTGTGTTGTTAATTTAAAAAGGTTTATTCTTGACATGAATTGTTTTTTATTTACTTATATAGAAAAAAAACTTGATTTTCATATCAAGATTCGAAGGTAGTTTTGCACCGGTCGGTGATAACGTCTCACGAATTTTCTATCACGTTTCGATCTTTCTAACACGTAAAGAGCATTGTTGCACCTTTCACGATTGCAAGACAAAAATCGTGACAAGTCAATGATAGACACGTACCTCCGTTGCTGACAGCGCGGTATGACTGCTATGATAGCGCATCTGACAAGCGTCAGATTCACGTTTTATCAATAGTCATTGGATCGAACAAACAAAGCAGTGAATGTGGTGAAAATGTATGCAAAACCCCTTATCGAAGTTTCATACCTCTTTACAAGACTGTGTCACATTTCAGTTTATTGCATTTTTCCTACGTGCGTTCGCGGTAAACTATTTTGCTCCTAAAAATCGTATCTTGATGTTATACTCTTCCCTATATTTTGTAAGGACCTCTCAAGAAGTTATATGTAGCTCCAAAATCTCATTCCAAATGTTTGTCCTTATCGCCCAGAAAGCCACAAATGAAGAGTCTTAAAATTTCAAGCACTAAGTAAAAATGAGGTCACGCTTTAAAACACCTTCAGCTTCCTTATACATTTAGAAAAAGATTATGTTAAATAAAAAGTAACAAACCGACAGCAAACATCTAGCCGGGCACGGGAGAGAACGTTTGACCGCCACAGACGAAGGAGCGCAGAACAGAAATAAACACAGGAAGCCAACCCGGAAGACAATCCAACCGAAACGGCCAGATAATGAGCAAAACTGCGAAATTGTTTCAGGACGCTGCAATTAGGGCACGAAGAAGCACGAATTTATGGACCCATTAAGAAAGCGATAACCACCATCAACCGTCAGCTGCTGTTGTGGTGTGCTGGGTGCATTGTGAAATATTGCAGTCGTCGCAGACACAGCCAAGGTGCAGCTTCGACCCGGTTCGCTAGTTTGTCGGTGAATTAAATTGTCATCTTTTAAGGTAAATGGATCTTTATTCTATTTTAATGGGAAATTATTAAGTGATGTAGTTGAAAGTGGAACTGGTTGCGATTCGGGTAAAATGTGAAAAACGAGTTCCAAAATATCTATTCCAAGAAGCTTGCTATACTTTCTTCGAGTACGGGTACCTTTTCAGCGAATAATTTTGGAATATTTTGCAAGAAATTTATTTAATAGCGATATGCACTATGCTCCCCGAAGAATATTTAACCCATCGTCGGTTGGTGGGTTAACTTAACGCAGGGGCCAACCGACAGAAAAGAAAACCTTTTGCTATCCTTTCACCCTGAAGGATACAGGCGAATATTGATGATTTTTCCATCCGAAAGCAACATTCATGTATTATTCAGCGTTCAATGTATCTCGTCCGCATTAGGAACCGCTGCTTTTATTCGCCCGGAGACCAGCGCGTAACCCCTCGAGCAACAAGTCGCCAGCGTTATGACGGCCAGCGTCTTGCTCCCTGCCTATCGTCTTGTCCTCCTCAGGGAAAGCGATTTTAAAAAGCGAACTCTAGCGGTTTGCCTGAATTGGATGAATTTGGAGAAAGCTCTGCGGTCATAAATCAGGATCAGTTCCGGTGGAGAAAAGAAGCGGAGAATGCTTTTTCAAATATGAGATGCTGGATGTGGGAAGGTAGGTAAGGGAGGACGCGTTTATTTTTTCCTTTTCTGGAAAGTCTGGAGAGTTGTCTTTGGGGATGGCAGCGTATAAAACCGGTCGGTTTGCCATGCATATTCATCCAGCTTGCTTTCTGGTACTGGTTGGTTTCCTTCTACGGATGTCCTATGTGGAATCGTTACATTCGGGTTCGGGTTTTTTCTCGTTGGTGTCCTAGTTCCTGTTGCAGTGACATTATTATCGCAGGGAGCTTGGCACTGCGGTTTCAGTTTATAAAATATTTTATAGTGCTGTCTTACATTAACCGCACAGCATCCTTAATTGTGACGTTTCTCGATTTACTTACTAGTTTGACGTAATAAAATAAGAAATGCAGTGTTCTCTAGGAAAAATAACTTCAACTCTCTCTGAAACTTGACTTCAGCAACTCTAAAATTTACGTTGGAGATGAATTTTCTTCATTCCTTAAACTTGAAATACCGAAATATGGACAAAGAATTATGAGCAAGCATTTCCAACTTCAACGAAAAACGCTTGTGAGTCAAAGGGCTAGAAAATTGATAATCATTCCACGAATTTTAAGACTCGTTCGCTCTCAACTACAACAGGCAGGACGATTTATTGAGCAACGTGAACTTTTGAAAGCCATCCATCTTTTGCGGAACAAACTTTTCATTGCCCATCAGCGCAAGACATCATTATACATTTTAGCCAGTAATAATTGCTAATAAAATTTAACGACGAAGGCACCAGCTGGTGGGCCAGGTTCGGCACGTTCAATAAATTATGCCTCCGAACCTGAGCTGCACTCCTGGAAGTTCCAAAGCACTAATCATTTACCCGGCGGCCACTACGGCCATCGCTGATCGTTAACGTTTGTCATGCAAATTGTCCACTAAAAGATACCAAGCGGCCTGTCAATTTGTAACGTTAATTTCTTACTCCGACAGCGATAATCATAACCTGAATTGCGTTGGACCTTTGAATTGTACGACAGCACCTTTCGCTTGATGGATGGCACTGGAGCACAGGAAGCCATTTTGCTGTTCGGCACTCAATTAGCAAGGTGGTGAAAATTGTCACAAGGTAGAATGCAGGACACAAAAACAACGCCACCACCATATTGAACGCCCGTTCCGTTTTGGGACTGTGAAACTTTGGTCATAAAAATTAGCACATGCTCCGCTTGGTTTAATTTGTCGTCTTTTATCGAGTGCTAAATTGTCGGGGTTTTTCCGTGACGCTCAATGTGTGCTTTTCGTGGGAAAGTAAATTCTTGGTTTGCATCCAGCGTTACCATCATTTCGAATGCAAAAAGCTCTTACAAGAATATTTCTTACCTTAGATCGCTTAGTACTAACGCTCTACTACCGTTACAGCTTCTATCCAATGATGCTGTATGCGGATAATAGGGGGCCCAACTTCCAAACTCCAACAAAAACGATTTAATTACTTCGATCCTGAGGTAGCAGCGGACCATCCACGATGACCTGAAAAACAAAACGAACCAAACATGGGTATAAGCTACTTAATGAAGGTGATGCTCCGACCAACCGAGCAGCATCGTGGTGGAATCAATTTCCCGACTTTCCCGGTCGCTGGAAACCGAAAATGCAAATGATTGTGTCGTGGCGGAATAAATGATGGTGCGGAAAGTTTTTTAATTTCGACCTCACAATGAAACAACAGTGCTACGTGGTGCAGATGGATGGTACGATTCGAATGGTTTAGCGGATTAAATAGAACCGCTGAGTGAGTTGTACGCGTTCGATGGCTTATTGATGAGTTCTGAGAAGGCATTTGAACTTTCTGTCGGAAATACTTTCCTTATATAACAGTAGAGTATAGTTGATGATTTTCAATGATCCTTAATATGATTTATTATTTTATTTATAAGGAATAAGAGTCTATAACTTCATACGAATTCAAGTAAATAAAAAAGAGAATTCTTTGCAACCACGAATGATGGAAGTCGAATGATGTTTTTCATATTTTCCTGGAATTGTTTTCACCCGCAACATCCTTCGAAGAAGCTCATATTTGTGAATCATTCGTACGCATACAATTTTTATGCCATGTGGAAATGATCTTTATTGCATTACCACCGTATCCTCCTCGTCAAACAATCAACTCCCAGCCTGCCAGTTCCATCTTATTCTCTCATATTCCTGTTTGCGCCACTCAGAACTGGGAAATACAAGCAAGCAAACAGTAAAATTGCAAGGAACCCATAACAGTGGTGTTCCGTGCAGGGTTGTTACAATGTCAAATATTGACAGCATTTGCAATAAACCTGTAGAATTAATTTGACATGAGGAAGATTGTGTTTGATGGATAACATAGCACGAGAGAGTCTGCTTCCGACTGCATTACCGACTGAGAGGATAACACGAAAGTAAAGTAAATCCATAGCGCTTATTTGCTGTGGCGGAAGCAAACATTCATTACCCAGAGAACCAAGGTTTTTTCGTCAATTTGTGCCAAAAATCTAAACATAATTAAAGAAGCCCTTTTTGTTCCGATAAAACAGAAAGGATAATCACCATTTCTTTAATATCAGGTTCAGCAGTAGCACAAAATAATCATTTCCTAATAAGCTTGTTAGAAGCACAGCTACTGTCCGGCAGCGAACGACAAAACGAAGCACCAGTTTTGAGTTATAGTTCGCCTAGTTTCGGGTATAAAGCGATACACCACCGATATTCCCCGGATAGTTGCCGCATACCTCCGAAGGCAGATTCCGAGCAAAGTGGACCCGTTTTCCCCCAGCGGCACTTGACGTTGATGTCCGTTGCTGTTCCGAACACAATTACTCTCCCGAAGCGAGCGCCCGGTTTGTGTGTGTTTGGGCCGGCTTACATAAATATGACATAACAAATGGCTTGCGCTAAGATAAATCATCCGTTTTCACCGAAATACGGCCGAGAATGTGCTGTGTAAGGGGGGAGCCATTCGATCCACAAAAGCAAGAAGCTATTCACCCGAACAAACCGTCCGGTTCAGTTTTGACTGGTTGTCGCTGCAGGATAAATTGGCTGCAGTAGCTAACGTCCCACCGGTATTGCTTATCTTGGGAGCGCGCTCGCGTAACTTGAGCTAAATGCTGATGAGCCGGTGCGGGTTGGGCCGTTTTCCTGACGAAATGTTGGCGAGCTTTGTCGTTGAAATTAAAAACTTATGCCTCGGGGGGTGGGTGGGTGAGTTATAATGCACGCCTTACTATCGGTATGAGTTTAATTGCATTTATTAGCATGGAAAAGTAGCATCAAGATAATAAAACAGGATGGAAAAACGACTAGGAAAAATCTTCCGAGAACAAAGTGGTAATTTCCATTCCGAAATCTCGAGCACGAGCATCGCACGGGGAAAAGTGTAGTGTTCGTAATGGCTAATCAAAAAATGCTTCTTGTGTAATCAACTGGTACGTGCCAGTGGGCCAAATTGAAAACTCAATTGCACCTAAACCTTCGTAGAGGCGCGTAAGCGTACGTTTGTTAGTTAAAACTCATTCCATTACGCCCGTACGTATCCAAAGCACGTACGCCGATGGAAACTTTTAACCACTAACGAACTGTACCCATAATGCGCTAGACACGCGCTAGTTAGCTGCTTTTCTTTCCTTACAATCTCGTGGAGTCTTGGAGTGATATGCAAAGAAAATGTTACGGTTGCATGCATTACCTGGACTGTTTTCGGTGAACATCATTTGCATTTTCAGATTTGTTTGAAGAAAAAGTCGAACAAATAAATGTTCTCTATCAGGATTCGCTTTTTAAATAATTTGTAAAATTACCTTTATAAAATGTTTGGAGTAGGGTTACTCATAAGTGCTTCATTTTTATGACTCACTGATCAACTTTCACTCCCACTCCCAGCAAGTGTAGCCTTTCTACGAACGGAACGTCCTAATTATTTAATCCTTCTCGGCTATGTCCCTCGAAACTAACAATTAATGCTCACATGATACACCGACGGGTAGTTATTAGGGGTGAAAATCCAAGCACCAGCGCAGCAAGATAGTCATATATAGGCGGCACACAGCGTCATGTTACCATTTAATGATGTGCGCTAGTAGTTAGACATGCTTTAAATCATTTTAATAACATCCTTTCCTACGTTAAACGAGTCGCATTATAAAAGAAAAAGTTCAACGATAGGAAATTTCTCGGAAAGAAATGCTATCACGTTAAGATATAGTTGCAACATTAACTTAATGCACCTGGTTGTTTTTAATTAAAAAAAAAACCAACAGTTAATTAATCAGACTACTCATTATGGAAACCATTATTAACATGGACAATAAATCGAGACATCAATTTTAATGCACCATTTTCTGTTGCCTGTCATTCGTCACATACCGTTCGGTTTGATGATGTTGGCTGCCGGGAAACTGATTATTTCATTTTTATTTTACGATATGAAACCATTACACAATGACGAAAAGGATATAGGTTCATTACATTACTGGGTAATATTATATTCCATGAATTTTTGTGGGTTTTTTTTTTATTTTTATGAATGGCTCGAACAGTGTGCGGTAAAAAAAGGGTTCACACAATTTAATATGATAAACTGAACGATAGTGAACAAAACACTGTTTGTTGTAAATTGATAGGCAATAATGTCTATCAGTCTGAAAATAAAGTATTAGTTTTTTCCTTGGTATTGTTAATATTAATTAAAACTGAGTAATTGAGTGTTGTTTTACAATTTCCGATGAATAGGAACGCTTTGTTTCGAGAAAAAACATTTTCTATATCAAGCAGTAAAAACCGCAAATGATGACATTATATGTTCGTTAATAAAAACAAAAACCTATACTTTTATGTTTGCGCAATAACTTTACCTAAAAGCTTACCTACAGCAATGGCATCTATCAAGCAAGGTATTAAAATTATGGCTTCCGTTACAGAGTGGAGAACAAATTATATTTTTCATACCTTTGCGCTCAACTTTCTTACCCAACAAAAAAAAGTTATCAATATCTTCCTGCTCCTGCTTCAGCTTGATTGAATATTCATTTTGTGCTTCTTCGGATGTCACCCGTGGGCGCTAGCCTCCAAACGAAGCACGGTGAGAAATTAATGCAAATTGTTTCAAACTCCATCATGCATTCGTAACAGAACAGAACAAAAAAAAAACCCCCTGATCAGCATCAGTCTGCAACGAAGGGGATGGGGGTGAAAGCCAGAAAAAGGAACCCCGTAGTGTATGTGATACATTCCGCATTTTAACCGTCGTACGCTCATAATCCCTTCGGGAAAGGTTCTAAGAAAAATGCAAATTGTGATGCAAGCGGAAAGTCATACAGCGTTATTTTTCGCTTCCTTACATCCTTACGACTGACGCGGATGGCGGAATTTAAATTCCGATAACATAATAAGTATGTGTCCCCGATGCGTTTCATCCCGTCGCATTGGGAGGGAGTTACGGGATCGTGCCGGGAATGTGAAAACGGTTTTATTGCATGATTCTCATTAGCTTTTTGGGGTTAATAAAAGAGCCCACCGGTACGTAACATAAGTATGTGTTTAAAGACAGAAAAAAGCATTATTAGCATTCGGTGCAAGAAGATCATTCATGTTTGGATCAGCTGAATGGTTGAAAGACAGTGGCAATAATTTATATTAAAAAGTTTAAAAATTCATCATGCTAGATGCATTCTGCAGCTGTAGTTTTGTGGCTAATAGAAGGATCTTTTTCTGACCAGAATTCATCCTTCAGAAATGTTGTTTAAATAGTTAAAACGGGATCTGGTTTGTGTAAGCAACTTTGAGAAATTGTTTCATGAAAGAGTATAGCAATCGCTTAACAACATGATCGTATTACCATTTACCTTTAAGTAACATTATATTGTTTTAATAATCTCCTTCTTAAAGGCATTAATTCCCTCGCCAACATAAATTATCGTACAACAGTTAAATACCAAAGATAACCGTGAAACGCGCTGGAACGCAATATGCTTGTACTGTCCAGCCGGGAAGACTTATCGGAGCGTTCAATCGTACAAAAAGAAAAGCGCGATGAAAAAAACTGGCCCATTATTGAGATTCTCTTTCAGCTCGCAAACGAACAATGGCGTGGTACGGCCGGAAATATGTGGTAAAATAACTCAAATCGTCGTCTTGTTCATTTCCGCCTGCAAATTTCAAATTGCAATAGGCAACCGAAGTGTGGTAATGTGGAAAAAGCCACCACCACCACCACCACCACCACGGCCACATTAAATCGGACTGTTTGGAGAAAAGTGTGCCCAGCCGGGCGGTGATTGAGCAAGTTTATTGCCGTATGCTTCATTGGGTCGCGTACATTTTACACAATTTTACGATCGCGATAAATATAATTGTACACATCATTTGTTGGCCGTACGTTGCGAGTCCATTTTGAGTTATGATTGTATGCGGCCATGCTTTTCTTGTTTGAATCATAGCATAAGTCTGCTTCACAAAAAGGACTCTTTTGTTGGGAGAGGTGAAAAAGAAAGCAAAAACACACTCTTAAAGTGAGAAGAAATGAAAATGCCTATTTTTTTTTCGCAGAACGAGCAGCATAATCTGTGGCACAAGATGGCTGAAAGCGGAGATGTGTTTTCCACACCACACCTGCCCTAACTAGAATTGACAATAGTGTCACGAAACATTTCGCAACTAACTGAAAGTAATACGCACGGCAAAAACCTCCCGACATGCCTGACATACCGCGCTTCTCTCACCACCCCCACGTCCCCGCTAGCTCACGTGTGGCTGTGTGGGCACGGGAACGAGCTCAGTAGGATTGAACTCAATTTTCACCTAATACAATCTAGAAGGTGGAAAAAGTTCCCGCATTGCGAAAGCCGGCTAATTTCATTGAATCTGTGAGAAAAGGGAAAAGTTTGCTTATTTTTTTTTTGTTTGGTTCGTTTGGTGAAAAAAGACCAATTCCTCTCCCGCTTTCCCCTTGCATTTCCCTTCCCCCCATCACAGTATAACGAATAAAGCGTTATGGTAAGCCGAGCGACGTGAATAGTAATCCGCACGTCGAACTTCATATTCTGTGCAGGGCGTCTGTCTGAGCGTGTGTGTGTGTGTATGTGTGTGCATTGAGCGAACGATTTTACCGTACCTATTTGAGCCGGTTCAATAGGTTTATTATATTTCGTTCGTTTCGGCACGGACTACGGCAACTGTGAACGTTGATGGGATAACGATGCCGAGAGGCACATGTTTTTGAAGGATAACCTGACTGACAATGAAATGTTGTTATGAAGCACTGTTTTTTTTTGGCTGTACATTTTCCCTGAAAATGGAAAAATCGCCGACGTACCATGTTGTGTAGTATGTTTGCAAAAGCGCTTGTTTTACATACACCTGAAAGCACTGGAAAAAGCTGTGAACAAAGCAGTATTGCAGTATTTAATTATCATACCTTAATATCCCTGACAAAAGCATATCAATCTGAGCTATTCTGAGTATGCGTTTGAGTTTGTATTATGAGCTTGGTCAGGAATGGGAATAAATGACTCAATCTAAATTGTCTTGGCATGTCTTGGAATTGATTTTCAACTTGATAAGTTAGTCCGACTAGTGCAGCTGACGCAACTTGTGTGTAATTGTTGTTGATGTTTGAAGTTACGCTTGTATGGACATGGATACTTGTCTATTCAATAGGGACAAAGTTCATATGGTCTTGACATGGGATGTAATTTGTATGGTAATACGAGAATGCAGAACGCAATACCATGGGGACACTGTGACGCATGAAATGGGTTGAGCAGGACTGTGTGCAAGGTTCTCTTGGATATTCTTGTCTACATTTTTCGAACCAGATATTTCAGCTGGTAGTCGAAGGCTAGCTAAGTTGCCTCCGTGATAGAAACCATCTCATACTTTATTTCATATGCTTATGAGTACTTAATCTATCAAATCTATCATGCCTATATTAACTTAACTATAAGCAATACTTATAATCTGTACCTTATCTACTCTTCAGCCTATTCATCGAACAACAGAGCTCGGATCAATTGAATGTTGGATGTTGTCGTTTTGGGGACCAGTTTGTAGCCTTGCATAAACTGAGGAGCTGTGAAAAATTGTACTACCACCTCAATCTTGTCGTGATGATTATAAAATACAAAGGCGCAAAATAATCTGTTGTAACTTTTAAGAACTTTAACATAAATAAATCTCCAATAAGTCATTTTACCGCTGATTTGAATTTGTATTTTAAATATGGCGTTAAACAGAATTCAATACAAGATGTTGAATACTGAGAGATGTCATTGCAACAAGCGACACCTCCATCTATTCAAGCTGGTTTTGTTTTCTTGTTGTTCTTGTAATCCAATCATGAAACCAACTTCAACCAACTACGAAACAGTGACATAATGGAATCAAATCGTTCCATACGAACAGCTGTTCCGACTTACGGTAATAGCCTCGAAAGGAGATCATTTCGGCACCAGTATCGTTCGTGATGCGCTCGGCATATTTAAACACACCACTGTACGGATCGTATCGAATACCCAATTGCTGGGGTGCGCTTCGGGAATGAAAAGTGCCTCCGGCTGACATTAGCACTCCATAGATTGTCGCTTTCGTCGATGGCAATCTGGCAATCATAACGTTCATTACTAGCAGCGCTTATGCATGATTGTGACCGTGGTCGTTTTCCAGGGGGAGCTGAGCGTCACTGGTGAGCGTTGAGCGGCAGGCAAAAAAATAAGACATCACGTTCACGCACTTAAAAGTCATAGCCACAGCCAGCCATAGTCTGTGTCGTTAAATTTAAATCATCTTTTCGTTTCTTTCGGCAGCCATTTCGGTTCTGTTTGGTTCGTTCATTCCGGTAAGCTTTAAAAAGATCGATGCTTCAAAAGCTGCACACGTATCGTAAGGATCATTGGGGGAGGGAGTTATTTTGCGAACTACCGATGAATCGTTTAGCGTTTGTTTCAATAACTTTTTCTTCGTTATATATTTTGTTTGAACAAAAACCTTTTTACCTATCCTTTTACCTAGCACACACACACACCGTGCGTTCGCTAGCTGTTTGCAGAAAAGTTTTGGGCATTTGCGTGTTGTAAGTCAAGCATTTCGCCATCTTTTACGTAAACGTAGCACGTAAGTTTGCCTCGAACGGGTGTTTTGCGGAGGCTACGTTAAACAGCAACCGAACGGAAGCGGCTCCGTTTCTCTTTTATGCTGGTAAAACATTACTCCAACCGTAAAGAAAAGCGAACGCCTTCCCGTTCAGGGCAACACGAGCCGGCTGTTTGGATTCGGAATAGGAAAAACATTACGCTCGTAGCATAATACAACCGCCCATCGTCGGCGCCCGCATGCTGGTAATAGCTTGTCAATTTAAGACGCAAGTAAACGTACAGGTTACTAATAATGAAATTCCTTGGAAAAACGAAATTGATGCCGTCGGTGAAAAATGATGCACAATATTTACTTTCGGCGAAACTGCGCCACAACAACTTTTGCGCCACAACATTGGGTTGGAAAATGGCACCCGGAGCACTTCCTTTTTCGGAATCGGGGTTGAGTCGCGTGATGATGTAGCAGGATGAAAGTGAAGGAAAATCAGCAGACTTTCGGTGTTGCATAATGTAACGAAAACAATTGTATAACCGACGAGGCAAACTAAATTTTGCATTAAGATAAAGCAAAGTTTTCCTTAAGGTAAGGTACTGTAAACGTGGACAACATATAAAGCACACGGGCAAAAACGTATAGAAATGCTCGTATACAACCCATCTGTCACATTCAAACATTGATATATCATCGTACGTACACATTGGCAGTGCTGACTCTCCCCGATCGAGCTGATAGTAATTCAAATGTACGGCTGTCTATTGGAATGGAATAATTTATATTTCCCATCGCATCGACGGAGAGCTATCAGGGTACTGCTAGCGCTACGATATTGATGGTTGTTAGTGCTATCACCATCATTCCCCCTGCCAAGACCACCAGAACCACCACCCGAAAGTGTAATGGAAAAAAAGTGTGCGAAAATAGTGAAGCGCGTTATCAAGCGTATGGGTGACACGAGAAGCTGCGAGTACACGGCAGCTTCTTGCTTCGTTCAATGGCGTCATGCTTCATCGCATCCAGCACCAGACCGAAAACATCCAAGCCAAGGTTCTGCTTTCGCAGGTATCACAACTTATCATCTTCAGTGCGAAGTGACTGGTTTCGTATCATGTTTGCAGACGCGTCGTTCGATTCTTGGTACGGTCGATGTTTTCCCACGGCCGTATCGGGTGTCATCGGCTCATCGGCAATGGTACCGGTGCTGCAAAATCTCGGCAAAAGTTATGCATTTTTTACATAATTTGTAATATGCAATGTGACGGGTTCTCATACCGGGGTACCGATACGCTTTTACGTGGGAAAATAGCGCTCAAATATGCGATATCGAGTGTCATGTCGGTGCTGTGCTGTGCGAGGGACACGTTTATTACTGACATGATGTGATTTTCCCTTTAGGGAAGATGAATTACGCAATGAGCTGCTTTTTAGAAGGCAAGTGTTGAAAAGAAGAATCATTTGGAGCAATATTTGGAGAACAAAAATAAACTGTTTTTCACAATCTAAATAAAATGTGGTAAAATGAAATATAGAGAAGAATGCTTACATTTTCTTATGTTTCCTCACCTTCGTTTATTCAATTTCCATCTTTACCTTTAGATCATCAATCGGACTGTGTTGTGAATTTGATTATTTTTTGTTGCTCCAAATTCAATCCAAATATTGGAATATTCATGATCGTTTGCTTACAGTTCCTCAACGATTGATTTCGCTTTTTTGTTGTTGTTGATTATGTGGCGTTTCGCGTAAGTCAGGTGTTTTGGTGCGTGCCAAATTCTACGCGCCGACAAGATGAAGCGTGCAGATGATTATGCATGCCGCTCACGGTAAGCAATAATCTGTTGGAAAATGGTACCGTAACGTGATTCGGACGATGATCACGCACAAACTAATCTTTCCTAGCAAAGCAAAGTCAAAGCAAAGCTCAATTTCAATGATTGATTTGTTGTTGAGAGAATGAAGAATTGGATGAATTTACAGTCGAATGTAACAGGTATGCATTCAAATTTTGTTTTTACGATTTGACTAAGGTATCCACAGGAGATTGGTTAAACCTTTATTCATCCAATGACTTCATAACATTCACAATATTTCTCTCAATGCATCTGTGATCGTTGAAGATTCTTGAAGCTTGTTGAGGATATTGAACGGAATGATGATAAACATGTGAGGTGGCCCGGTGGTATATACGATAGCGGCGCCGGTCTTCACACGGCATAACCGGGTTTCAAATACCGGCGAACCGCCTCCCCGTATATAGAACTGACTATAGAGGTACGGGGAAAAACTAAATCACAGAGAGCTAGCAATAGCAGGCCAAGACCTCACGAGGTTGTAGTACCAAGGAAGAAGAAGAAGAAGATGATGATAAATATGTATATCTTATACAGACCCATGACATTGCACTACAGCTTACAGCTTAAAACACAGCCAGTAAAGTTAGATTTAAGGAAGAATAGGACATTTACTTAATGTTGTATTTCACAGTTGTCCAATATCTGTGGGTAACTCAGATCAATAACAGCAAAAGATCTTCCATAAAGCTTATGTACAGACTGTGTGAAACTATGAGCTGTACCAAGTGTTACCTTCTGGTATATTTATTTTATCTTACTTTCATCCTTCATCCAGACGAAAAAAACAACATAACAAAATAGATTTCTTAAAAACTTAAAGAGTCCGCGACTTGGACTACAACTTGTTGCGACTGTATACGAAAACACAATAAAAGATTCGTCAAACGACCTGTCTTAAAGTATTTTTGAGTTCTTTAATTGTCTAGAAGTAACCAAGTTACAATTTTAGAGCATTAAACAAGTCCTTCATTTGTGTAATCTACCGGGATCAAAGATGTTTATTGAATTTAGAACAGACCTGATTGAGTTGCTGGAAAACTATAGCAATGTGAAATTAACTGATGATATACTGTTGTTATTATTTTGGACAAATTCTTTTGAAAACAGAAGTCGAATATGTGTTACGTACACTGTTTATATGCGCAAAAATTAATTGTGACATTAAGCAGGAAACCTTTACGAAAATGGTGCTCAAAACAGCATGCTACGTAAATATGTTTTGCCCGATGTTGACGAACGAGTAAAATGTTTGCACACATAATCTTTCACAAGTGAGTAAATTTAGGGTCAACCGCAACCACCGCAATACCTGTGCACAGGCCCACCCGTCCCATCCTAACCTTACCCACTGTTTATTAGGTGACCAACAGCGAGTTGTAGTGTTTACGGCGCTCTGTAAACTGTACAGCTGATGGCGGTCCGAACGGCTATGGCAGCCAGTATTATCACATCACACATGTGAATGGAAATCGCTTCCACGAATGGCTGACGTGCTCCATGTCCGGGGTCCACCGGCAATTAATTCCCACAGCGACCAAATTCAACCAGCTGACCAGCTCCGCATGTTCGCTTGAGGTTTTCCCAGTGCGCGCGGTGGTCCTCAAAAACAGATTCCCATCCCATCGAGGGCCAGTTCGAAAGAGCTTCCGAAACAAATGCTTCCACACACACACACACACACAGGGAGAGAGAAAAACCACATTCGAACCAGTCGATGCGCACCAGCAGAAAGGAATCTGTTTTAATTAACATAATCGCATTAAAACAGGTGGGCACACGCTAAGTACATCCACTGGTATGCCATTTTGTGAAGGATCTGGCTGCTCCCCGAAAGCCCGTTGCGGTTGTACCCGGTCGTTCGGTTTGTGCCGAAAAACAAACGATACTCTCGTGCTCTCTCGTTCTCGTGCGGTTGGTTGGACAGCAGATGGGACTTGTTGGAAGCAAATGGTTGTACATAATCTTTTATATGTTGTTGTTGCGTTTTTGTTTCAACGGGGTGGAAAAAAAAAGTTTTTCTTACCCACCTTTCCCCTTTCCGGAAAAATCAAAACCGTTCGATGGTGGAAAAGTTGTTTATTCAACCAAAACTCACCCTCCGAAAAGGGGTTTTGGGTTTTGGTACGGGGTGGGATTGGAAATGAATGTTAAGAATAATATTTTGCCGTTGCTAAAATCATTTCAAAAAGTAGAATATTTAATGTGTTTCGGGTGGTGTTGGTGAGAAAAGTAGGGGCTTGTTTAATGTTTCTTAAATTTTTATGCAAACTAGTAAATATTTTCTTTACGCAGCGCTTTATTTAAGAAAAGGTATGTTATCAACGTTAAAAACAACCAGATTTTTGCTCCAAGCTTTACGAACCGTTTCCTTAATCCTCAATGCTCACATAACTTGGTTCAAGTACGAGCACTTCCTGGAGACAAAAGCGGCTTATCACTGTACGCTACTACTGTTTCAAGGATTTAGCAAGTCTTGTCAAGACTGGCAACAAACAAAAAAACACTTCCTTCTTCCTTCTACCAAGTACTCGTTACTGTCCCCAACTCCTAAACCTTCTTAAAAGCTGAAGCACCGGTTATCTGCTTTCTGAATGTGTCATCCAACTCCTGGCTACCATGGTGCATGTTTTTACGATCCGAGATTTACTTGTTTCATTGTACCGTACGCATCTTGCCTCTCGTTACCACACACACATACTAGCCTGCTTCTCGTTAGCCCCTAGTTTAAGAGCATTAATTTTTGGGGCATGTTTTGTATGCGGGCTTATAAAGTTTCTAGTTTCTGGCAAAACGCTACGATCGATACCTGGAACACCGATTATGATTACGTTGCTACGAATGAGTTTAACGTAAGGCGGAGCATATCGTGTCTTTCGAACGCTCAGAACATCTGTCTGGAGGATGAGAAAAGCTCTCGCTCTTGTTTGGCGCTTTAAATTAAACCGGTATGAACATAATCTTGCCGACTATCGCTCGTACACCACCAACTTACTACGCAATATAGACGCAATCGCACACCGGATGAGTGTTTAAAACTGGAGCAGTAATATTGCCGATACTGAATGCCACCACCCACCAACAGCCACATCGTAAAAACGGTTGGTTGAAATGCACAATAGAAATAAAGCCAGCCGTTCGACATCCTTCAAACATAATCCCGTGCCACTCGCGGCACGAGACAACAGTCGTGCGCGGCAGTAAAGTAAGGCGTTGCACACAATGGATGGTTTACCGCTTCCCAGAGCATCGACAGCGGGTCGTACGAATTGTGCTCGATGCAAAAATACCGCAAAGTGTGTACGGGAAAACTGCATAATCGCGACAAACGCGTCGGGTGCGATGTGTGCGACACCCGGCAGCAGAAAGTTACTCCTTGTTAGCGTGTGACTACAAATTTGAAATGTTGCTCGTCGTGTGATGGTAGGTGTGACACGTAAACATGCTTTCGACGACGCTGTTTGCGGTGATGGTGGTGATGGCTTTAAAGCATCTTCAACCGGGCGGAATAAAATTGTAATTTTCATTGTAATAAGAGATGATACAGTGGAGCACGCTTTGTGCGCTTAAAATTGCACTATTTTAAAACAATTTTCTAACTTCTTCAAATCAAATAAAGCTGTAACTCATCTCGTGACTGTATCTTGTGGTATTCATACCAAAGCATTCAACCGAATATCTCCAATAAATAAATCAACTAAATGGTGTACATCCATCAGCTCCAACCGACTGCTGAGTAGTCCCACTTTGATCTTTGGCTGAATAATTCAATACCGTATCAAGCGTACCATGATCGCTGTTACTTTTTGCTGTTTCGTTGGAAAAAAGCTACTTTATTTTCGACTGCTTTGGAAGTCGGTTTCCAACATTTCAGTTCGATGGATTAGATGTGATTGCGTACAGTGCAGCTGGTGTACGGTGCCGAACCAGCACTTTTCGGTTTCTGCCAGACTTCTCGTTTGATTGATGAACGTGCGGACGGCTAGTGAACCGTGTGTGCCTCCTTTGGCAAATGGAATTTTCCGTCAACCGTTCTGCTCCGGTTGATTTTAATAGTGTTTTTTGGGATGGTTTAGACTGATGTTGGTGAAGAAATTTACGTAAAAGAGTTGTAACTGCTTTGCGTTGTAACCTGTTTTCTAGTTGCATGTTTTTATGACAAAATCTATACCTTATTTAACAATAAAAATGGTATCAAACACACACACACACACACACAAGTTCGACCCATCCCACACGTTCGCGACACTAGTCGTGCATAAATAATTATGATTTAATTAAATCTCGTCCGACTCGCTGTCTAGCTTCGGGTTGTGCAACTGTCACGCCCCGAATTCGCTTTATTTATATTTATGACCCAAAATTTCAAAGTGCAATTGCATGTATGCATCCTAAGTGGCTAAGTAATATCTAGCACAGCACCAGTTCGGTATGTATTCCGGGTCGTCGCTGTCATCGCCCTCTCTCGCTTCTGTGTGGGAAGTTACGCGCCACTGTATCGGAGCCACCGTATCACCGTTCATTTCTGCCCTCTTTGGATGCCGGAAACTTGAACGCAAGAGTCCAATTTCTGTAACTTCGTTCAGTTTGAAGATAAATTAAATTATGCTTCAACCGTTCCGTACGGCCTGATATGGGGACAGCACTACTTGAATGTGTAAGGTGGACCTCTGATCTGGAAATGGGCACAACGATACATGCTTTGAATGGTTAAGGAAGTGGAAAATTGATAAATGGACGCTAATTCTAAGAAATTCTTCTCATGAGAAGGCTCTTTTATTATAGCAACAAGAAAATGGAAGCCGATTTACGATTTAAAGTGAAGTAAACTGTTATTACAAGATGTACACACACGCAATCTAGTTTTACAATTTATGCATCAGATAATCGATGCATAATCCTTCGAACAATCCTTTTCCAAAAACTGTTCACCATGCACCTTCCGAATACCTGATAAGAGAAAGTTATTATTTGCTAGCAACCAAAACTTGAACATACTTCCCAGCATCCACGCTCGATATGACACAATCGTTACACCGATGATAAAACGTGATGCAGCCGGGTTTGCCCGACGCCCGACTTGTAAAGTGAATTAAAACTTTCCATTTTGTTCATTCGCACGTACTGCCATACTTTCGGCCGGATGCAGTGTCGGCAACCAGGTTCAACAACTAATTACAGTTTGATGACTTTTTTGGGGCGGGGCGATGAAAAATTTGTCAAAAATGTCCTTTATCGCTTACACGCGAGCGAGATGCAGCGATTTAAATTATTAGTTCCTGTACTGTTTTGAATGTTTTGTACGCAATTGAATCACATTGTTGTTCGTGCTGATTATCTGACGAGGTTTGTGATGCGTTGTGGAAATTTTTGGGAAAAAGCAAGCTTTAAGAAGAAATTGTCTTCTTAAAAAATTTAAGTTAGATATTAAAGCACACAAAAAAGTGAAACAAACTCCCACAAAAGCTTTATCTGAAATTAATTAAACCTTTTCGTTCTGTTAAAACAGGGTTGCGATAAATAATCCTGGACCGGCGCACTACAATAATGGAAACGGTTTCTTCAGAAAGCTCCAAAAAGGGTGACAAAAAAAGGTAAATTCTACAATGTTTTTCCATCTCTCTGTCTGTGTGTGTACATAGAGCAGGAAACCGACCGAGGTCCATAGAATGTGACCGGCACTATTATAAGACCTATCTTGAAAAATGCAGCAGCCGCAATTTATGAAAGCCCGTGCCAAGGGATTCAGCAAAATTGCTGTAGTAGATACCTGGGAATGAAATTTTTGCACAGTTTTGATTCTAGCCTAAGAAGCTTGTGCTGGCTGTGGAGCGGTTTTCTTTTGCTCTGCTTTCCATTTTATGTGTTTTTATTTATTTCATGCAAGCAATTATGATAATACTGCTTACCTTAAGTACGGCTTACGTTTTTTGCTTTGCACGGGTTCGTGAATGTGTATTACATTAAGTGCGGTTGTTCCATACAGCAGTTGCGTAGTGCAATTTTCCTTACTGAACCATTTCGTAACCAAGGAGCTTAACTTTAAAACATAAGAAAATTTATAAAGAAAAAGGAGAACAAATGCTGGTAAGCTTTAAAAAAGCGCCACCACCATCACATTCTCAATGGAAAACTATTCGTTACAGTTAAAAATACTTCAATACAAAGCAAACGCAATCGCCCCAAAAACCCGTATCACAATAACTTACGTTGGAATGCCACGATGAATAAAATATCACACCGTCCGTTTGTATGTGTGTTTTTGGCACAATGTAGCCAGTCGTCGCCTCTCTTACCGGGTCCCGTTTTGGTGCTACAGCTTCTTACAGCCAGCCCCGGTAAACTAGCGATACAATAAAACGGATACCAAAAAAAAAAAAAATGGTCCAAAACGCCCAACTAGAACCACCCCGGTTTCCGCTGTCCTGTAGTTCGGTCGAGCGTCCCCAAGCGACGATCGATAATTGCAGCTAACTGCCGTTGCGCTTAAACGTGCACAGTTTTGCCAAGTACCCTCGTGTCCTTTAGTGGATCGTATAACTCGCGCCGGTCAGCACACGGTTTGTTGGCGTTCGGTGCTCGCCCCGGCAGGCAACATAAAACATGTTGACTCAACTGTCAAAATCATCACCAGCGAAACCCGGGCCGCGTTTGCCGGGCTGTAATCGTTCCCGGGGGTCTCGTTAGGTGCAGATATTCCCGCACTTGTTTCAAATCGCCGCCAGTTTTGTTGCTTATGTGGGTGGGTGTGTGTGTGTTTGTGTTTTTCGCTTCCTATCTTTATTGTGTGCTTCGCCGTATTTGTGGTGGAGACCTCTTTTTCCTTCGCCATTTATCTGGTGCACTAGAGTGGTGCTCGAGATGAGGTAATGCTCTGTTGGGGTAATGGTTGGGCGGCTGCACGAAATCATTAGACCGTATGATGGAACAGTTTCGCGTTTTAGCGACAGTCGGGGAAAACTATCGGGTCATTATTTTTGTTGAGCGATTGGGCAGAACGCAAACACATTGGACATTGGGTTGTGTTAGTTTGTTTACACTGCTATCAACAAAAGCAGTAGGATTTATAGTTTATTTGGTTTGTATTTTGTGAGGCAAGTGTGAAGGTAGCACTCAATTTTATGTTGAAGTATTAT
Organism: Anopheles maculatus; assembly: GCA_002091835.1. Classification (NCBI taxonomy): domain Eukaryota; kingdom Metazoa; phylum Arthropoda; class Insecta; order Diptera; family Culicidae; genus Anopheles; species Anopheles maculatus. Next base: position 42,050 of record KZ061735.1, on the reverse strand, counting down.
ATAAACCCTAGCGATTAATATTCAACAAAATGTATGACTACATTTCTGTCCTTGTATAGAAAGCGTTATTCGGAAGGCCCGAATTCACCTAACAAAATACATTTTATCACACCGTTTCGGAATAGTTTTCCACCAAGCTAATTGAAATTCGGCTAATTTTGAGCAAATGAATATGTTATGAGAAGCTCACCATACCAAACGCGCACCAGCAATGACAGCAACAGCGCAAACTAATCAAGCAACGAGAACAGGGTTTTGGTTTCATTTTGACAATCTAACACTGGGAAAATTGTGATCAAACACAGCCCAATCTAACGACTAGTATGTGATTTAGATTCATTATACCTTCCGTCTGCAGTACCTGAAACTAATAGGCATCAGTATTCTCAAGCAAAACATGGAAATTTAAAAGCAGCTTTATCAAAATACATGTGTTCCGGACTGTATCAAACTGTGATCTAACAATCCACCATTACTGCAAAAGCTTTCAACGCAAACGGGAAAAGATTCCATCCTTCTCCATAGGGTGACTGCAGAATGGTTAACATAACTTAAAACTGCATAAATCATCTTGACTGTTCCGGCTACAGGTAAAAGCCCGCTGCGTTCCACAGCATTCTTGAGCAGAAAATTATTTCTTATCAACTGCCCTACACACTGCTGTCACAGTAAGAAGTCTGCACACTATCGAAGCGACACAACGAAGGATTTCTTCCTAGCGTCGACTACTACTTCCGGCCACACTATCAAGTGCCGGAATAGGTGAAAGCTTCCGTCGCGAAAACTGAAAATGGAACTCACCATCACCAATGTAGGACCGAGGACGTACCTACCTGAACTGGGTCGTCTAGGTTTTTGTCTCGCTCGCACATACTCACCCTGCCTTGAGTTACTGTTGCTGCTGCTTCTGCTGGGACAGTTGCGGTACACTTCTGCCGCTTCTAATCTTGAACGGAAATGTGGCACTATTTCATATCCTGGTAAGCTGACAATTTGCGCTCTCTGTGTCCTATGTTTTGCATATGGATGAAGGAAAGTTCTTGTTCGTTTTTTTTTTGTTCCTGTGTTCCTGGGTATGTGAGTGCATCTGCTGCATATTAACACCGACATTTGCACAAACGGATGACTTTTGCTTTGTGGCTGAGGGGTTGAATGAAAGTGACGCATTAGATGGCGTGGGACTGACATCATGTATCTTTATTTTCTGATTCAATAAACGCATCAATTTACATAGAGTTTTGATGAACAGACAGCTGGTGTATGAAGTTAACTGACACAGTTTGGGAATCTCGTACAATAGGGATTAATAGCTTTAGGAAAATATGGCTCATTAAGCTGTATTAACAACAAGCCATGTAAAATTTCCTCTTTATTATTCCAAAGTTATGTGGGCTTACATATTCAATGAAAGTTTCACACTGTTTTCATATCGTTAAATATACTCTGGATGTCCTAGAAGTACTTATTGATTTGTACATTTTACATGAGAATTACATTCATTTAAACTTTGATCATAAAATATTGAATGGTTTCTCTAGTTGTGTATAGCATCTCTTGTCACAGTGTGATGATTACATTTGGGATTGAAACTAGAGTTGATGTAAGATCTAAATTCAATTCGAGCTTAACATTTGGATGTGGCAGTGCAAACGGTTTATGTAAAACAAATCATACATCTGCCCAGTTTGCGCAAAAGCCTCCCTAACACCCATGGCTGCAAATAATGCCTTTTTTGTACGGACAGAGTTTTCATAAGGGCCGACAAAGTCATCATTTTATCATTTTGCTTTTATGGCCATTGCCACTCGTGCGGAAAATCATTTCAATTGTGAAACTTTTTGCTCCATTTAGTCTTGTTTATGGTGCGTGCGCTTATGGAGCTCGCGTTGATGGTTTTACGAATGAAACAAAGCAAAAGAATTGGAAGTACCTCAAATATTCTGACGAATGATGTGACAGATGTTCTCAACAAATATTTTATACATAAAAATCTGATAGAAAAAAAGCATTTTACATTTCCTAGCTACACATTGTGCTTCGTTAAAATATACACAATTAAACTGTAACCCAATTAGTCAGTATCGTATGCGGCAGCTAGTCATTTTTCCTGCACATTCAAATTTATCATCCTCCTCCCGAGACCAATTAATTGCTCCCGGGGCCCAAACACCGGAAGCAAACAAACCGACACTTACACTTAAAACCCATCGGCAGGAAAGGTAACAATCCATCATCGGCACCATGTGTCACTGTCAGCTCGCATCTGCGTCCATCGCTGCGGTTTGTTGTGACGGTACCGGTCGCTGTCACAAGTCAGTCTGCTTTTGCTTTCTTACCTTACCGTCCGGCCTGTTTTGATGGATGAGATTAGATGGGAGAAGAATGTAAGGCGTAAATATTATGTTTCTTTCCTACGCTATAAAGCTCGTGAACGTTTGCTGCGTGCTGCGGGGAATGTGACATCTCGTTAACCTTTTAAGCTCATCTTTAAGTTTGTTTCTTAGTTGCGTTAGGTCTCATGAAGAGCGTGCTTAATCTGGGTTGTTTTTCTTTACTTTTCTATTCTTGTACTCAGTTACTTTCTTTGTCTAGTTTTCCTTAATATTTTTTGTATGTTTTATATCAATTTCTATTTTCCGAGAAGCTTTTTCGCAAATGATACAGCTAAGCCCGCGAAATTGATGCCCCCCATTTATTCCATCGAATCCAAGCTCGAGAGATGTGTCAAAAACACAGTGTTACTTTCTGGTAATTTGCCAAATGTGTTGATGTTTTTCGTACTGTTGATTCTACTAAGGGTTATGGTCTCACGATTTATGATACATCACATATTCGCCACATTCTACAAACAATCGTCCAAATGGACGCATATTTGTGTTGATAAACCGTCAAAGCAGAAGCCAACAAAAAACTAGAACCTCGTCGTACATTAACCATCGCAACGTGGGTTTTTTTTCCTTAGCATATTCGATGAAAAAGCAAATCAATCGCATTAAATCCCTTTTCCATCCCCGTAGCCATTGGCGCTTGGGCACAGGATAAATCGATCCGTTTAGCCGCATTTCCGTGCGTGAGTGTCTTCGCAGCGAGACAAGATGGCATCAAAACCTCAGATCGCCTGCGTTCCAAGTGTTCCATTTCCTGCTCGCTAGCGTTCGCCGCGTGCCTGGAGATAAAGAAAGCACTGGTTATAAATAATTTAGCAAATTCATGCCTATCCATCAGCCTATCCCAACGATCATGAATAATTTATACAAAAGATAAGACCCGATCCCATACGTTTGCCCGTTTGCGATGGTGAGAAGCTGACGGTAAGATAACGTTCCCCACACATTGCAACCGTTCGGGTCTGACCTAACCTAAACCTTTAACGGAAAGTTAAGGTCAATGGAGCCCATTTGCCATTCGGGTTTGGCTGGAGTACAGGCGTTGGGCCTTTGTTGGTGAATTATTGCTGACACATTGTCCGGGCGGTTGAAATCTTCATTTGTTGCACAACGGCAACGGCTGGCAAAGCAAGCGCACAAACAATCGGGTATCGAATCGAGACCGATCAGCTGATTTTCTTTATAGCTGCCAGGAGAAAGAGATAGCCAGAGGTTCGGTTTTAAGAGAGAGAGCTTTCAGTAAGGAGTTTCTTTGCCGAGCTTGCAGCTTCGGAGCTTTCTGTTGGTGGCAAGTTTCCCTTGACTCGTTTCGTAAGGGGAAAGATAAGATTACTAAGAACTTTGTGGAAGAGAAATTAACGCTTTTCGATTAAGGTTTAAGAAGATTTAACTAGAAAGTTTAATTACAAATTTAAAAAAGAACATAAATCACCTTCAAAATATCCGCTATATCATCTCTTTACATCCGGTCGACGATTGGAAGCACGATTCCGCAGCACCATTTGTTTGCATCCATGTAATGTCTGTCAAGCCGTCAGGAGATGATATTGGCCGTGTTCCAGTTTTGCTGATGCTGCTACTGCTGGTACATTTGTTTCAATTTCCGGCTCACGGTACGTATCATCGTCTCCTCCGTCTGTGTACTGTACAGGATCAGGAGGTCAGTTAATTGCTTCGCGTAAATTTCCATGCAAACATCGTATCTGATTGCGTATTCGTAGAACGTTCGGTTTGCGCCCTTGTTCATGGTAAAGTTGAGTGGTGGCTCTTCAAACAATAGGCTACACATTGTTGACTATTTCCGTTGGTAGCAACCAGGATAGACGTCCCGGTTCAAAATGAATTCTGTAGGGATATTCGATCCACTGATCACTAAGCTTTGTTGACAGATTGTCGCTGTATCGATGGTTCAATAGTTGCATGACATATTTTACTAAAATAAACTGCTTATACTAAGGATAAGTTTTCTACTGTGTTATAAAAAACATACAAAATTAACTCCATTCCCGCATTTCTTCGCACTGCAAGCAGCGGCAAGAAGCAAAGATCCATTCCTCAAGACCAACAACAGCCATGATAATTATCCCATAAATAAACACTTTTTCTTTCAGCGCGCTGGTAAGCGCTAAATAAACTATTTTCATTGAAAATTCTAAGACCCTTCTTTTGTCTTCTCTTTACCTCTTACTTTCTCCTTCATCCTACACACACACATCCCAAGGTTTTCTGCTGGCAGTGTGTAAAAACCACTTACGGTTCCCGAAAAACCCACCGGATAGGGTACCGCGGACCAGGAACATGTGGTTCTTTATATCCGTTCCGTTCCGTAGTCCGCCCTCGATTCGCGCTGGCTTTTGTTTTGAATTTCGCCATTAGTTCCTCCCGGCCGAGCATCTTTCGTTCGTTCGTTCGCTGCTGCTTCGCCACAGACCAGGGCGCTAGGTGGCCCGGCAACATACAAGTTGTACATAATGGATAAAGTTTTATCGTCTTTCACTGTACGCCAGTTCCGTACCGTGTGTTCCGCGCCCTGAAGATGCTGCCAGCAGAATAGATAGAGCATCCATTCGGGAGCTTCGAACGCGCCGAGTCCTAGCGTACTGGGAGAAAAGCACACATACACACACAGCGAGAAAGGAAACCATTACCACCCAAAATATTTCCGTCGGACGTCCAATGGCTGGGTAGAAGAACCACGGACGTCCAGGGCCAACGGACGGTCAGACTGAACACTGTGCTGCCAAAGTTCCATAGCGTCGCCGACCCTTCCTGAGCCGCTGCAGCACAATGATGTACGTGTGCCTGCAGTGATTGCGTTTGCCGAGAATGAATATAAATATGATACGGCCGTGCCATAACTTGGTGCGATGCAGTAAAAGTCAGCATAACTCATTTATCACGTGTAATATTTTCAACAGCAGTATTAACGCTGCAAATGTTATAATTTTTATGAACCATTTTGTAGCTGTAAGCTAATATTGGCACGCCAGAACAGTGCAATAGTTTTGGAGCGAGCGAGAAACTCGTATTAAATAACGTAATGTCGGATGTGTTAGCACCGCTTCGGGCCAAAGTGATGGAAGATGATTGATTAAATAGATAACTTCAATACAGGCAGGATTAATTGACTCCGTACGTCAATGCGTTGATCGATTGGCGCCCTAATGTATGCAGACGTCTTAACATTTTCGGGGAACAATTCCCAGCTACAAAATAATGGCTCGTTTTATGATTGACTGTTTCGGGAATTAAATCAATTATCTTGAGAGACTGTTGTCCCAGTTTTGAAGCGTGCCCCTTGCCTAATATAAAGCGTGTTCACTCGTTACATGCGCGTAATCTTTCTTGCTGGCTGGGCACACGCAATAACACACTGCAGGGCACTAATCTTTTCCTAATTAAATTAAAGTTATGCAATAAATCGTCCCATCATGTAGTTCCATCCCATTAATTTCTATTTAAGCTACTCACGGTTGCGTCGCCTGTCTTTTGCGGTCTTTCCACCGAGAGCGGATGCACCCGGTAGTACCCAGATATTTCAAGTGTGTCGCAAATTTCCGCTTTACCACAGGCGTAACAGCAATACAGCGCCTCGGTACTACCGCCGCTCGTGTAATAAGGCTGGGTTCGCTTCGCTGATGGTAATGAAAGTACACCATGTACACAAACGCACACACGGAATGTAGCTGCAAAATGCGCCTTGCAAAAGGCCAGTCGACGATGGCGCAACGCAACATACATAGTATGGCAAATGAAAATTAATATCGGTGTCCTTGTGTGGTGTTTGCTTTGCTGGATACTGGGAAGCCGATGACTTGTGCGACCTTTGGTGATTCACTGGAAAGGGATGCAATCGTGTCGTACTGGTAATAACTAGCCACGTGTTAGTTACAACCATGCTGGAACTGTGGATTACACCAGTGATAATGTTGTTTAACTAGTTCTCTTTTCGTGGAAATTTATGCATAAAAGCATTAGCAAATCCTTAAGTTAATGCAGTGTATGTTTCAGTTTATTTTCCATCTCTTTTTTTGTTGTTGCTATCATACCCTATCATCCGGTCAAGAAAAAGGTTTTCGTGCCAGAAAACATCGGTATAAATAACAATCTCAAAGTTTTCGACAAAACTCGTACATTCGCCGGCTTGTGCTTACAGTTTTCTTCCATTAACCAATATCAAACCTGATGGGTTAACCCGACTGTCCCTTTCATTGGTTTCTACTCAATTGAATATCCACCCTCTCGTCTGATGACTTCGAGAAAGGGTGGCCGAAGCACCGAACAAGGAACAAAAAATAACAACTCATCATTACGAACAATTATTCGTCCCATGTTTTGGAGTTTCGTCGGTGAAGAAAGCCGGTTTGTAACATAAAAAAACCCATACACTGTTTTGTCTGTTTCCAGCACCGATACAACCACAACGAACTCGTTCTGCCCTCAAAGTTCGCCACCAGCCGACCAACTTTGGCCGTAAATCTAAACGACACAGAAAAGCGATATTCTGCTCCCAGCAACGTGCAAAGTAAATCTAAATTAACGAAGGTGAGTGGCAAAGCCGGCCGGATACTGAGACATCCACGCCCCCAAAACCACGACCAGAATTTCATCACAATCAAATGGATGGTTGACGTTACGGGCTGGCCCCGGGGTTTTCCTGCCGACACCGTAAGACATTTTGATTCCGCTAACAGGTCACTAATACAATCAATAAATCACCACGGAAACTTTAACCGTTGACATGTGGTGGGAAAGTTTGCAGTAAATAAACTCAACGCACAACGCCGTCTGGAGTGGCATTGGTTTCATTTTGTTCTTTTTTTCCGCTCCGCGTTTGTTGATGTGTTTCTAGCTGGAAGTGTAAGAATAGTCTTAAATATCCTGCTGATGGGAAAAAGGAAAATTATTAAATAACTTCGTGACCGTTTGTTTTTAGTTGTTGTTGTGAGATATAACCGTTGGTTTGTGGTTTGTTGATCTTTCACTTCACCGGAAAGCTCGCTGCTTTAGCTTGGTTCTTCTTTGAAAGATAATGAAAGAGAATGAAAGATAATGAGAGAGAAAGAGAAAAAACGTAAGAGATAGAATAAGAGAAAACGTTAGAGAAGGAACGAGAAAGAATGAGAGAAAATGAGAAAGAATGGGCGAGAGAATGAAAGCGAATGTGAGAGAATATGAGATAAAATGAGAGAAAATGAAAGAGAGTAAGAGAGAATAAGAGAGAAGAAGAGAGAATGAGAGAGAATGAAAAAAACTGAGAAAGAATTTTAACGAATAAACGAGAATGAGAGAGAATGAGAGAGCATGAGAAAGAATGAGCGAGAATGAAGGAGAAAGTGAGAGAAAATGCGAAAGAAACTGCGAAAAAATGAGAGCAAAGCAGAGAGAATGAGCATAAATGAGAGAAAAAAAAGAATTAGAGCGAATGAGAGAGAATGAGAAACATTCACGAAAAAATGCACGAAAGTACAAAAAAAATGGGGCTCGAAAAATGTCACATGGGAATTTTTTAATATTCACGAAAACATAGACGAAAACATTCACGAAAGTACGAAAAAAATGGGGATCACCTGGGTTTTATTAACATTTACGAAAACATTAACGAAAATATGCACGAAAGTACGAAAAAATGGGGTAAGAAAAATGCCACATGGGCCATTCTCTCTCATTCTCTCTCATTCTCTCTCAATCCCTCTGATTCTCTTGTGACAAGTCTCTCCGACAAATGTGCCGGATAGATTTATCGTCGAGTTTGTGCCTTAGTTCAAAGAAGTTCAGTGATGGGCTGTTTTCTCGCCCATTCATATTTTATTCGGATCAATTTTATCAAATTTTTCATGTGAAATTGTTGATGAATTCCAACAGATAATGTTTGAATTATAGAACATTCATTAACACCATAACTACATTTCCGATCAATTTCTGATTGCATGACACCATTCCACAAAATATCTCTAACTTACAGAACAACGATAAGTCAAAGGAAAACTTAATTACATCCTTCGCTTCTTTTTTTTTTGCTATCCCACTGAACAAATGTGCCAGAGCTTCCAAACTAACGAATGTTGCACCGCTGACTTCGAAACCTCCAGGCAAACTAACCGGAACTGCATCATTCGGCCATTTTATTACATTCGCTCGATACTTCGGTTGTGCAGCGATGTCCTTTTGCTTACCGCTCACTGCTGTCGATGCATTTTTATGGACTATCGGACCATCTTCATGGCATTCGGTACCGTTTTGTCTTTATTTCTCTTTCTCGCGAGTTTCCTTCTCGCGGTAGATAACTTCATCTTTACATCCGATAGCAACGTAATTCACCGCTCAATGAAACCGGTGCAGTTGCAATTGAGTTTTTCGATTTTATAGAGTTTGAAAGGATGGTGTGATGGTGCAATTTCGTTTTTGGAGAATAAAACAGACTGGTGTAAAGAAGAAAAGTGTGACAAAAATAACGATGTGGCTGGGGTAAATAATTCAAATAGCATGTACATTGCAGATTTTTATAGTATACTTTTAGTTTATAAAACACATTTATTTGAAGTTTTGGCGAGTATTTTGAACAATCATCTACAATGTGTTTGAAATAAACATCGATACCATATTATAAACCTTGCAACAATTTAACAAAGAAAACATTCTTCCTTGTTGGTTCAAACGCAACTCACCACAAACCATATTGTGCGTTTCCATCCATTTTCATCCTGCTTACGCTGGGTGAAGCCTTATTTATGTGCCATTTCACCGGCTCCGGCACACTCGTCTGCTAAACGAAGAAGAATCCTTCTATTACTCACATTTCAGCCCTTTTCTCAGCCCTGTCACACTAAAGATGCATTTGCATTTTTATAAGCAGCAGCAGCAGCAGCTTCCACCTCGATGTGCTTCCGCCCGAGATGCACCATTTTCTCAGCCGGTTGCGTTTGATTTCTTTCCCTCCCCCCTGTTTTCTTGGTCCTGTTTTCCTGGCCGAGTATTCCAAGAAGCTTAAAGTTATATTTTCCTACAGCTTCCCCAGTGAACCGCGACACAAAGGCACAAGAAAAGGCGGTTGCTGGTGTTTGTGGTTTTCGTTGCCTCAGGGTCGCCTAATAGTGTGACGGTGCTAGATGCTGAAGGGGGCAGCAAAGCTGGAAAGGCAACAAACTGGGAAAGGATTCCCTGCCGCCAACATTTGCTTTTGATGCAGTAAGTTGGTCATCCTGGCATCCGAGCAGTGTATGGCTTTTTCATGGTCGCGCATAGAAATGTTGGGAGCCGGATGGTTTTCTTGGTGGCCAGCTATCACGCTACCACATGAGAGTGTGTGTGTGACGATATTTTTATCATTACTGGGGCCATATTTTTTCGTCGTAAAATATTATTATAGCGCATAAACATGGCTATATTTCCTTTTCAGTGGCGTGGTGGCTTCCATTATCTAGCGTGCCACTACTTGCTGTACGGTACGGAAAGAAGTAAAAGAGGGATTCGGGGCTGAGTACCAGTTGAAGGTTACGCCTGGAGTGGCTTTAGTTTCGCTTTGATAATTTTAATGTTGATTTTCTTGTGTGAGTTTCTCAAGAAGACTTTTTTGGGGTGTGCTACTTGTTGAGAAATTCTAGAATGTCGATTAGAAGGCGATAGTTATACAGTTTCGGGTGTAGTTAATAATAAAAGCACCATTTTGAAGACTCCATTAAATGTGAATATTCAAACATTAAAATTTATTTAACCTCTCAAGAGCACAAACTATCACTAAATGTTGCATTATTCCAGTTGAACTGAAGCAAAGCGCTACCAAATACAGACTTCAATAGTCATCAAACTCTTTCAAAAGCTGCACAAGCATCCTTTCAACAATAACTCTCGACTGAATGCGCTATTGAATGACTGTAACACACAACGCAACATCCATCGCAGTTTTCTTCTCCTCAATAAGCATATATATGGCACAGCTTTTCTAGCGCCAATAATGCAATAGGAATCGCTGAATACCGGAGCATGATTTCATCAAATCATTGAACCATTTTCTCTGCCTTCACCAACCCACTTCCCGGTGCACTTCACAACCCGTTGGCTTTCGAAACTTTGTGAAGTATGCCGGAATCGTCTCGCACAAAAGTCAGCCTTACGCTTTAATAAAACCCGAACAATTCCACACGCCGGTAATCGATCAGGTGCAGTTGCCAAACTATTGTACACCGTCGATACTAGCGGGTTCGATACTGGGCTGGCACGATCGAGCGCCGCTTCTTCCCGGTTGCTTTTGTGAAATTGGAATTTCATTCACTGTCAGTTGCGGATATTTTATTGATGCGACGTCCAACGCGACACGGCAAAACGTTTTATTGTGTAGCGAGCGCGCGTCGTTTGCCCGGGAAGAAACGTGCGAATGGTAAGCGTCGTGGTGGTGGGTCGGTTAAAATTGGAGCAAAACTTTTTTCCCCCCCGCGACTTTGTGCGAAGGCACACCACGTTCGTGGCGAACAAAAGTATAGAACCAGCAGGAACACATTCAGGAGCTGTTTTTCGTAGCATAGATTTCCGCGCTGCTTTTTTTTTTTTTGGTACCCTCACAAGTTCCTTGGAGTTTGCTTTCGGTGTCGTCTTTTTTCAATTACTATGCAAATTTTTGCTCGATACATCGGGATCCACCTATTTTCCAATCCGCAGCGACTCTATCATTTTGCGTTTGCCTTTGCGCGGGACACGGGACATAAAATTCGATTGGGATGCGTTTTTTTTTGCTTTTATTTTGACATTCTTTTGCTGTATATAATTTTTTTGCCTTGTATTTGGATGATGTTTCGCTGGAATTGCTGGAGTTTGCAGGAAGCTGTGCCCTGGCAGGAACGGTTTAGCTGTTGATGTTACCTTCAGACGGAACTGATGCGTGCTGATGTGCTACGAGGTGTGTAATTTACTTGCGGAACAGATTATCATCTTGCACCATGTTGAAGGTGGCTGGTTTTTGTCCCTCGGCTCGTGTAAACCACCCCTAGCATGTTGTCTATTTTCTTGCCGGTTTGCATTAATTTGCAGCGAAAATGTTTCTTTTTATCAGTTTTACTCACACGTCAGAGAGTTTTAAAATAAAATTGAGGATTAAAGCTGTAATCTCGCAAACGAAACGTAGTAAAACTAAGCATGGCTTGAAGAAGAATCATTTCTTGTGAAGAAAATTTTGTATTTCTCACTTCCGGTACTTACTGCCAAAGTTTTCACCTTGTTTTCCTCGAGATTTCGGTCTGTTCTTGGTAGTTTTTAACTATTTTAAAAGGTATCCATCGCAGTCTGAAGTGTGTGAGAGCAGATATTCAAGACTTTATGAACGCATTTCTACGACGAGAAAAAGCTCATGTAATATTACAAAACCGAAAGCTGGAGAGAGCGTAAGCTTCACGAAGACAAAGTTGACAACGAGCGTTTGCACCGACCACTAGAAAAACGATCCTGATTTAAAGATCTGCAACGCAGATAACGAGAATTCATGTAAGAAAAGCGTCACAAGGAAGTTAGCTACAACAAAAAACACAAACTTTCCACTTGCACTTTTATGTGCATTTCACTGAAGAAACACAAATCGGATACAGTTCACACTTCCTGAACTTTAGCTAATATTTTCCACGCAACCACGGCTGCACTGTAAGCTACTTGTATGAGGGAAAAACGTTGCTGCACATTCGGGTTTACTGAGGTTTGGCTAGATCACGGAAGGAAACTTTTCCTCCTCAGCAATAGAGTGAAATGGTGGTGTTGGTGTCACAAAAAGCGTCATCCCATCTGGTTCCGTAAGCAAGCTAATGATAATTTGATGCTGAACGTCCGGAAAAAGGTTTCAGGCGAATAAAGTTTTGTATCCACATATTGTTTTGTCCACATTTTGGTTCGGTAGTTAAGTCAGATGGCGTGTGTTTTTGTCTCACTTGTTTATAGGATTACTGGAACTACAAATTCGCTCAAATGAAGACAAATGAGTAGAAGAAACGATTCCTCTTAACATACATCATCAATAATTGTCACCTGTTTCTGGTTGAATTTGAGGAATAATGATCCATTTTTTCGCTTAGAAGCTGCCATTCCTTGTTTACGTAAGAAATATGGTTAAATCGATTTAATTTCCTAAGAATAAATGAGATTTGTTACTTTGTTCAACGAAACCGGGTAAAACATTCCATCCCACGATGCTTATTGACAGCTTTCTTTTACCTTAAATTATTACCCCACATAAGTCATTTCCCAACAAAAACAAAAAAAAAATTGCACCTAATTTTGCAAGCTTTTCACAGCGGTCCCACACCATGTGCATACAGGCACGTTCTACATATTTATTACCCACGCCAAACTCAATATATCTCTAAGCCGGGAAATAACAACACCCACCCGGCCAATTGTAACCGATTCGATAGCATTTTCGTGTTTGTTACCGTCGAACAATTGATCTTCGTTTATTGCATTACGCGCGGCAGTGCACCGAATTCTAGAACCGGATCAAATGACCAGCCACTGTTTCCCCATTTTCCCCTTCGTCGGTGGGGGATGATTTTTAGTGCCTGGTTACGATTGTTCGATGCACGTAAAACATCAGCTGCGCTGTGCGCTGAAACGGGTTTTATCGGGAAGCTTTCCCGGATCGGGCCAGTACGGTGCGATTTATGGGCCGAACGTATTGCAATTGCTCATTGGCACGCGACTTTCTAGTCGACCCGCTCCCCCAAAATGTAATTTTCCCTTCGCAACGGCACAAAATGGGCGAGCTTAACCGTTTGCGAATGGCGGTGTCCGAAAATACGCTTCTATTAAAACAACGTTGCCGTTCGTAGATAGACTATAAAAGCCAATTTAACATTCCCGATCGTAGTCGAAACTGTGGCTAGATGTTCGGATAACGGAAGCGATAAGAAACAAGGAATGCTTATCGATAAATCTGCTTTTATGCAACGGGGACAATCTATCATAAACAAGTGTATTGTGAGGTTTATGGGTTGGGTTGTAGCTGTTAAAATTATATCTGATGTAAGCTGTTACGATAGGGATTGATTTTGTTTTGATTTCTATTTACATAAAAGACCAGTTTAATTTAATATAATTGTCATCATTAAACCATCTAACAATAATCATGATGAAGGTTCAATATGAAACAGTAAATTATTTATACTTTTATTATAATTGTGTCTTCAAAATTAATTTATATTCTACAACATTTCGAGCTTCGGAATTCGAACTACTATTTTCCATAAGCGACCATTTAGAGCCCATTTAGCAAGAAATACAACTTTACACAATATTTATCACATAGGGTATCAAACGCTAGATTGTGTGTGTGTTTGTTAAAAACTTTTCCAATTGCTGGCAAGCATTTTGAATATTCAAGCAATTTGGCAACATCAGTACCATAATAAAGAAACAATAACAAATGGCTTGATAACAGCACCGTTCAGCATTCCTAGCGAAGGAAATGTATGCTACTTGTAACAGCAGTGTTACAAATGTTTGTTGGAAATAAAGTTTTGCCCCACAACCAACTGAAAGGAGCGAGTAAACTCATCAATCTGTTTTCGGCGACACATAAATAAAAAGGTAATTCGAGTTTCCCGCAACATTTCGCCATTTCACGAACATAAAGCAATTTTATTCTTTTCTTGTTTATTTTTAGAGGATTATGCTTTAATTTTACAAAAAAAAGGATTGAAGTTTACGTTGCTTTAGATAATAAAATATGTTTAAAAACACCCAGACATCTCGTTTATAAAAGTTTGAAGAGTCCTCATGCCGTTTACGTTACGTATTCCAACATCACTAGCAGTTACAGCATTGGTCATCCGTTAAACCATTAAAGCAACGAGCCATCAGCTGCAATTCGATAAAATGTACCACCGGGCAATAAATTCGCTCTTTACTACTCCTCAGTTACGTGTTGCACGTGTTAAAAAGTGGCAAACATGTTAAGCTCCAAACTCGACTCAACATACAGGCGCTACCTCTACAATGACCGGCTCTGAAGTGCAGCTAAGTGCAGATTTGGCACTGCAAGTTTTGCTGTGCTTTGTCTGCTTATCCTGACGGGCAGGAAACTATGCTGGATTACTGCAGCTGTTGAAACTAACTATCGTTTACGGAATACACAAATCGCCATCAAGCTCCACCATTGCTCTATTGTAGAGTGAGCGATAACGTGCGGGCTTTTTGTGCTTGGAAAAATCCTAATGCAGTATTCTTTTTTAATCTCAAGAGACCGATTGAGTACCAAAAGCACCGAAGAAAAGCAGAACCGAACCGAAACACTCTGATTGTGCAAGAAACAAAAAATGGAGCGTGTACACAAAAACTTTACCTGTAAACTAAATCTCGCTTCCATCCTTGCTTCACTGCTTCAGGTCGAAGCTCAAGCAAAGTTAAAGAACATTTATTAGTCCCTTGTGTGATTGATGTTCACTGGGAAGCGATGAGCATCAGCGCCCGGATTTGTAGATAAGTTTAAAGTGAGCTAAATTTGTTGGTAAAGTCCAGCGTGGGATTCGAGGAGAACTATAAAAAGCTGATAAACTGTGTACTAAGAAAGGTGGAAGAAAAATAAAGAGATTAAAGTCTAACTCAAGAGTATAAAAAGGGTAACAAATTTCACACTAAGGATAAACTAAGAGGCACAAAACATTCAGAGTTCTAATCAACACATACGCAATACGCAATGAGTGCCCTAGTATTATCGTTCTCAGTGTCTGACATTGCAACGGCCACTGTACAAAACTGGAAGCGAAGCCACACAAGGTAGCGATGTTCCTGCGTCATCAACTGTCAAAGCAGAAGGTGCCGGAATTGGTTTTCGTTTCCGCACAACATGGGAAAACACGCGGCCTCGGTACAATCGGCCCGATGTTTGTCCTTCTGCTTGCTCCGGATGTTTGAGCGGCCATAGAACGACAACACTGCTGGTGGATGGAACATTGGAACACGAGTTGTCGTGTGGCACATGTTACTACGCTGCCTGGGAACGTTGGATTAGCGTCCAACCCCAAAACGCCATGATGCATTTTCTGCAGTTTCCAGTACCAGCCGACGACCGGCGCAGTCAACCGGCGAATACTGCATTTGTACGATTCATGAAAATGGGTTCGATGACCACAAAGTTTTACGAAACCTCCCCCGTGGGAACGGCTGATGCATCGGCGAGTCTACTCTGGACCATGTCCGCGACCGAGGTATTGTAGATCAAATTACCAAATCTCGGACAAACGATAGATCATGCTGCACATCCCAGCCTCGTCACCTGTGCGGACCATCCTTTTCTGAAGCGCTAGAGCCACAAATGGACTGTCTGTCGAGGGAGTTGTTTCAATGCACTTCTACAGAAAGCTTCTTGCACCGGGTGGACGCCGTGAGCAACGTCCCCGAATCGAATAAAACGATAGTTTGTGCAAGTAGCACCGTGTGGCCATGTCGCACATGATAACGACGGCCCGACCAAAGCCAGAGATACGCGCCGAAACTGGGCGAATAATTAGCAGCACAGCAAATGACTCCACACGGCACGGAAGCTTTGATTCCTTGGAGATTTTCACCGGGCGAGTGTGATTCTCTGCGTCCGCTTCTCGCTGACTTGACGATCTGATGGAGATTATACCACCGATGATGATGATGATGATGCAAGTCCGTTGTCCGAAGCTAGAAGCCGGTGTCTCACGTGTACCATATCTTTCTTCCTCATGGAAACGGAAAGCTCGATAAGGGCACACGGTTAGCATTGGTTAGCACATGCCCTGGCATAAAAAAAGGCTGTAGCCTCTGGCAGGGATAATGGAGCTCGGTGAGATTCAGTCTGGGTTCTCCGTGAATTATGAGCTCCCAGTAGGCCACATCAGGGTTCGAATTTCGCTGACACGGACATATGATATCTATATCCGTATGGAGTCTGGGCGCCACGGACGAAAAAGCTACTAACTCACGATTAATGGTAACTTTAGTTAAAAAATGAGCATGAGTTTCCGTGTTTTGCACTTAGAATTAGTTTTTTTTTCGATTGGAGTAAATAACACAGTTTGCTGAACATTCAAAAAAAGGTTTCAGTTTTATTTTTTATTGCTCACAAGTGTTTAAAATAACGAGATGATTACTCGCTTTTTGGTAAAAG
Source organism: Anopheles maculatus (assembly GCA_002091835.1). Taxonomy (NCBI): domain Eukaryota; kingdom Metazoa; phylum Arthropoda; class Insecta; order Diptera; family Culicidae; genus Anopheles; species Anopheles maculatus. The sequence continues at coordinate 25,553 of KZ061735.1, read as the reverse complement.
CTTATTTGTTCGCTCGTCACTTAAAACCAGGATCTATTCCAACTCTTAAACCTTGTAAGCTAACGTTACAATCCTTATGTTTTGCGTCGGACAACCCTTAATCTGGCTAACGGCACACAAAATGTTCGTCCCGTGCCCCAACCGGCGGGTCGAAAACGTGCAAGCAAGCAGAAGTACGATTTAACGAGGCGTAAAAAGGGAATCCTTTTGATGTTGGAAATTTGAAAATTGCTACGGATATTCAAATATTCGCTAAAAGGAATCCGCGCTGTGGTACGATGCTTTCCGAATTTCCCGCCCTGCGTACCTTTCGCATTTTCCCCAGTGGAACGCGATGCTGCAGTTTCTGCACCCATTAATGGGTGGTCTTTGGTGCGGGCGGTTTTCGATATGCATTTGGTGCAGTATGAATCTCGAGTCTGGATTCAAACTTCGCTTCTCGCACTCTCTCTGTCTCGTTCTCTGTACCGAAGGTTTGAAGCTTTTCCGTTCGCATGAGGAATTTTTGTGAGCAATTTCTTTCACGGAAATACCCACACGAGCAGTTGGTCGGAAGAGGAAAGGCAAAGGTGGATGTATTGTGTGCAGTAGCGGTGGGTTCGAATGCACTTGCATAGGTGATGCATTTTATTCGGCCTGCATATGAGAGTGAAACTATTTCGCCTTTTTTAAAAAACGCTACGTAAATAAATAAAACAGGTGAGTGAGCTCATTTCATCAAGTTCGTCCCCAAAATGCGCCATGTGCAATGCCTTCCTTGACGCTCCCTCCTCCCATCTTCCCCTTCCCATCTCGGTCGCTTTTGTCGCATAACTGTTTCTCCTTCCGAAATGGCAACCAGTATGTGGAAATGTGAGCCAACGGTCGACCCCTGTGAAACGGTGTGTAAATATATGCACAAGCCGCTTATTTCATATTTATTCACCAGGGCCATCGCGATCCGCTCGCTCGCCGTACCGCCCGGCCGCTTTCCACGCATTGAAACAAAACCGGGAGCCACAACCACTGCAGCGGACACTGTTGGATCAATCAACGGCAGCCAGCCAGCCGGGCGGAATCACGTACACCACGAATAGAGCCTTGATCTTTCGGGAAGGTGTGCAAATAAAGGGAAATAAAACCGACTGTACGTGTGCAAATGCGCGAGTGATGAAGGTGTCCGGTGACGGTGTTGCTATTTTAGTACCAAATAAGAGAATGGTGGCTGTGCCATTTGAAGCGAACCCGTTCGGTGGCAATAGTTTTAAGTGAATGGGCGCTTAATTTACCTTACCGTACCTTAGTAGGTTCGTGTGGGTTGGGTGCGTTAGGAGCATAAAACCACATCACAAAGAGATATTAATTAAGATATTTTAGTAGTAGCGCAAAGGTAGCTTAAGTGTATCTGTTAGTTGAGTGATGAAAATGCAGGAGAATGCACAAACAGTGTTTAGTCAGCCTGTATCACTTAACTATCGTTATCAGGAAGTTTATTTCAATTGGACAAGATGGTCCCTAACAAAACTAGATGAGTCCTTTTTATATAGGAATTAGGTAAATAGAGGAACTAACTTGGAACAGCCCGGTGGTGTATGCGATAGAGGCGACAGTCTTTACACGGCAGTACCATGGTTTGAATCCTGTTGGATCGCCTCCCTGACTGCCTAACTATCCAGCTACGGGTGAACCCAAGTCATAGAAAGTTAGAAATAGCAGGCTCAAACCACGAAGTAGTAGCAGGTTGTAGAGCCACAAAAGACGAAGAAGTAGGCGCTAACTTGGAGTCATGATTATGCAAGTTGTAAAGCAGACTGAAACGTGAGGCCGACAGGATTGGATTCAGAATCAATGCAACGAAGACAAAGTACCTGTTTGCCGGAGGCTCTGACTGTGATAGAGCACGACTTAGAAGCAGAGTTGACTTAGTTGACGGCGACGATCTTGAGGTAGTAGAGGAGTTTTGCTACCTTGGCACGATCGTAACTTCGGACAACAACGTAAGCAGCGAAATCCGAAGGCGCATTGTTCAGGGGAATCGTGCCTACTATGGGCTCCACAAACTCCTGCGATCCAGAAGACTCCAACAACGCATGAATTGTGCCATATATCGCACTCTGATACGGCCGGTAGTCCTCTACGGGCACGAATCCTGGGCTATGCTGGCAGAGGACGCCAATGCACTCGCCATTTTCGAACGGCGGGTGCTACGGACTATCTTTGGCGGTGTGTGCGAGCAGGGCGTGTGGAGAAGGAGAATATACCTCTAGCTAGCTGTACCGTTTAGCGCTGCAGACATCCCGACAGTTGCCAAAGTCAGAAGGATACGCTGGTTGGGGCACGTGATGAGAATGCCGGACTCATGTCCTGCCAGGAAGGTGCTCGTCAGCGACCCGTTCGGCACGAGACGTAGTGGAGCACAGACTATAATCTATAACTTCAAAGATATAAGACAATTGTTGAGAATTAAAAAGATTTCAAAAAAAAGTTTAAATTTTCCTAAAACAGTGATTATTGATACAAAAAAATCATAGATAGAATCTTATAAGGTGAAGAATGTTGAAGGTGAAGTACGATAAATACCAATAAAGCGAAGCAATGAATTCTTCAGAAATCGTCCTCTATTCTTAAAAGTAGTGAAATATTCAAGAACGCTTCTACAATATTGGTAATTATCATTGGCTAACGTCATAAACTATTCTTAAGCTTCGTACTGTCATCTCAGATATGTCAGCAAGGTATCAACAACCCTCAACCATGCCGAATAATAAATAGAAAATATAGAATGATAACTCTCGGCAGAAGATACCAACCGTAATCGCAATACATTCAGTTTTTGATTTTAAAATTGTTTATACGATAGAAAATATTTCATTACCTTGCAAATGACCTCACAAACTTTACCTCATGCTAAGTGCTTTTCAGCGTAAACCATTAAACCATTCGCTTACCTGGTCACTCATCACAGTCGGAAAAGTTTTTCCTTGTAGCTTCTTAAACTTTCCTTTCACGGTACCATCAGCGCTTTCAAACAAAACCAGAGCTAAAACCACACTAAGAAACGAACATTGGAGTACACGAACAAGTAAAAAAAAACCAACCCACGTCCACGACTTTTATATTGAACAATATAAATACCCCTACACTGAACCACCTTGCCACGATCAAGGTGAGACGTAAACGTGTCCGTGGAAGAAAAAACACCAACTCCTAAAAGTAAAAAGTTTTGGTAGCTAAACATCGCGTCTGTCGTCGGTAGCGGCGAGAGATCGAGAGATAGGGATCTGGAAAATGACAGCGACACAAACACCTTAAGACACTGCTACTCGTTACGGACAATCTAGCGGTTGTCATTCCGCCATTACCCAAAAAGATTGAAGTATAAGCTTCAGCGCGGCTCGGCTCTTTTCCCTCCCGCTTCCGCTCACGTTCTCCAAACGATAATCAACAAGCAAAAAAAAAAAAATGGAAACAGAAAAGCGAAAAACAAAATGCTTCCCGACAGCAAAATTAGTATCATTGAGCTTCTGGTGGGTTTTTCCACTTCAACTTTCGCGAAAAATATTCCTTTTTGAAAGGCAAGCACGTGTCTCATCATCCGCGAGACGGGAGGGGGGGAGATTTGGGGTGTAGCGCACCTGTGCGTCATTATCATTAGGTGCAAAATTAGAAAATAATTGCTTTTGCTTGTTATTTATTTCGTGAAGACTCACACGCACTCACCCACACAAACACACTCGAGTATTCATCATTAAAAAGCTCCACCGTGCATCGTTAAAAAGCAGCATCAGTTCGGATGTTCGGTTCGCTGACAGGTTGCCTGCCGGACGTACCACCCCGGAAGGCATGAAGTAGCAAATAATGAGTCTCGAACATCTTTATTTGCTACTTGTTTTTAATATTGCCGACTAATGCTCTGGAGGCTTGTCGGACGAGGGCTGCTGCTGAAAGTTGGGCGTAAAGATGATGGATGCAACAAAAATGTTTAACAGATACATGCCCGGGAAAGAACTGTGGCAACAGCAAAAGAAAGAAAGCGACTTCCTGTGTTACCTTCTCTATTACCTTAAGCACATAGGTACTAACTCTTAACGACAATTTACGCGTACGCTCTTTCTAAAGCGCTAATGACAAAGAAGAATACACCATTTAGCACAACGTTTCTCAATTCAATAATCTCACCGTTCAAGATAATAACACTTTATCGAAAGTTATTCTCCTCATTTGACGACCGTTGTCCAGTGTTGAAGATTTCCCAACGCTCTAATACAGCTCGCTGGACATCAGCCCCGTTACAGATAGTCGGCGATCCGATTAAAGGTTACTTCCCAAACGGATAACAATCAAACCTAATAGACCGGTCAATCGACAAAAAAAGAGCGCAAGCAAGACATGACCAGTGACAGGTCGTTCGTAACGACATCGATGCTCCGATAAAGTGAAGACAGCACCGGTAGTACCAAAACATGAAAACATTACCTGCTAATGGTACGCTGTTAACACGGGGGGGGAAAAAGTCCAAACCCCATTTCGACCAATTTCCGCTTTATCTCTACATTCACAATTTCGTGCATTGGTCCGGTTAAGCCCAGCATCAACTCAATTTTGCGTTCCCAGCGTATTATCCACCGCTGGGGATCATGAAAGCGCCGGAAGTGTTTTTTTTCCCCAGTGCTTTCCATGGCCCATCGTTCTGTGTGTGGCACGTGCGAGTTAAACCGCCTACGGACACGGTTAACACCCGGACCCGGAACTACGGATCACATCCCTAATGATTTCGATATCCAATCCCAATAAATTCTGCGTTTATAACCTCCATCAATCGTGGCATCGTCGGGCGCCCGAGAACACTTTCTCGGATGAACGGGCGCCGTGCGAAACGGAATGGCTGCGCCCGCTATCAGACAATTTGGATCTTTCGTGTTGGCATACGGTGGTGGCCTCTAGTGCTGGGTCTGCTGGAGCTTAACCTCACAGAATACACGAAATAATCGTGCCGTGCGATAAGCGTAACCCGAAGTGGTCGAACTAGCTTGATGCTTAATAAATTACAAAACTTGCTAACTGATCAATCCATTAGCTAATTTTTCCTGGTGAAATCGTGCCGGGGGTTTGCGGGAAGATAATCTTAAAGGTTGAGTCAAGGAATTGGCAAGATGTTTTCGTACGCTTACGCTTGAGCTGTTACAGGTTTTCATCTTTAAGACTGCGGGTTTGTGGGTTCTCATAAGCTTAAAAGCTACATTAACCTATCAACCACAAACTGATTGTAAAACGGTCACGAAGAAAGAGCGAGAGAAAGCAAGATTGGAAGTACTGTAATAGCTTTTACACGCAGGTGTTCAAGGTTTTAGAATTATTTTACGGCTGCCAACAGTACACAAAAAAAAAGAGCCCGCCATAAATCAAACCATTTCCAATGCTCCCGGATTCGTTCGCTCGCTCGCCAGCAGCAGGTGTGTTGCCTCCGTTATCGGTTAACCGCAACTGTGCTCTCCGGTCAACCGGCGACCGTGTGGCTTGATTTTACACCACCACCAGAAAAAGTGTTCCCCGCTCAGACTTCCATTAGCTCCGGTACGATTTTTGATGTGTCGATGTGCTCTTTTTTAACGGCACAAAACACTGAAGCTAGCTTTTTTCCACCAGCTCAAAGTTATACGCCTGTGGTACAACGCGTAATTGAAACGTTCGCGCGTGTGTTAATGATGAAAGCCTGGTCCAGATAAATGGAGTACAGATTCCAAAACGAGCTTCCTTTTGTAGCGCTTTTAATCGATTCCCGGCTAATGCTGTCCGATTTGCGAACGTATTGCATTGATTGAACCGATCGGAGCTCGTTTTCATTCCCAGGCTTTGTGTGTGTGTGTGCGATTGTTAGTACAACGCCACCCTAGTTTTTCCTCCCGCGCAAACGACACGGTGCTAATTGCTCGCGCACCACACATAATTAATTTCAAACTTTATGTTTGCCGCCCACCCTCCAGGATCAAATAAATGATATAAAAATACAGACAAACAGCAACCCTGGCGGCGTAATTATTGGCCGACAAAAAAACAACTACAGAACACACGCATGCACACAAAAACGCAGCTCATTACGTGCGTTTCGCTGCAAGCTATCGGTACCGGGGCAATTAGAAAAGCATCAATTATTTATACTGTCTACACCTACACAAATTGGTTGACGGCTTCGTCTCATTTTCCGACCCTTCGACCGTCGTTTGCGTAATGCAATTTTCAACACAACGTTCTATCGTGTTTTTTTTTCTTCTTCTTCTTCTGTTCCACCGCTTTATGTAGCATGTCACGCCAATAATAGTCATTTGTCTGTTTGCATTTTCATTTATTCTAATTTGTCTAACAATCATCGATACGCACCAGAGCATCGCGCAACTGAAGCCCCCCCGGTGCGCTTTCCATTGCTCGCACAATAATCAATACGCACTTTGCCGAATAGTATCGGTTCCCAATTCCCGTTCAACCGCAACCACACTTCACACACACACACACGAACAAGTGCAGGAAAAACCTTCCTCATACACTAGTGCCAGTGGCACACAAAAAACCGGGGGGTGAAATTTCACACTGCAACGAGCAAAACTATCTAAATTCAATTAGAAATGTGCATTTAATTGATAATAACAATTCCGTACACCATTTATTCGATAAAATTTGGCGAAAGGTGTGTTTGTTTGTGTGTGTGTTGTTTTGGGGTGGGTTGGTTATAAAAGCGAACCACAGATGTGGGGTTTGGTTTTGGGGGTTGGTTGTTTTACGTCACTAACACCGGGAAGTGATGGGCCCAGTAAATGCTGTTGGAATTTCGGGTTCGTATCGCTATTTACCAACAAAAGTTCGATAAAATCAAACGCATTTTTAATAATTTATGTGTGAATTTTATACTTGCTAAATAGCTGTTCTTTTTTAAACCAAAAATTTCCATCTATGCAATAAAATTTTCAAATTCCCATGCTAATATTGCCTGCACATTCTTTCCCGCTGGGGTGATGAAATAGCAATGAATGCATATACACATATAATAACACGCAGTAAAAACACCAAAACATGTGTATAAAAAGCCCAAACAACCCAAAACCTGCCATGCCAATGGGTCCTGCTAACTCCCTGGCTGGGGAAATTATTCATTGCAAGACATCTATTTTCATGGCACATACATGTTTGATGTTCGCTTCATTTCAATTCTGGAATGGAATAAAAATTATACGCTTATCGCCCGGCAACGCTAAAACTCAGCCCCAAAAAACAAAACAAAAAAAGATCATATCATGATCACTCGTTTCCGAAACGCAACGTTACCAATCATCGCCGCAAAAACCAAAACCCACCGCAAAAGAGAACACACGATAATGACCGGGTACGGGCGGCTTTTGTGCGAAAAGCTAGCCAACTTAAATCGAACGAGTGGCCCGTTTGTTTTTTTTTTTTTGTAGCAACTGTGTATCTTGCGTACATGCGTTGATTTTATAATTTATTTACGGTGGCTTTCCGCCGGAGACAACGCCGACAAACAATTCCCATCCCGCTTAAATGGGATAAAACCAACAACAAAAACAAAGCGAGAGAGAAAGAGAGAAAACAATGAAGCCTCATCTCCACCGTTCACTATCGCGTGAGCTGTCCAAACTGTCGCCCAGTTGCCTGGGCGCTGGTTGCTTCTCGCGCGCCGACCATCGTCAAAATCAGCGAAATGTTTTATGTTGTCATTGACAGGATATGATGGCCACGGAATGACATCTGCATCAAGCTGGCCGCCACAAACAAAAAACTGCTGCGCGTCGCACATATGCTGATAGATGCTGCACACATCACGGCCAGAAAAGTGTGAATAAAATGCCAATGCACAACAAAAGGGACAGTAAAGGAACGGTGTGACAGACACAACAAAAAACCCTGGAAAGCTGGATGGTAAACGGAACCTGTGGAACCCGGATGGACCGTCGTCCTGTACCGGATGAGTAACAACAGCTTTCGGAACTGGACCGGATAGTGTTTTTTTCACTGTTGTTTCGAGTTTCTTTCCAGCTGCTCAACCATGCGTATTTATTGGATATAATAGTACAATAGTAAGGCGTACCGGACACAACACGAACGCAGGACCCTTGCGTTGGTTCGTTCGGAGGCGCTTGCTTTTGTTGGCAAAAAAAAACAAATAAACCTAGGATGCATATTTTTATTAAATTTCATACGAACAATATAAAAATGCCTTTCGGAAAATATTTGTATGGCTTTCGTGGGGTTTTTTTTTTGCATGCATGCATCATGCACACGCTGCGACTGGGTTTGATGTACTGAGATGGTGGTACGTGTGGAAATAAGTTAATGTGGAGCGAGTTTATACAATTAGTGGTAGGGGAGTTTTGCCATATTTTTAACATATCAATTCAGCGTTACGCTTCACAGTTTCTCCGAATATTATGAGAAACGTAATTTGGCAGAATGAAGCAAATTGTTACTGCGTTCGAATAGTACGAAATTTGTATCCAATTTGGCAGACTTTGTAGTTGTCATAACGAGCTTCAAATAGAGCACAGACGGCTTGAATCTCTTCGGGTGCTTTTACTTAAGCTCTTGCACTATGGTTGTCAAACGGAAAACAACATTTTGTACAAAATTTCTTTCATCAGTATTGATTGGAACAATTATCTCTGTAGCTCAGTTTAGGAAAGATTGTACTGACTTTTATTTGAAGACATGGATTGTTCAAAAAATTTGTTAGCATTAGGAAGGTATGGAAATTAGAAATGCTAGACGGGATCAACTAAGCTAAAAGATATTGTGTTTTAAGGAGGTTCACTACAGCATTCCTTCGAAAAACATTTTAAACGTATCCAAAAATGTATGAAAAAGCTTTAAAAGCTCCGGGATACCCTGCAGCGTTATCTCAGATTGATCATACACACTTGAAAGCTGTTAAATTTTGAAATATACTAAACTAATTAACGGCAATTCTTTCCTGTTCCATTTTTGCGAGAAAATCTACAAAAAATCATTATATTACAAGCAATAAAAGGTGAAATTACTGTAAAGTTTATTCATAGCTTGTTGAAAGAAATAAAAAAAACGTAGCCAATCTGCAATCATGCGGAAAAGCATAAAATAAAAAGGTAAAATAAAATATTTAAGATGCAACCACTTTCAACATCAGCAACACACACGCACACATACACACACAGAGCCACAGAAACAAAGCTACACACCAACCAATCTACCTGATACTACTTGTGCACCGGTTTGCAGGATTGAGTTTATTTTATTATTGCTGTGGTATAATTTTCACATTCTGGTTATGCATAATATAACGTTAAAACCATACTCACACACCGCCACGGCACACGATCAGCAAAGCTATCAATTTCAAGGCTGGCACACACACACCAGCACAGCTAGCTAGCCTAGCGACACCACCACCACTGTCTGTGTGTTTTTGTTTCCTTTTCCCAACTGTCTTCTGCCAAAACTGGGCCGCTCGGAGTGGGTTCGGGAGGGTTTTTGCTGCAGCCCGAACCATTTCAATCTGATACGACACGCAATTTATTTTGTTGTGAGTCGCAGTCCATAAATTATTCAATATTTTCACTCCATTAGAAGTGGAAAATTTCAATCCTAGAATCCCATTTGGCAAGCGCCGAAATTGCTTCGGCCATCAAACCAGAGGGAGCGCACACACACACACACTTCACCGTATTGATGAGCGTTCAAACGGTTCGCCGTCCGTGTACTGCATGCGGTGCGGTTGTTTATTGTGATTATTTTTATTTTCCAAACCCGCCAGTCACCTCTGCGACCACCATCAAACACGAACCAACTGCGGAAGGTTATTTTTTTAACGCTTCAATTGCAGTTTATTGTCTGTGTGTGCGCGTAACCGTAAGCAGGCTGAACGGTGAATATCAACTTTAAAGCACGTGCATCTCCCAGGTTGGCATATTGAAAAATATACATATATTTTCAGGTCAATGCGTGACGCATTTCCACTTCGGCAGGTCGAGTATGTGTCCGTTCGATTGATAAATCGTGGTTTCCTTTGATAGCTCTTTATTTTATTCGTTTACCGGTTTGGTGCTGGCGGTCGCTGTCTTGCAAAATCTTTTCCAATCAATTCAACCGGAAAGGCTTTTCGTTTCGTGCGAGAACCCCCATCCCAATTTGCGGTTTTTTCTGTTGTTGCCGTGAGCGTCACCAGGCGGCTCCATCGACAAACACCACGAGCAACCAGGCGGCTCCATTGACTTTACCGCAAAAAGTATATTTATTTCCACAAGTCAATGCCAACGATTTTTATGTGGTTAGTTATGACTTTCAAAAAACGAAACAGTATGATAAGTGTTTTTTCTATATTTTTTATTTTTATTGCTTTAAGGTTGTTTGATTTGTCAGTGTGATTTCGTACAAAAACACTTAAATATTTGCTAAATTTTATTATCAAGCTCCCATTTAAAATTTTTACTTCCCCTTCCGTCGTAGAAAAATGAAGCGAACCACATGTTATATCGCTTACTACAGCCCAGCGCAATGTCACTCCTTCGGCGAAATGCTGTCACTCTTCCCTCGGTTGTACGTTCGCGAACCGCTCAACATACGGTCGATTTTGTCGATGAAGCTCTGCTTCGATTTTCGCTTCCCCGTGAGCACCTCACGGCACAGCTCAAGGAATGCTTCCGCCACCTGGTACACATGTTCGGCGGCCGATATTTCGAAGAACTTGCACTCAAAGTCTTTCGCCAGGATTTCGCCCTCGTCCGTGCTGACCTGCCGCAGATGCACCATGTCGACTTTGTTGCCAACCAGTGCGACAGGCATATCACCGGCCAGCTCTTCCTTCGCTTTTCTGATAAAGTTAAACGAGTCACGGTCGGTAATGGAGTAGACGAGCAGCAACCCGTCCGCCCACTGGACTGTCTCGGAACCGGCTGTCAAGGAGAGAGCCTCGGCGTTTTCTTCGATCTGGAACAATCGTACGATAAGAAAAGAAAAAGGCCTTAACACTCGGCAAAGAAACAATAAATTTTATTCTAAAATTAGTATGTAGCTATTCAAGTCGAGAATCAGCTTAATTTTCAATCTTTGGAGAGCTCGGCGCAGCTTGACTGGTCATATCTTGCTCTGGCGGTGCACTGGGTAGAACGTTCAATCGCGGAATAAAAATCATCGGATCTTGTAACAACATCGGCTGTGAGCATTTGGCCAGCACGGATGCATCCGGTCCAGCAATTGTTTTCGTACAGCGCTGGAAACTTCCATCCGCCAGAGCATAATTGTTCGTCTCTCGAATAGCGAAAGTACCCGTCAGATTCGCACCTTTCAACAATTCGTCCACAGTGCGCCTTGGATTCGGCAGTGTAAACGTGTGACCGATGTTCTTGCTTCTTGCGACTCCTTGGACGATCGGACTGCTTTGACCAAGGGTCGGATTGAAAGATCTTCCCATGCCAGGTGGTTCTGCGCTTCGATCCAGCGTTTGTGTTACATTCGAGAGTCCGTACGATGTGTGGCTCGGTGTTGCTTCCGTATGGTCTGTATATTCTTCACCGTCGGCAGTCGCTTCCGTCATGTAACTATCGAGATTTGTAATTTCACGCCATCCCGGTGGTGGTACGAACGATGGATCACCGGTTGTTGGAAGATTTGTTACGCTTCTGGAGCTCGCATCCGCATTCAGCCTGGTGTCCCGTTCGGTTGACGAGCTCGGCGGTGCAAAGATCTCGTTGCTAGCGTCACACGGCTCGTTCCTTGACGCTGGCAACCTTACGGATCGATCTGATACCGGCGTACGATTCGATTTGGTGGAAGCACAATGGACTTTCGATTCTTGAGACTCGATTTGCTGGAGCACTCGGTCTAGCCGGTCCCGTATCGGTAGTAACGACTGCAGCAACATCTCCGAACCACCATCATCACCGGTCAGCGCTTGGTAGAGTGTGCTCGAGAGGGTAATTATCGTTCCCATCAATCCTTGCACTAATTGTTCATCCGATGGTACGCTTGATGGCCCTTGCCGAGAGGCAGTTTCTCGCTCGCCGTCCATCTTCGTGCCATTCTCCATAGCACCACCAACGAGAGATGTGTATGGGTGTGTGTGTGTGTGTGTGGGTGGGTGTGTTCTCAAACAAAGACAGTAAACTTGAGCACGAGATTGACAGATTGGCAGGCAAAGTTTCCGAGTGCTATGGAAACTATGATGAGACTACTAGGATGCTCATTTTCTCTGCTCGTGTCAGCTATCGGGATGCATCGGCTGCTGAGATAAGTTTGAAGTGAAGGTTCCGGTGAGTAGCAAGCTTACCTTCGGACATGTATCCCAAATTTCACACAGGACTGCTTCACCGTCCACCATGATTTCGTACTTGTGTCGATTCTCTGACGATAGTCATTGGAGTTATAGGCATCCGTTGAAGTAGAAATTGTAAAATACGCAAAAAAACAGTTTGATTAGATTGTTGTAAAGGAACAAGATAACTGTTGGATGGTGTAAATTTTAATTACCTGCCTGATGATCGTACTCTCCAATGTAGCGTTTTGTAAGAAATCGTACAGTTAGTGCTGAAAATAGAAACAAATAAAAATTACAATTCTCGTTAGATTTTCAAAAAATTAACACATTATTTGACTTGCTTATTAAGCATAGTCTAGCGAATATTCAAGAAATAAATCGTTTGACTAAACGAATCTACAAAAGTACTAGCCAACCTCAATTAAACTGTGAACATCGATGAACTTCCGTGTCTTTTAAAATATTTACTCATGCTCTGATATTTGCATCATTAGTTATACCCATAAAAGGCACCTCAAAAAAAGCATCCTTATCGTGTACACTCCAGTCTCATCTAAGAAGACGTTTGAAATCAACTTCTAACCTTCGTTCTAGTTTTCCTCTTCCACAACTCAAAGGCCAAAGTCAGCACGGTAAACAAAAGCGGCCAGAACGAAATAACCTGTCGGGAAACATTTTTGCGCATGCCGGCCATGATTCGCATAATTCAATGAGCCAATTACCGGTAACACAGCCACTAGCGAAAATGATAATGATGTGAACGGTATAGAAGCGAAAGGTGAATGGCTGGCTGGTTGGCTTCGTTCAAAAGAACCGGCCTGGGATAAGGTATTCTACGGCAAGCCAATCGGTTCAGGTTGGGTTGTGGATCTTTGCACACTACTACGCAAATAATGTATAAATCGAAAAGGGGATTTTTTTTCTGGGTGAATGTTTGAAGAAGGCATCTTGTGAGCGCAGACAGACTGTTGGCGGACAATCGTTGGATTTTTTTGGAAGGTTTTTTTTTTCGTTTCTTGATGTTTGCTGTGCTACCTTTCTAATAAGGATGAACACGATTGAGACGAGTGCTTTTATGCAAATATGATTAATATACCCGGAGGAGTCTTGACGAGGATTGTTGAACAAGATGTGATTTAACCAGCTAATATTCTTTCTAGCAATAGCCTCCCGGCCACGAGAGCTGAAAAACTTTTTCAAACGAAAAAATGAGTTTTGAAAATAATTTTCAGGCTCTCGCCATGGCCGGGGTCTACGCATCAGCATGTTGAAAATTTGCAACGAACTGGTTATCCCTTTCACACTTACATTATGTTACGGCTGTGGCACTCATAACACTGTGCTTTATATTGTTTTCCTACTCTTCAATACACATTCACAGTATGTTACAAGATATATGCGTACATTCTGTTAGTACATGATTATTATTTTATAGAAAGTTTCTCGTATACAACACATTTAAAATAAGCTGAATAATCTTGTAAAATTTATTAAGATTATTTAACGTCGAAACATTTACGAAAATTTAAAACTGAGTTAAAAATATGTCCAAAATAAAATGGAGCGGAATGGGAAGTGTCGCATATTTTGTCATATACTGTAACTGTGCATGTTTGTTTACATTTTGATCTGTCAAAAAAAAATTCAACTTTTTTTCAACCCCTTTTTCGTGGACCTTCTACATTTCTTGAAAAACTTTTTCAACACTCAAACCTTGAAAAAATGAGTGCCGAAAAAGTTTTTCAGCTCTCGTGGCCGGGAGGCTAATGGTTTCCCTGGCCTGGTATGTCTCTAGAGCGTGCTGCATGATGTTTCACTATAGTATGTGTTTTTATTTATTTCAAATAGCATTAAATTTACATTTGCGAGATACTTAATGCTCATTTTCAATCTCAATTCACCAGAATATCTCACCATGTTAAGCCCTGCGAAGCGCAACCAAAACCATAAAGTACCATCAAATTAATGAACCGAAATGAGCTCTCCCCAGTGGCTAACAGCTGTCAGACTTCATCATGCCGAAGGAAGCGTTAAATTAATAACGCACCGCACATCAGATGCAGCTGTCGATCGCATTCGTCATCGGGTTTTACATGATGTTTTGCTGCACGCCGCTGTCCTCGTGTTTAGTTTGACTTCCTTCCAAGAACTCCTCGACGTAAATGATGACAGACTTCGGCATACGACCATCCCATGAACGGGTCTCTAACCCCGGCACCCCATCGGGAAAACCACCTTATCCCGCCGGCTCTAAACGGCCACTCAAACCCACAACCCTACCGTAAGGTTAATGGTCGTTTTATAGCGTGTGGCACTAGTGTCACATTTTGTTGGAGCCATAAATTTACGACACTTTCATTGGACAAACGAGAAGAATTGCGGTACGTTCGGGTTTCGTCGGCCGGTCGGAAAGAAATGGTTGAGCAAATAAGATAAATATGGCGCCTGTTTTGAGTGACACGATCATCGAAATGATGTGCCAACGTTGTACGCCTATAATTCAGCGACCAGTTCAGTGGTGATGGAAGCGAAAACGTTCCAAATTAACGCATCAACACATTGGCACCAATAAACAGATGATTTCGGTTTTGGTGTAATCGGATAGTTTGTCACATACGAAGCAAAATGTCGCCTGTTGGAAGTAGGTGCCATGAGAATGTTATTGGTGCTATTAATTAATCAGAGTTTCAGTTTCTAATTGAAAGATTTTTTCAATGATTCTTGTAGAATATTATTCATACCCATTTAAACATGATTTCAAGATATTTGGACCGTTTTTTTTTTCGCATCTCTAAGAAAAGACTTAACTAATAAAGACTCTCGTAGACCGATTTTCTTTTCTCTCTCAAGTGCTCCAACTTCAGCAGATGGATCGCTTAGGTGTGAGATGATATTTTCGGACGCCGACCGATACCCGTGTACACGAGAACAAACCAATGACCGTGAACGAAACGAGGCAGAGTTTAAGGAGACGCAGCACATTCCCTTGACTTCGGTTGTTGAACGTTCATATCTGTCCAGAAGGTGATGATTGAAAGCCTAGGTCAAGAAGCGATCAGCCCATACGGAAGGCAACCGTGCAGGTGGTTTATTTTTGCCCGTCAAGTGTCTGTGTTTAGTGTTTTTTTTTCTCAATCGTGTATACAAAATTCGGTTGTCGGAGAAGGCAGTGATTAAACTCCAACGAAAAACGGAAGGTGTTACAAGCGTGAGACGGTGGTCTTGAAGTTGCTGGCCCGCTAGAAAGCAACGAGAGAAATGTAAATGCTGCTAGTTAAGGAGCACACGTTCCCGAGACGAGACAGTAATTGACGGGATCCGTATGCAAGGTGACAGCTGAACGATAGACTAATTTCTTGGACAGCTGTAAACGATTCGTGCTCTGACGTCTGCACCGTGCGGTCATCGCCGTCATTGCTTACGTACTTGGCCCATGCCGTTCGGTGGTTTACCTGATCGGTTTAGTATGTCGTTGATGTAGATCTGACAACTTGAATTAATCGCTCGCTCTTGAGCCTCTATTTCTGCACGTAGTATTAAGTGTGTTACAAAATTCTTGCTTAACAAATTCTACAGACACTTACCACTTTTCCCGACACATGGTGCCCCTATGACGGCTACCTTGATCTCTGCCAGGTACGACTTTTTCCTTCTAATGCCTCTGGTGGTCATGGTGAGCTAATCCTCTCTCGCACAATTACAACAATCGGCACACCTATTTCAGGTAATTGTCAGGTGGTAACCCTCGCGTGGTTTGGTCGGTTTGATTTTCCCCGGGCCACGATAGTTAGGGAAACCCCGCTTTCGTACCAATAAACAGGTTTGTGGCTTTGCAACCATACACAGCAATCAGTTGTTGTTTAATGAAGCATTAAATGTATTAACCTCCACCGGTAAACAATGGCATACAGTCGAGCACACACACACACGCACACCCTTTAACGGTGACAATGGAAAGCGTCGGAATCTTTTCCGGTAAAGTACACCTCCCGAACATTCACACCCAACACCACCATACACTATCAACGAGCGGCACGAATCGAGGCGTAGCGAACGAAAATTTGGTTTTTCATTTTGCTGCTGCGTGTTTATATGGTACGAATGTTGATTTTCCACACGCTAGAGAAACCGTTTTTCGTACTCACACACACCCACCCACACACACCAGTCCCTCCTCGCTGGCTTTTGCTGACTTTTGTTTGGTGTTTGATTTTATTCGCGCCGCGCCTTCTCGCGCACCGATCGCGGTTTTGGATTTTCTCGTTTTAATTTTCGCCAAAGTGTGGCACCATTTTCACACCGTTGCTTTCACTTCACCAGCAAACCGCACGGACAACCTGCCCCTCTCGCCTCAGCGGAACCGTTTTCCACCTCACAGCACCTCCACCAGCATGAAAATTTAATTGTTTTACACTCATCCCCAGCGATTGTTTGGGTGGAAAATGCGCTTCGAGGGGAAAAAATCAACCAAAACACACACATACACACACTCATACACTGTTTTGCAGGATTTGTGTCTCCACCTCCGGGGCTTGTATCGCCTACAGCTGCAATTGTTTCGCACACAAATAAACTGACCGGAAAATAACCATCGTGTGGTGTGGTGTGCCCGGGCGGGACAGAGGTTCGGTGCGTAATGCTGTCACCGGATGTGTACCTTAATTTTATGCCACATTCTGCCACATCCCCGCTGCCACATTGACACAGCAAATTTCGGAACACCAGCACCACCGGCACGGTGCTTTATATTTCACCGGAAATGTACGTGCACGGGCTGGTTTCGCGTTTCCGGCGTTTCGGTCGGTGGTGGAATCAGTTTTCCAATTAGGATACTCTGTCAACAGTCGATCGTCGAATCAACAGCTATGTTTGCTCGCTGCTTGCTGCAACGAAATGTGTGACGCGTTGCCTGATGCCTTTAAAGGCGCTTGTTGGTGTGAAGCTGCACAATTGGACTGGAATTCCTTGCTGCGTTCGGTGCGTGAAAAATTAATTTTAACACACGTACACGCACAACAAACACGCTCGATCGCAGGCAAATGACGCGCACGGGTAACGGCGTGGCTTGACGGTGTGTTCCCGTACGATCGTGCGTCCTTCTTCGGTACGTGAAAATTCACTACTACGAACGGTGAACGATCGGGCGAAGATCGGTTCTCGCCACTTTGGCTATGATCGGGACGCTCGGAACAGGTTTTCACAGTGGGTGATGCAAAGTGTTCACTGTGGACAAATTTATGCGTAATCTGACTCTTGCATGTTGTGATAACTTTTCTATTCCTTTTTTAATCTTTTAAGAATAAATACTACTTATTTTCAGTTAATAGATCGTCGTATATCAGAAGTTTCAAAAGATGATTGTTCAAGAGAAGTATTTTGAAAAAAAAACTTATTACACAAGATGCGTGTATTCCAACATTCTCAATATTCTTGTTGCAAAAAAATAGTCCTGAAAGTTAAATTTTTTCGAAGATTAAAATTACACAAGATTTGCCTTCATTCGGTTGTTTTAGTATTTCATATGCAGAAGTAAAGAACCACACTTGAACTCGGTACACCTTCCCTCCTTTGTCATCATTCTTCACTTCCCCTTTTAACCCACCACACCGAACGATCGTTTGCGTGATCGCGTGAAAGCGAAACATCTAAAAATAACCAACACTATGGGTTCGACATCGGCCATTCCCGGTGATGATGGCAACACGAACCATCGAAACGCAACCATCTGGATGGGAAAAAAACAGGCAAATGTTTGGTGGAAAACAAAACTGCCCCTACCGGTCACTGCCCCATTCCTGTGATGATAAACAGCGTATCTGACGGAAAGAAAAGGGAAAACAACCACCCAAGGTAAATTACTTTCTTGTTCAAGATTCCACACGGCATTCGATGTGTTCACTAGATTCCCCTGGTCGTGTCCGATAACTGGGGAGGAAGCATAGTGGGGGGGAGGGAAAGGCAAAGATGGCCGTCGGATCAGTGCCTCCAGTGCCGGCTGTTTATCGTGTTTATTTTCACAAACCGACCCCAGAACGCTCGTGAAGACGTGTGTGTGGCCGGGTGGCCATGCTCGCGCCGATGGAAATGGAAATTCCTTCATTGCGCCATCATTGTTTGCTTGTTAGGGCGCTCGGAATAATGTGATTTATTTAGTGGTTTAACGAGGTTGTAGTGGTGGTGGTGGTGGTGAGCTTGAAGCTAACTATTAGCTCGATCGGTTCGTGAAGGTCGACGCATTGTTGACTGATTATGGAAGGGCGTAAACATTTGGAGGTTGGTTAGAGCGAAATTAATTATGATCCTCGTGTGTTCAAGTAAATCTTTAAAGTAAAGACGCATTTTGGTGGCTATTATTCATATCTTTATTACAGTTTTAAGACACATCACGACATTCTACATGATTGTTTTTCGATTCCTTTTTGCCCCATAAATCCTACGACATTGGTTACCACACAGTCACAAATCAACCAATCATCGAGTCAATCAATGCTGTGGCAGCTTTCATTCCTGACCCATGCCAACCAACCCATAGCTTGTAGCGAACCAATCGACAAACTCTATTTGCGTTTTGAATCCCATTTGTGGATCATAAATCACTTTTAACATTTCGCTTTCCACATTGCTTCCGCACGACGAACGGTGCGGTTTGTGGTCTTAAACTTTGTGCAGCCGGTACGATCCTCGGCACAATGGTTCAGAGACACTAGTGGAACCCATTGGAATTTCTACCATCATTGCTTGCGCGTTTCATATTTGTATTCCAAAACGGTAAGACTCAGTCTTGCCAAACGATCAAACATCATTAGAAATCGAAAACCGTTTCAACCACACACACACAGAAACCACGGATATTTGTTTTATGCAGCATGTACATTTTAAGTGGAAAATGTGAAAGCAAACCGAAGAAAAAAACATCCATTTCCACCACAAAACCATCGTGTCTGGTAGGGATGAATGATCGTACGAAAGGAAAGCATTGCCGGTGTTAGCGGAGCTCGATTGTGCTCGACGAACGGAGCGAAATGAAAAATGGTCTTTCATTTTGTGAAAATCAAGGAGTTTTCTTTCGCCACTAGCATCGGGGCCGGTACCGGGTCCAAATCTTAATGCCCCCCCCCTAGGGTTCCTAGCAGAAGCAAAAACAATTAAGTTTTGTCGGTTTATTTCGCAGTTTTCGCTCCGAAACAAGCGTTAAACGCCAGGGAACCCCGACCGAAACCGAACGAACTGTACCATTAACCACAACAGAAACTTTGCAATAAGAAGCACTTTGTCAAGCGCCGCTGCCACAGGCAATGGAACGTTGAGTAATTATTTACACTACACGGGTTGGTAAGAGCGGGCGGACGGACGGGCCGGAACAAACCGAATCTCGGTGCGTCACGGAAGTGTTTCGGGGAAACTTTACTTTCATCGACAGATTTTATTATCTTTGCTGTTGCTTTATCTACGGATTTGATTGAATTTGTCGACGGAGTTTTTGCTGCCGGTGGTGGTGTTATCTCTCGACTTCCAAACTACCATTACACCAATATGACAATGTTTGTTCGAAAGACAGTGGAAGAAGAAACGAAACGAAGAGATTGTTTTAGTTCCGGCGAACAGAGCGGAAAGCTATTAAACAATTACGCCACGTGAAGTAATGAATGGCTTAAAGCTGTCTTGATTTTTCTCGAGAGACTTTTTCTTTTGCTGAGTGGAAATTAATAATCACTAGAAAACACTGTAAACAAAGGATTGTTTTCACATCAAGCTTACAAATGTAACATATTTCACGCACACTTTTGCTGCTTTTCTCATCCTGTTTGTAATTAAAATGTGCAGCATTAATAAAGTCCTTTCCAGTTCTTGTATTCCCTAACGCACGCAGTAAAATGGAAACTGTTTCATCAACGAAGCACAGGGTTCTTTTCACACCTGACCGGTTCGTGGGCAACAGCTTACCGTAAAAAAAAAACGCAAATGAGAAAAATAATAAATACTCCATACTTAAAAGCTGCTGACCACGATTAAACAGCATCGACAGGTGAGTGAACGAAAACAACCGAACGGCAGAATGCAGCACACAAAAAAGCCACAACCAACCTGATACTGTAAGCGAAAAACATAATGCACGAAAACCGAGCGAACAAGAAACGCAAACTGTTTACAGATTGATTACCGTGTTTGGGTGAGTTTTTCTTTTTATTTTTGAGCTTCACTGATTGGGTTGTATCTGATTTTTTTTTTTTGTACAACGAGGAATGAGTTTGTAAACTGTGGAAATAATCGATTGGAACATATTTCTGCACCATCATCGCTAGGAATTTGTGTATATGTTGTATTAAAATTATCGTTTATTTGACTTTTTTGAATGAAGAACGTATTTGAATAATAAAAGACAACGAATTACTAAGTTCCAAAAGAGAAAACAAATCTTGTCACCATCCATTGCCTGCAATCATCTCAGCTGTTTAAAGAGCAACTGTTGAATCTGAACACCGGGTGGCTCGGTGGTGCATCCGATAGCGGCGCCGGTCTTCTCACGACAGAACCGGGGTTCGAATCCCGGCGGACCGCCTCCCCGTACGCAGGACTGACTATCCAGCTACGGGTAAACCCAAGTCATAGAAAGCTAGCAATAGCAGGCCAAGACCTACAGAGGTTGTAGTGCCAGAGAAGAGGAAGAAGTTGAATCTGAAAGCGTAAGAGAAAAGAGAATGTTATAGATTATAATTTATCGAAGAATCAACAATTATCAAACTTAAACTTACGTTCACAACAATCTAGATTGCAGAGTGCGTTGTTAAGCGGGAAACGTATAATGCATCTTGTCTTCTACTAAAGATGTGTTTATAATTTTTAAGAACGTTAGAGGTAAAGCGTCTGTAATAAAAGAAACCAAAACACAATTGATGAGAAAAACATACAGAATGGTCTCCTTTGAATTGTACATTGATAAACAACATCTTTCATGAAAGCGATGCATTATTTTTTATTTATTAAGAAAAGCTCTCGATCAAAGCTTTCACGCTGTGCTGCTAAAGCTTCGTTGAAGCTTTCGTTCACACAATCCTTGAAGAGCTAAGATAGTATTTGTATGGCACAAATGCAACATTAACAAAGCCATATACAAAAGCCTTGAGGAAAAAGAGCATTCACATTAAGATGACTTGTGTTTCGACGAACTGATTTCCTCAAAAATTAAGCTTAAAAGTGCTAAGGTAAGATGCGTCAAGGAAAAATCGTGTCAATCAGAAAAAGGAAGCCGAACGAGGGCATAAGAGACCAAAAGAGAGAAGCAAATATGAGATAAGTTACGTCTTTTGTGTGCGCTCATACGGGAGATGCAGTGTTTTCCACCGGAAGTGTTCACAACTCATCCGAATGCCGTGTGTGGGATCGTAGGACGTGCCGTGCACCATCGGATAACCCTCCACACACAAGGATACGTTCGAGTGGGTGGGTGGGGAAATTCACTGCATCCCCCCAAGGGCGGCACACTTCCGAAAACTGCGAAATGGCGTCCGTTCCTTTGGACAGAGAAATTAATTACCATTATAATTAACTAGTCGCCATTCGAAGGGCGAAAAGCGTGACACTATGTACAGGACGATGCTGACACCGACGTAACTGAACAGAACGCAGACCTGGACGCATCGGTAAGGCACGTGAGAAGCACAAACAGAAGCAGCATTAGTATTAGATAACGCATTTAGACGATGGCAAAATGTGTGTTGCAAGGACCTCCGGACGTGCCTTCGAACACGGGCCGACGAGTGACAGCGTTCGTCGTGAGGCTGATCGTGTTCGCGTTGTCACCGCGACAGCACAACATTCGAGGTACGTCTCATTAGTAAACAGACGCCCGCTACTTACCCAGATCTCTTTGGACAGTGGGTTGAGAAAGCTAAATACGCTCGGCTTCTGCTTGACCGGCCGTTTGATCATGATGGAGATGCCGAGTGACATGAACGGTTTGGTAAAATCGATGACGCGCTCCCGCTCGGACGTGATGGTCATGGGAGCGATGGCGAAGTCGGCCTCCTTCCGCACGAGCTCACCCACCATCCCGTCCCAGCCACCCTTGACGTCGGGGTTTTCCGAGCCGTACTGACCATCCTTTACTATCCGCAGTTCGTCTGTGGTGAGTCGTGAGAGAAATGAATGAAAAAAAGATTCAATTTGAAGTTTTTGTCGGTTTTTCTTATGCCATTTGCACTAAAACTTGGGTTTCATCGGTGGCATCTAATTTGGATGAGCGGTCGGTAAGCGTAAAAGCAGTTTCCGGCGTAGGATACTGACAAAACAAAAACTCTAATAGAAGGAGACGGTAGGACGGAAGATTATGAAGAGAGTTGGTGAAAGATCGTCCACCCTTTTTAGACATCCGATGAGGATTCTTAGTCCGTGTCTTGGGGGCTAATTTGAAAGTTTTCAAATATAAACTTTCGTGGGAAGATACCGTAAGTGGGCTTTTCTTGTGTCCCGGTTTTCGAATGTTTCTCGGACCGTTCTATCCTGATGAGGGGATGGAAAAAGGGTTCCATGCAATGGTGTGTGTAATTGTGGTCAGCTATAAGACATGGGAAAAAACTATAACCCAGCGTTTGGACATGGGCCTCTTTTAGAAGGGTTTGCATCTGAAAAGGAACCCTTTAAATCGTTTGATTATGCTTTGATTATCTAAAGATAATGTATCCCTTGTCTTGTGTGGTGCATATTTGGAAATTGAGTATGGGAACTTTAAAATTTTACTTGATTGAAAATAGAAGAGCAAATGGGAGGTGATGGTAGTAATGAAACAGAATAAAATACCGGATAATAATCATGAAGTATCTTCAAACAAATGAAAATGAAATGCGTACACATTAAGAGTTGCCTGTACTGATGAGTCTCACACATAAACAAGTGGTTCATTAGTAATTATCATCATATTTATCTGCTTTTACTGCTTCCAGCGTGAATGAAAGGATAAGTCTTTTCAAAAGCATGAATGGACATAAGCTGTTTACATGATGACTCGTTGCTACCCATTGGAACGTGAAAAGCTGTCTAATGCTAAAGCATCTATTGAGATTGGAAGCTGTTTTACGGGATTTCTGCTTTGGAGCAGCATTTATTCCCATGGAGCATAATTAGAGGTCTTCATTAAAGGGCACATATTATGAGAATGGCTGCTGAGCTTCGGCTGTTGCATTTGTTTATATGTATAGCGTTTAAACCAGTCGAAATAAAAATAGTTCATTCATTATAGAAGTTCTACATTTTGAAACTATTAAGGTTGTTTGTACATTTAAACGAGTATATTTCAGTTTTTCAACTGGCTTTAACATTGTAAACTGAAGGTGTATCCTTGATAGATTTAAAACTGGATTTCTCAAAGACCCAGAATATCTAAAGGCCCTTACACAAAGCAAACATGGTTAGAACGATAGGCCTGAGCTGTAAAATTGATTTGCAAACATGGTCAAGCCAAAAGAAAAACATGATCCCAAAGTTTGCATTCCCCATGTCCCGTAGCTCAAGGCTGTAGAACTCGAAAATTATGTCAGTACGGTATCCATTCGCCAGCAACTACCAGAGACACAGGTCGGAATGTGGAAGCGAAAGAAAACTAAGGCAATAAGCAAACGAACTCGGTATACGTACAGTTGATGCCGAGTTTTCTCGCCACCAGCTCGGCCAGATCCTTGCAGTAGCCCTCGAAGCGTTCGTTCGTCTCGAGCGTTTCGCCCGGTTCTGGCTGGCGCAGCATGATGTACGGCTCCTCGATGATGGTCGTCACGATGTAGGTCTTGTTCCGCTCGTAATGCATGTCTGTCTTGAGCCGGGTGTACTTGGCGACGACCGGCGCCAGTCCACCGTCGTCCGACCACTCGGCCACCTTCACCATCGCGCTGTTCACTGTCATCTCGACCACGTGCAGTGTGTAGTTCTGGCGTTTGCCGTCTTCGTTGAATCGGATATCGCCGGTAAGGCCCGATATTTCCACCTGTTCCCGGTGAAAGTGTAGTCGTAAAAATGGGTCGGACCCCGTAGGGTTGGATGTACCCAACCGTAAAGCAGTCACATGTTGTGTCGTGGAGCGTTGTTGTAGTCGTCGTCGTCGTCGGCCGTGGCCCATTGCCAACCGTGCAATTGTGGTGGTTGTAGTAGCCGGTGATGATGCCAATAGAGACGGACAGAAGGTGTAAAAGTTGTGCCATTTGCAAGAACGATAAGCAAAAAGAGAGAATCAGCGGTTTTTATGGCACGGAGGGAAAAACGAAGACGACATTAGCCGGCACTAGGGTTGCATTTTATGGGAGCGAAAAGGAAGTATTGCTACGCAACAAACGCAGCGCAAGTGATGGTATAAATAAAGACCGGTAGCCATAATAATGTATCATGGGCTCATAAATCCTAGCTCGTTTTGGCTACGGTACACACCTAGGTAGATATTGAG
The DNA here is from genome assembly GCA_002091835.1 of Anopheles maculatus. Taxonomy (NCBI): domain Eukaryota; kingdom Metazoa; phylum Arthropoda; class Insecta; order Diptera; family Culicidae; genus Anopheles; species Anopheles maculatus. Next base: position 855 of record KZ061735.1, on the reverse strand, counting down.
CCAAACTGTACTACGAAGAGAGGCTCAATAAAACCCAGTCTGTGTGGCAGAGAAGGAAAAACGTTCGAAATAGAGCCATAATGTTGAATTTACACAATGTTTGAATAAAAACAGACATACAGATTCGAATATTTTACATGGCCTGCAGTGCCTTCGCAACTTGATGCCTGAGTAGGTCAGCTGAAAGGATGTGACTACATTGCTTACCTTGCGCAGGTAGCGTGAAATTTTGTCGCCGTGCTCCCACGGAGTGACCCAGCCCTTGGACGTGTTGCAGTCCAGCGTCCGGGTCCCGTTGGTGGGCAGGTTGAACGGTTGGCCTCGATTGCGCATCGTGTACGCCCGGAACTGGTCCGGCTTTTTGCGCATAATCTTGGAGAACGCCTCCACCAGCACGAACACGGCATCGTACATGAGGGCAGCCTGGGCCGAGATCAGTTCCTTGCCGGCGCCCTGCGATGTGGTCGGATCTAATCGCTTCCATCCATCAAGAAACTCCTTGACGTACTTTTTGCTCGTATCGACGATTCGGAAGCCGGTGATATTGATTGCCCCGTACTCGATAACTTCGCTCTCCCAGCGATCATCCATCACCTGCAACGAGCACGAGAGAGAGAGAGAGAGAGAGTGAGAGAGACAGTGGGAAATGAGCGAGGAAAATGGTTGTCAGTGGTATGAGAAGATAAGGCACGTGATGGGTACACAGATAATGGACTGAAAACACGCCATGGTAAGATGGAGGCATGTAGGTATCGCGATAAGAATGATGGCTTATGTGCATCTCGAGTTTAAATGATCTAGGAATGATTTCATGATTCAACTTTTAGGCAATAACTTGGTTTGGAACTGTGATTC